>CM030938.1:2211027-2627914 GCA_018136815.1 Isochrysis galbana | reverse complement strand
AGGGAAGAGAGAGGAGGAAGAGGGAAGAGGGAGGGGGGGGGAGTGGGAGTGGCAGCCCTACATGGTAAACACGGGTTTACCGTGTTTGTGTTTGTATACACCGGCCAAAAACATCCCGTTTTCACCGTGTTTCAAACGCCCTCCCTAGCAGCATGCCGGGTTTGTGAGGTTCCTGTGTTTCTAGAATAGCCAAAAACAGGCCGTATTTGCTGTGTTTGGTGTTTGGAGCCCCCCCCTGCCGTGTTTCACATTATCTAGGGTGGCAACGTGGCAACTCGCGCAACTCTCCCCTCCGGCGTTAACATGTCTTCTCGCCCTGTTTAGGTAAGAGAAGACGGGGGCACCAGAACCAGGAGGGAAGGGTCGCGGCTCGCCGCGGCCACTCGCTTCGGCGAGGAGAGATCAGCGCCTCTGGCTTCTGGGTTCCTATTCACGAGTGCCCTCCCCCTTACTGTACCTCACGAACTACTAAGATGCTCTACTACAAAACACCCAGATACCCTCTCTCCCTTTCTCCCCTCTCCCTTCCCCTCCCACTCCCTCCCCCACCCAAAATGGCCGCCGTGCGCACGCTGTGCGTCGCTCTTGGGCTCGCGAGCGTCTCGGGCTTCCAGGTACTCAGCTCGCCATCGCGGCAGACGGGCATGGCGACGACTCGTACCAACCTCCGCATGGGCCACGAGGTGTGCATGCTGCCAGCACGAAGCGAGGCAGGGTAGTTGAGCCACGGGGGTGGAAGTTTGGCTTTGAGAGAGGGGGGTGGTTAGGTGAGGGACGAGTCTCTGGATAAAAGAGGGAGGGGCGGGAAGTGGGACAGGTGGGGTCAGAGTCGCTTTTACACCTCGCAATTAATTCGCGCACTGCCAGAGTGGGCATTGTGATCATGTCTTGAGGATGATGGCGAGCCTAAGCTTCGACACCATCAAGGATAAGGCCATAGTTACGCCTCCTCGCCTCCGATCTCTCGCTCTTCTTCCCCTTCCCCACGCGTAGGAACTTGAATTTATCATCTATCCAGACGGACGTGTCGAGGAGAGGGTGAGGGGGATTAAGGGCGCAAATTGCCAGGAGCTGACGGCCAAGCTGGAGGCTGCACTTGGGGAGGTGCGTTGCTGATGATTGGAGTTCTAGTTGCTTGGAGTTATGCCGTGCATAGTTGCATCGCCTCTCGGTGTGGATCATGCGCACTGCTTTGTTTTCTTAGGTATATCACACGCAGCTCACTGAGGAATACTTTGAGCAGCCGGTCGAGGTTGAGAACACTAACCAAAACACGGTGAAGTGGGGGAACAGTGAAAGCAACCAAGACGGGTACGATCCGGACAGTGAGTGGTGAGAGCTGCAAGTTGGCATTGATTTCTACCGGCAGAGCAATGTGTACCTCAGCTGAACGCGACGAGGCCTCGTAGGCGCTACCGCTGGATTCTCAGCAGATGACCGCCTCGTGTTCAAATGTTCAGCATGGCTTCGACTATTCAAACTTCAATGTAGTCGAGTCACCCATTGACTATGTCGAGCGGAGGGGTAGAACCTCCGTTGTACGCATTCGTGGGCTTAGGACGAACCTGCTTATGTTCTTGAGCCAGTCATGTACCAGTAATGCTTGCAATTAGATAGGAATACGGGCGCACATGGCGTCAGCCTCATATGGGTGTATAGAAGGCTATTTGGCAATAATAAAAACAGCAGCAGTAGTAGTAATACTAATAATAGCACAAACTTCGAAACTAGGAACTTCGATCTCGATATGCAACATGGAACATGGTACATGGTACGTGCAGGGTGCTTCTCGCCGCGCTATGGTGTTGGCCGATGTTATCGGCAGGAGGCGCGCACCGGCGGCTCTTTTGCGACGGCGGAGTGCCAAAGGCGGGGAAGTCCACCCCCCGATATTAGCCCATTCACTCACTACTCATCATGGGGGCGCCGAGGGCCCACCAAGCGGGGCGTTCCAGGATGCGGCAGCCCTTATAAGTATAAAAAGGGTGTTGTCGCGGACGGGCCGACTGAGGGTTGCGACGTCGGCGGAGCGCTGATGTCGACAGCCGTTTTTTCGCATGCGCTCTCCCTCGCGACGGCGCAGCCGCTCCGTGTGCTGGGTGAGACACACGGTGTTCTCGCCATCTATAAGCCTCCAGGGCTCTCCTTTCACTCCGAAGGCGGAGAAGATGGCGTGATGCAGCTAGTACGCGCCATGCAGTCAAGTGGCGAAATCGGTTACAGCGGCCAGTTGCGAGCAGTGCACCGCCTCGACAGGCCGACGTCGGGCTTACTGCTACTGGCCAAGACGAGCGAGGCTGCGACTGTGTTGAGCAACGCGCTGCGTGAGCGTAGGATTGCCAAGTACTACGTCGCGCTTTCGGATCGGAGGCCAAACAAGCGACAAGGCCGCGTGAGAGGCGAGATGGTGAGGGCGCGCCGCGGTAATTGGCGACTCACCCGCTCGTTAGAGACTTCACCAGCTCTCACCTTCTTTATCTCAGACCCGCTACCCCTGCTGGTTCAGCCCAAAGACGCCGCACGTCACGCCTTTCTGCTCCGGCCCATCACCGGCCAGACACACCAGCTACGCGTTGCACTCAAATCACTGGCGGCGCCAGTGCATGGGGATGAGCGCTACGCGCACGCGCCCATTGCGCGCGTGGCGGATCGTACCTATCTCCACGCTGCAGCCGTCCGGCTGCCACGGCGCCGTGGCGGGCTGCCGGAGCCTGCCCTCTGTGTCGAAGGTGAGCCTCTGGATATTATTTGTCGGCCGAATGAGGGGATGGAATTTCTTGGCGAGGCATTCGGGAGCTGGTGGGATGAGCGACTTGGCTCATGCACCTGTGAGATCGCCGGGGGCAGCCCGAGAGACGAGAACATTCCCAGAAGCTCCTGGTTCATAGGATTGCCGGTGGAGAGCCGGGAAGCACAGCTTTGGACGAGACCACCCGAGGATGAGGAGTTTCGCGGTACATGAGATTGTTCGACGGGATTGAGGGGAGTGCGAAGATTCCTCTCTTGTCTCCGTATGCTACGCGCTATAATCGTCCATGGCATTCCTGGCCCCATCTGTGCTTTGTCCCTTCGCCTTGCTTCTTCTGCCACCTATCTAGAAATGCATGCTGCCTCGTGCATACGGATGGGGATACGAGTTTGGGAGCGCGATGGTGAGGCGCAATGGGAGAGGTGAGCGGCGCCTCACGCCGCACCCGCACGCCACCACACTACAATTTCCAGTACCATTACATGTCTACAACATGTCTATTTCGTTCTATCTACACCCCTGCTCAACTGTCGTTAAATCGACAGAGTCATGAAGCGCGCGCCGCTCCCCTCCTCTACTGCCGAGGTGTCGTTCTGTCAATCATGGGACATCAATCGAATTGAGCCATCAAATGTCCATATAGCTATTTATACAACAAAAGTCACACGTGATTACCCATTCTCGATGTTTAACACCTACGGCGCGCGCTTTTAGGGGCTGGGCTAATTTTGGCATTCAGTCCCTGGGTGCAATATTGTCGCATTCGCGAATCGACGCTCGTTAGGCTTCTCTTCGTCGTTCGGTATTATCGTTATAATTCTCTCGTTCTCGTTCTCGGTCAAAAGCTTCGCTTGGATGCATAGGATCTTGGGTTGTGGAGCGCCCTCTCTCTTTCTCTCGAAGAGAAGGGAAGTTTCCCCACCTTTCTTCCTCCTAGGCGCCTCGCAGCAAATAGGTTTAATTCGCTATCTTCTCCGCGTTCCTCTATCTACTTCAGTGATTGCAATCAGGTTTAATTTGCAATCTCTTCGCATCTCCCCCTTCCCCTTAGGCGTCCATGGACTTGGCCGTGTCGGCGTACGCCTCTTGCTCCGCAGCTTTGGGCATGGACTTTGAGAGGTACAGCCTTTCGAGTATCCCGCCCGCCCGAGACAAAGTCGCAAATGGTCCCTGTCCCGTGTAGAGCGTAATGCCCGCGCCGCTGCCAAAACCAATCGTTGGTGACCACCAGGTTCGAGACCACCGGCACCGGCTCCCCCTCGTTGATTAGGTGCCCGTACTTCGTCAGGAGGTACTTCAGGAGCGAGATGCTCTCTTCAACGGCTGCTTTTAGCACCTCTCCTATGGTGGAGACGTGCCGTTGGAATGTGTTGAAAGACATTGGCAGGCGTTGCTGTGCGATGCAGAGGCGGTGGTATGCTGCATGCGTGGTGCCACTGAGCAGGCACGCTGTCACGTCGCGCAACACCTCGCCCGAGAAGCTCACCCTACGCCTCTTCTTCCCTCCTGCATCCCCTGCGTGCAGCGCCGCCACATTCTCCTCTGCACCCTCCTGAGCGAGTGCAGGTGGCACTACGCGCTCTCCGACCATGCTGAACGTATACGTTGCCCTGCAGTGCCGGCATCGTGGGCAAAGCGTGAGTCCCCACGACCCAAAGAGCTGAGTGGCCGGGGGCGACTTGTCTGGGACAAGACTCCCCTTCTTCCTGCACTGCGCGCATGCCAGTGTGGCGCCGATGCTCGCCGCCAGCAGTTTGCCGTTGACGAGGTAGTGGATGTCTGGAGCGTCCAGCACTGGGGATGCCTTTGGCGCCGCTCTGCTGCTCTGCTTCTTCAAGGCTCCCCGGCCTCCCGGTGAGCCAAAGTCCATTCCTGTCGGTTGTCTCCTCGCGCGCAATCCTGCCACCTTCGCCGCCTCGTGGGCTCCCGCCGGAGCCTCAGCCTCAGCCCTTTGTTGCGGTCCCGTCTCCTCTCCCTCGTTGTCATCGATTGCCTCCTCCTCCTTCTCACCCTCGACGGAAGCCGCAGCACTGCTGGCTCCGCCTCCCCCTCTCCAACAGGAGTTGCCTCTGGAGAAGCCACTGGAGGTCTTCTTCCTTGGCATCTCTCCTTCCTCAGAGAGGGAGGAGAGGAGGGGGGAGAGGGAGAGGGAGAGGAGGGGGGGAGAGTCGAGCGAGCGAGCGAGCGAACTCGTGTTACGAGCTACGGGGGGGGGGGGAAGGGGGGCGGCGGAAATCCTGGGGGGAGGGGGGGAAAACTCTGTCTGACATGAACGCTCATCATCGCACTGTCGATCGATCGGGCGGACGGCTGCGGCTGCGGTTCCCGCCACCGCTGTAGGAAGTGGCCTCCGTTGCATCCCTCGCGGTGTACGACAGCGACAGCGACAGGCGCACGAGATGGCGGTGACTACGGTGGAAGAGCTGCCCGCCCCCGTGTTGCGCACGCTGCGCTACGCGGCGCATAGCTCTCCGGATGGAAGGAGCGTTGCTCTCGTCTTCGCCACGAGAGAGTTCCTCGCACTCCTGCTCAACTGGGTGTGCCACGCTCTGGCGGCCGGTGTGCGCTGGTTCGTGCTGGTCGCGATGGACGTTGAGCTCCACGCCGAGCTGCAGCGCGCCGGTGGCGAGCTGGCCGCGCGCTCCTTGCTGTTGCCGCGTGCATCAGCTGTCACCAAGCTGCGCGTCATCGGCGAGCGCCAGCGCTTCGGACTGGCGGTGCTCCAGGCCGGCATCTCCGTCGTCCACTCTGACGCGGACGCGCTATGGCTACGCGACCCTTGGCCACTGCTTGTAAGGGACGATGCCGACGTGGTCGCCGAGCGGATCTGGGGAAAGCCCCTCTCGACAGTGGAAGAGTGGGGTGCAGCGATATGCACGGGCTTCTATTACCTGCGAGTCTCTCCGGGAACAGTTGAGCTCGCGCAGGAAGTCCAATCACAGGTCCGAGGGGTCGCTTTGCAGGACGTGCGATCGGTTGCACGCCGGTCTTGCCGTGGTTGCTTGCACTTTTGATGACTAAGCGCCATTCGCAAAGATCGTGCTGCATATGCTAGCAAGGTCATGCTGATCCCGGGACCATTTTCACTTGCTCTCCTCAGATTCTCGCCTTGGTAAAACGGCAACCCAAACGCCAATCCTCGGATCAGTTACACGTCAACGCCGTGCTTCAGCAATGGGGGGTGCAGTGGAATACCAAGAAGAAGATGCCTGGATTCGATGACTACCAGGTACGGATGCTTGATAATTCTAGCGCTGTTGGGACCGTGCGAACCCCAGGTGAGCGCAGTGAGCGGGGAGCACCTCGGGGAGGCGGAGCACGCCGAGCTTGTGCATACTTTTCCCTCGGGGCCCCCACGGCCCCAGTTTGCTCTGAGTAAGAACAGGTGCAGATCATGTGTGAAAGAGAGAAACACCCTTGTCGACGCCGACCATGGACGGGTGGTGTGGGAAGTATCTCTATGTGCCCCGCCCGTGCTTCACTGCTGGATTGTCTTCCCCAACTCTTGTTTTGCAGGTGGGATTAAGCTTCGAGTAGCAATGTTGCCGCACGTATCCGTCCCGCGTGCTTGTCCTGTGGTAAACACTTCTATGCATAACGCTGCCACCTCCACAAAGGCACGCCTCTGGCGACATATTCTCGATCATGCATATGTCTTGCATTGCTTTCCGCCCGAGAAGAAGTCTGCAGCAGACCGGCGGACCATCTTCATGGGGCACCCCAGCCACACGGCTGCGGAAGAGCTGTTTGCACGATCGCAGGGATTGCAATTGCTACAGACTTCGTCAACTACTTCTGACATGCCTTTGTGCTGAAAGTCATCGCCGGAAGGCTTGAAAGGATTCCATTACGTATCACCGCCGCAACTATCTATGTCGCATGCGTCAACAGATAGATCACAAACTCAGCTGGCGGAAGCAGCGGCCCTTGCCTCCAATGAAGACAAACACGAGGGGGGCACCAAGGGTACTTCCTTCGATCCCATCGATCGCTGGTCAGCCCCATCTAAATCTGACCTTGAGGTATCGCCCGCAATTAGTCAGGTTAGCAAACATCGAGGAACGACACTGAAAGTGGCGAGGTCGAAAACGAGAAGGCCAGAGTGAAAGGTGGTTAACACAGGCTCGGTGTTTCGGTGAGCGATTTGGTTTCGTCCGGTCTTCAGTGAAGAAACGGGCCGAATTGCTCATTTGCCGAGAGGAATTGCGGGGGCATCATCTTTGAGGGGAGGGGAAGGTACACACTACCCGCCGTCTATACTATGTACATGTTACCCCCCAGGAGCCAACGCCCCCCAGGAGCTATCAGGGGCCCCGGAGAGCTGTCCGGGGGAAATTTTCACCCGATCGCCAACAGCCCCACCGAGAGCTACCGGGGGACCGAGAAAATCCCCCGAGAGCTTTTGGGAGATTGCGCATGGGGGATGCCGTAAGCGGCATCCCCACAAGCAGCTATCGGGCTCGAAGAGAAGTCGAAACTTCAGACTCGTCTCACAAATCAATTGTCACATCGCATCAATACACTAGCTAACGTCACACTGAGGTTGGTCAATCCAATGCCTCAAAACTATAATGAGCGTGTGCTACTCCGTCAGCTCTCAGGGCTCGTTAGTTCTCGGCGACCTAATACACGCGAGAAGCGCCCAAGGGCACTCTTGTAGAGCAGGGAGTAGATGCTTTTCCATGTGTGGGGGTGATGGCGAGTTGAACGCTTACCACCTTCAGAATTTCCTAGATAGTACCGGGCATAGGTTTAAATGTGCGTGTCCAGTCTTCAGGCGAGAAGCGCTCAATCACCATCACCCACAGCATAGAAAAGCGCTCAATCACCATCACCCACATCAAAGAAAAGCGTTCAATCACCATCAGCCTACACGTGGAACGCGTTCAATCGCCATCACCCCCACCGCAATGTCGCCGCCCCTTCGCCATCAGCCTGCGTCAGACCCAAGGGGGGTCGAATATTTTTTTCATATACATACTAAAATGACTCCTCACGATGAACTTGCGCGAAAAATGCTATACGGAAACGGCGGATCTACTGAGAATCTGGCACTTTGCATCAGTAAGCTATCTCTTATAATCGAGAGGTTAATTGCACAAGACAAAATTAAAGTTGGTAATGATACTGAGATCGACAACATTATCAATAGTATCAAATCTATTAGGTTTCTTGCAGAAAGATCAGATTCACCCCCAGGGAATCAGTATGTTAGGGACGTGAAGATGATATAAAAAAGGCGAGAAGCGCTCAATCACCATCACCCATCCCAATCCACGTGGCACGACGGAGATCCGGGGAAGTTGGTCGAGAGGAAAGTTTTGAAGAGAGCAGATGTGGCTGCCGCAGACCCCGCGGAGATCGCTCACGAGCAAAGGCTTCCGCAGACGCGCTGTTCATGGCGATAATGCTCGCGCGGCGATGTCAGCCTGAACGAAGGGCTTTCTAAACTCTCCTGTAGTAATTTGTCCCCAGTCTTCATCACTGATACTTGAGTGCTCGTCAGTGACAAAAAAAATAGTCAACTATTCATAGTACCACGAGCGCTTTCTATGAGCGAAAGGAATCCCCAAGATGTCATTCATGCTCTGATAGGAAACAGCAAGCGTCCGCGCGTGGAATCACTAGCGTCTATGAGCATAGTAAGTCTTCCTGACAATGACTGGTTCGCCTACACTGATTTTGTGGATAATGATACACTGTCCTCATATATTTGTAACGAGCTCCAGCAGGACTCCAACTTCACCGCAGAGTTAGAACAGTACAAATATTGGAATTGCAATGACGTGAAATAAAGCATCACGTTGGTGAAGGCGAAAGTGTTTCCATCAAAGCTTCCATTTCGTGGTTGTTGCTGCAAAATCTACAAGACGTGGGAGAGATCTCACACTTTGCCAAGCGTGGCGGGGATGCGACACCCCCTCCCCCACGCTAGAAGGTCACGTTGTGGACCTAAAGCGAGCCACGGAAGCTTGGTGTAATATGTCATGAAGGGTTCTATTCTTATTTAATCTACACAATTTTTGCTGTAGTAAACCGACATCACCTGCCACCATGTTGTGCACTCTCGCCCTTCTCCCACCAACCTCTCGCTGGACTTCAGGGGATGTGTCATGACACCAAGCGTACATCACGTTAATGTATCACATCGTGCAGTATGGGCAGGGTCAATTGAAAATCACTCCCCCCCCAACAAAATAAATCTCTCCCCTCACACTCGTGTCAGTTCTACCACCGAAATGCACTCCAAGTTGGGGGAGGTCCTTTCAAGCCCCAGCACGCGTCAGTAGATCGAGCATTATGTCATCGTTCGTCATCTGAAGAATTGTGTTGCTGATGTGAGCACCATTCGCAAGGAGCACTTCGGCCACTTCTATGTGATTCATCTTACAGGCATGAAGTAGAGGAGTATATCCATCATCATCCACGGCTTCAATCATGGCACCGGCATCCGGCATTGAGGAGTTCAACCACAATATGAGCATGACCTCGCTTGGCAGCCATTATAAGGGCGGTCTGCTTCTGGGTAGCTCCAACCTGGTTGACAAACGTCACCATTGCAGATGCACTCTTCTGCCGATCCTTGAACAACTCCAATGTGTTCTTCACGCACCAGAAATGCCCGCGAGAGGATGCCTCCATCAGTGAAGTGGTCTGATGGCAATCATCTACATACATGAAGTCGATGTCTTGTGTCCTGACCCAAGTCCTCTATAGGTGGGAATTGATTCGTAGTGCAATACTCCCACAGAAGCTTCCCGTTGCGACGTCCAGACAGGTGAGGTGACACTTGACGCGTCTCTTCGTCTGGTTCCATAGGACGCTTCACAGAAGAGGAGTCCATCGCGATTCTGGTAACACGGGGAGGGTGACAGGGGAGAGGAGGGCTCTGAAGGGAGAGGGGGGCTGGTAAGGGTGGGCGGCAGGGGGGGAGGCAGGCAGGGGGGGGGGGGGGCGGACTGCAGGGAACTACTGCTCAACTGCAGGGAACTACTGCTAAACTGCAGGGAACTGCTCAACTGCAGGGAACTGCTCAGGGAACTGCTACACCCAAAAAAAATATTTACATGAATAACAACGATGAGCTCAAGCAAATTGTACAAAATGCGGGGTTAGTACACCAAATGGATAACATTGGTAATCCAAATGCACATGATTTGAATTCGATTCTGTCAGATGATAATATCAAGAAAGATGTAAGGACATTGGTGAAGTCGCGTTCCGTCAAAAGAGGGCCAGGTTATTTGTTTTCTTTTCAGTCTGTACAATTACAAGGCCCAATATTATTATTGCAAGGTTATTTGTTTTCTTTTTGGTCTATGTTGCAAACGAAACATCTCGTATATGACTACTTTACGTTAATGTGGGCCTTAGGGAAAACAGTTTCTATGCGCACGCACGGCGCCCTCGCGAGGGGGGGAGTCGATGCGCATACGCACGGCGTGCACAATGATTGCAAGTAATCACACGTGCTGCGTAAACGAAACATCGTATATGGCTACTTTACGTTAATGTGGGCCTTAGGGGAAAAAGTTTCTATGCGCACGCACGGCGCCCTCGCGAGGGGGGGGGGGCGATGCGCATACGCACGGCGTGCACAATGATTGCAAGTAATCACACGTGCTGCGCAACGAAACATCTCGTATACGGCTACTTTACGTTAATGTGGGCCTTAGGGGAAAAAGTTTCTATGCGCATGCACGGCGCCCCCGCGGGGTGACCGATGCACATCGCGCCGTGCCCATAGTTACAAGTAATCACAATCGAAAAGCGCCGACACGGCGCCCTCCGGGGGGACACGCGTCGCGGGAAGCAGGGAATGTTACGCTAGTCTACATTTAATTTTAAAATAACGCTATGTGTACAACTGTGGACATTCGATCGCTCAATTCGACTCATGTCCCACATTTGACGGAACGACACCTTGGATAGGGTGTTGTCAGTCTCGCGTAAGAATGAACAAAAGATGCGAGGCCCTCATGCTAGAAGGTAACGTTGACGACCAAAAGCGTTCAGTTATCCCCATCCCTTTCGTTGAGGCGAGAAGCGTTCAATCACCACTAACTAACGTCACGCCCCATCAATACACTAGCTAACGTCACACTGAGGTTGGTCAATCCGATGCTGTCAAAAATATAATGAGCGTGTGTGAGACGTGGATCGTGATTTCAACGAGATATCGACCCTGCCCCAAATCGAAGGAATGGAGTCAGACCACGTCACTGTTTCAACATGTGAAGTGTCAAGTTGAGTCAAGTAACCTTCAGGTGACAACAAAAGGTGTTAGCAGGGATGGGGATAATTGAACGCTTTTGGTCTTCCTCAAAATCGCGGATCGTCACGGTGTCAAATGGGGAACACGTACGTCATAGGCCCGTGCGGGGAAAGGGGAGGTGATGGCGATTGAACGCTTTTTCATACGTGGGGGTGATGGCGATTGAACGCTTTTCCATGTGTGGGCTGGTGGCGATTGAATGCTTTTCCATCTGTGGGTGATGGCGATTGAACGCTTCTCGCCTTGGGTTGGCCCCGACAGGCCAGGGATGGGCGAGTCAGGCGGGCCTGTGAGGAAAGGAATGGGTCAGCAAGGTAGTGTGTAGTGTGCTCCTGGCAAGCCATCAGGCATGCCAAGAGGGTGGGTGGTTCCTCCCCCTGAGCAGGGGAGGAGTGGAGAGAGAGAGGGGCTCGTGCCCCCCCATGGGCGAACTAACTATAAGCACTTAGTTGAGCCCTCAAGACCCAAGAGGCCAACAAAAAGTAGGGCGGAATCAACGACTTACAATTAATTCATATACCCCGAAGGCGAAGGCACAACCCCAACGGCACTCAGCACCTTATACTTGCTGGTATGGAGTATGGAGATTCATAATCACAGACTTCTGTAGAATTCACTATGACGGATTACCTTTTCTGAGGAATCAGTGCATATCATGACCATAGAAAGCATGAGCTGCGCACGCGCCACGGGGACGCAGCACAGCCGAGTCACTAGTACAAGGTGCCGGTACTAAGCATCGGCGAGGAGGAACCATCGGCGAGGAGAGACGCAAATGAAGCGCAATGCAACTGGTGGCGGTGTGTGCCCTGAGGTTCCCCCTTGTGGCGTTCCGAGTACCAAACGCTCATGTCGAGCGAGTAGGGGGTTTATCCTCCCGGCCCAGAAGTTCGTGCGTTTTAGTATGCAACCAGCCGACCTTATACCATTCCATACCCGTGAGCACTTCCTTTGCCCCGCCCCGTAAAGATGTTGATAATAGCGATCACGACTTCCACCACGGCGTCGATTACCGCCCCCACTGCCCGGCCAACTGCAGCAGCGACTGCTCCGACGACATTTGCCACCGCGATGACCACGCCGCTAACAGTTTGGAAGACACCACCGATGAGTGTAGAAATGGCATGAGCTACTAGACCCACCGCGGCGGCGACCGCGCCGATGACGGTGAGGATCACGCCGGCAATCGTTTGGGCGACAGACAGCATGCCTCTCCCTATCGGCACTAGCAATCCGACGTAGATTGCAATGGATAGACGCGTGACGGGAGTAAGGATCGCGAAGACAAGTGCCACAGCGACTCGAATACTCGCCGAGACGGCAGCGAAGAGCGCCGAGGCCGTCGCCGTGGTGCCGGTCCAGAGAAGGTGGCCGAGGATGAGAACCCAGCCGTAGAGCGTCTGGAACATCGGTGTGAGGACATGCGAAACTGCCTTTGCGACGGCAAAGACGGCTGAGAAGAATGCGCGGATAAGGGTGGCGACAGTGGAAGCAATCCAGGAGAGCACCCAAAACACTTGCCTCCACACGAATCGTAGAATAGCGCCAAGCGTACTCCCGAGAATCCGAAAGGTGCTCAATATGATTCGCCAACAAGCGAGGAGAAATTCCGTCGTTTGCTCGCAGCATCCGCCACAGATGGCCTTCAAGCACTTTTGGAAGGCGAGGACCACATTCCACACCAGTGTAATGCTGCCAACAAAAGCCGAGGAAACAAGCTCGTCCAACTTTGTCAGACCCTTGCATGCAACACGCAGGAGACGAATGCAATTGATGCACGTCCACGACGCGGCATGGGCTACGGCCGCAAGGATAGGCAAGAGTGCATGGACGGCCGCGACCCCCCCTGCCTGCAGAGGCCGAACGACGAGCGTGTGGACGACTCGCAGTATCGGAGCGAGGCACCTATCATAGATGGCAAAGACTAGCGCCTTCGCATGTGCGGCCACTAAGTTTAACACCGCGACCCACGCCAATGTGACGAGACGAAAAGCCGTGAGGATGCTAAGGAGACAGAGCGATAGCAAGGCTGGCACGCCCCGCCAGACGAGCATGACCGCGAGGACGATGGGAAGCGCAATGGGCACGCAGATCAGCTTCAGCGCGACCTCGAGGCGGGAGCCTTGCGTGAACTCGGCAAAGCCCGAGCGCATAGCGTCGCAGTTGCACAACTCCCGCCATCTCTCGCAGATCTGGAAAGAGAAGAAGGCGGGCCGCAAGGTGAGCTGGCTGGGCGACGTAGACTAGGAAGGGCCCCGCTTGCGCCATGCCATTCCGGGGTGGAGCCGCGGCCGAATCCAGCCATAGCGCTCACCTCACTGAACTCCTCGCGCAATCCTTTGGGCCGTCCAAGCATCCGTCGAATCTCCTCGTTGCGCAGCTTGGGCCTAGCTGCGAGCGTCACCTCGTCGATGATCCACGTGCCCGATTGTGGCACCTCACGCTTGGTAAACCTAGTTGGCATCTTCAGCATTAGTGAGCGCAAGATGAAGAGTATCCGGTCGCGTCGCTGTGACATCTCTTCGAGACTCTCGCCGTCAAGACGCACCAATCGAATGGTAGTAGTGGCAGTGTTCCCTAGCCAGCTGAAAAATGAGGACGGGCCTCCCGTACGGCGAGGGGCATAGTACACAGTCAGCGCAATGTTGCATCCCTCCTTCATGTCTAAGGACGTGTTGCTCGTGGGCTCGACAGAGCGTACATGCTCAAGGCCCACAGCGTCGACGAGGCTTACGTATTCACTGAGGCTGTTGTGAGCGTTGCGTGCATTTTCGCACGCAAGGGACGAGCCAGAGGCGTCCGCTAGAAAAGACCTCGACTGCTGGCGACTCGTAGGCACGATTGCGTCAATAGGTTTCTTGCAATAAAAGACGAGTGTCATCGTGCGCTCATCGTAGCACATTAGAAGCTCGCGCTTTCCCTCCCCTGACCCTGTAGGCCGGTGAATGAGCGAGCCATTCGCCAAGAAGCCTCCGGCATCACCATCGGCCGCATCGAGGCACCCCTCAACCTCGCCTACGACATCGACCGACCGGGGCCTAGATGCCATTGCGGGAGCATCGCTACTACTCGGCGCCTCACCCAACTCCAGATCTGCAGCAGACTCCTGTCGAGCATCCCGTGCCAACCGCTCTCCTAGCGTGTGTTTCACATTCCGCTGACAAATCTGAGTCCAGTCCACGTTGTCAGACATCGGCGAAGGGCGTAGCGCCTGCTGCGACTTGGCCGGCACCTGTCAAGGCAAATCGAGAAGCACTGCAATCACCCTTTAGACGCCATGGGAAGCCGTCTTAAGCGCAGAGCCGCATACCTCCCACAGATGCAAGGGAAACGCCCTGGGGACGGGAAGGAGTCACCTGACGCACAGCAAGGATGTATCTTGGGACACACTGCTCCCGCCGATAGATGACGAATTCAGGAACACGAAGCCCACCCCAAGATGCCGAGGCCGCCACAGAGTCGAAGCCCTCATCGTAGAGCTGACTTGTGGGGTCGAGATTGCTGCGAGCAGTCCTGCCACGAATCAAAAAGGGAGCGGTAGATGGCTGCACACTCTATGGGAGGTGGGATAGGGTCGAGCAGTTAAACTCACTTGACCTTCATTGGGTTGCCCAACTCAACCTCACAAACAAGCATCGTCTTGACTGAAGAGAAAGGGCTCGTGTACTGGAGGGACTTGAGAGGGCAGTCAGCAAAATAGATGCCACGACCTGAAAAGTCAAACACGCAAGCCCGTATTGCGAGATAAAGCTATCGTCGGTGAGAGCGTGGGAGTCGTGTGGTACAGAGAACATGCGTGAAGAGGAGGTAGTGATCACCGCGCAACGGGCAGAGCGAGTGCAGCAGCAAGATGCCGCCAGAAAAAGCCGCGCGCCCAAGCAGTTCTCTACCCGCGTAGTAGACGCTGGTCCACCTAATGCGGGGAAGCATCGATTGGCTAGCATCTAGCAGCAAGGCTCGCACCAAACATCCCCGCGTGGGCTGGCAATCGGAAGCCCTCTGAGAGAATGGCATGAGCATTCTCAATCGGAGTGCCGTGGAAGAGCAGTTGGCGGTTAGACGCCATCCCCGCATTTGAGCGCGCTGCTGCAAGTGCCTCGTAGGCGGCGTCGAGGTGAGGGTTGGACACGCGCCATGCGTCACGCAATTCAAGGCCGAAATTGTATTTGGAGGACTGCAAACATGAGGCCATGGGATGGGTGGGAAGGGATCGGTTGTGTGCTGAGCCAATGTGCTGCCAGGTGTCACCTCCCTTAATGACAATGGTCCCACGTGCTATTCCCCTCTGCGCCAGGGCGCAAAGGGAGCAAGACGTACCTGCGTTGCGCACGCTCGAGCAACATATTCGCGTAACCGCTCCATCTCTGCCCGCCCTTCCTTACCATTCAGGACTCGTGTGCACCGCCACATCGTTGGGCCGCCTCCACAACCCATGGCGAGCCACTTGCCCAACTGCTGCGCAAAAAAAGTACACAGCACGAAAATGCCGAGTGCCGCACCAGCGGTCCACCAGTGGAGCTCCAGACCGCCCTCCGGCAAACGGTAAGGCTCGAGTGTGAGCGAGGATGGTAGGTAGAGGGGAACCGTAGCCGGAAGCGTAGCCAAAAAGCGGGACAAGAAGGAGCTGGTCCGACCAACAGCAGATGATGCAAGCTCACTTGGTGAGAAGACGTCCACCGGCTCTGTTTCGCTGTAGCTGAAGCGTTGGCTCGGCTCGTCTCTATATTGGCTGGCTCTCACCGTACCAGCATCAACCAGCACTTCGACCCCGGGCATGGAGATGTTTGCGAAAAGAGACCACACGAGGTGTGGCAGCGGCATTGTGGCATTCGGAGCAATCCGGAATTGCATGAACGCCCCGACGAGCGGAGCAAATGCAGAGTTGCCGACGGTCCATGACGCGAAGAACCCCAGCAGGAATGTGAATAATGTTGTGAGCACGCCGTAAACAAAGGCAATCCAAGTCCAGTCGAGGCGTCCCGAGTTAGGACGCACCGCAATCGTTGAGACATATTGGTAGAGGCACAGGCTCGTGAGCCATAGTGTAGGGCTACACCTGAGCAAAGGCGACGCAGAGGCGCCTTGGCCTGTTCAGTCCAGCGTAATCCAACCGTGAAAGGCACACGTATCTTCAGACCTTGTTGAGCGCGCGTGCAGTGCGGGTAGAGGCGTGGTGGCGGAGTGCGGGCTCACAGCAGCGCGACGAGGAGTGTGGCACCGAGCACACTGAAGTCTTTGAGCACGAGTGTGCGGACCGTCTCCGAGGTACAGAGTGTGTAGAGCGCGAGAGCGGAGAGTGCCGCGTAGAGCACGCCGTGCGACGGCTCTCGCGGCGAGAGCAGCGGCTCCGAGAGGGAGGGCATCGAGCGCGAGGCGGCAGCCTTTCTAATGCCGAAGAGAGCCTGCCTTGCGCTCCCCTACCCCACTCCGTGCACCCTCCGTCACTCCCTCCCTCTCCCTCGCTACCTCCTTCTCCGCCCCTGCCTCACTCTGCCACCCCTTTCCTCCCCTTCCCTCCCTCTCCTTCCCCCTCCCTCCCCCTCCCTCCCCCTCCCGTCCTCTCTGTCCCGCGCTCCCTCTCGCCGCTTCTCCAACAGCTCTCACCACAATAGACTAAAGTACTTTACACGTATTCATCGTTAGAAATTGTAGTCTTGTAAGAGGTCTTCTCTTGGCTAGCCTCCCTAGCCACCCCTCCCCCCTTCCCCCCCCGCCTAGGCCCAGGTCAATACTTCTAGCAGTAGAATTTTTTCTAGAAGTTTGGGCCGCTTCTCGAGGGCTCGAGGGCGTCACAAGTTTGGGCCCTCTCGAGAAGTGGGGTGCAAGTTTGGGGGGCGGCGCTCGCTCTCTAGGAGTAAAGCCCCTAGTCCAGCAGTATAATCTCCTATTCTATCGGTATAATCACCTTTTCTACGGTATATAGGCCGTTTCCCGTCGCCGAACTTCAAAAAATGATCAAAACTCAAAACGGTTTACATTTATTTTCTTTTACATTACATAAACAACAAACAGGATATTTTATCTTGCCAAACACAAGAGACAAGAGACATTTTACATTTTACATTTTCATTTTTGATTTTTGCAACAAACAAACCCCCACCCCCACCCCCCCACTGGCGGTAGGGCTAGGCAAAAATATGTGAGACATATACATATTCATATTCATATTCGAATCCCAAAAGAAACCGGCCGCCCGATGGCGCGAGGGAAGGCCGAGGAGTCGACCATCGGGGATCGGTGCAAGCCGCCTGCCACTGGAAACCCCGAACACTGAGCCCCTAAGTAGAGCACGAGGGGACGAGCCGCAAGGCGAGTGAGAGGGAGAGATAAGGGGTGCGGGCGCGGCTGTCAATAGAAGGTAGCAGAGTCGCGCGCGCGGTGAGAATATTAAGAAGTTTTTTTTATTCATATTCATATTCAATAACTGCATATTTGGGTCATGTTGCGGGTAAAGGGGGGGCCTTGTACACTTCCCCCCGTCCGTTCCGTTTTTAGGTCTTCCCGCGCGACTCCCTCTCCGTCGCCGCGCCCCAGTCCCCTTCTTCCCGTATCGTCCCGTATCGGTCCGCCCCCCCCTCTCCTCTCCTCTCCCCGGCTCCCCGCGGAAGCCCTCTTCCCCCTCTCCCCTCCCGTCTCTCCCCGAGTGCTTCCTTGAGTTCCCGACCCCCTTTTGTCTATCTCTTTCCCGCGCGATTCCCTTCCCCCCCCCGCGCGTGACGTTTTCTCTCGGTGTCTTGACTACGCTCCGCGCCATCGCTCGAGCGCCTTCCGTGCCCCCTTGTCCGTCCCTCGTTCCCGTTCTCGTGTCGCTGTGCCCCGTGATGGCTGAGAGTGCGCCCATGTCTTCGGCCCCGTCCCCGCACGCTTCCTCGGCTCCCGATTGTTCACCCTCCATGCTCCAGTTGGGCCATACTTCTCATGTTACAGTTCAGCCTCCTCTCACACCCAGCCGCACCACAGCCACAGCTCCACAAGACTCACCACAGGTCAACTTTTCCGGATTAATTACATATCGTTACATTTTCATTTTCGTACACATTTCACATATTTACGTTTACGGCATATTTCATATTTGGGCGTAGGAAGGGGGTATATACATACTAACTATAGGCACGGAAGACGGAAGACGGAAGAAGAGGGAGAGGGGCACACGTCGCTCATGCTAGGCGAGCTGCGCTCCGCGATCCCTCATTCATGCGCCCCCACCCTTCCCCCCCCCCCCCCCGTCCCCCAATCAGTTCAATCAGCTTGTCTTCTACACGCCCATGCCCTCTCACAAGAACAAGAAACAAGACAGGGAAACGTGTTGCGGATGTACCTGCGGCTACTTTCGGGACGAGAAATTGTGAGAAGTTACACGAGAAGTTTGGGTAGTCCGTTACAAGATTCCCGCAAGTTTGGCCGAGAAGTTTGGGCAAGTTTCAAGTTTTGCTAGAAGTATTGACCTGGCCCTGGCCCTACCTAGCCACATAAAGTACAGCGGATGAGCCATGCTCACCGAGAAAGAAGCAACGGAAACATCTTGGGAGCCGCCGCATTGTACGCATACCCGTCGCCCCTCCACCCTCTCAAGGGGTACCGTCCGCGATACCGAGGGTGGTGGCTCTCGCTCGGCGCTTCCTTCACTCCAAAGAAGAGGTCACTCCATTCCTGTTTCAACTCAGCAACGAGCAACGAGAGACCCCCCACCACCGTCCACATGTCCGCGTGGGTCGCTCGGACTCTGGCCGCCTATGAGACATCGTCGCACCAGCACAAGGCTTCGCTTATTTGGGACATTCTCTCCGTTCCGGTGCGTCATCGGCGATAGAGGCTATACGCTATACGTGTTCCCAGGGCCAGGGCAGATTGGCTGGGCGGCTTGGCCCCTGGCACCGCCACCAGCCACCAGAGACAAGCACTACATTGACCCGACCATAGGACCTAGGACCGACGTCCGCAGAGTGCGCCGCCGCCGCCGCCCGCGGCGCCCGCTCTTTTCGGTTGGCTCCTCGACCAGCGTTACTCAGTCCAAGACAAATGAGTTCTGAGCCGCCCACAGCGGTGGACACCTCTTCTCTTCTTCATTCCGTCGCATGCGACGAGGGGTGTTGTTGGCATCTTGACTCACCCGGATAGGAAGGGAGCTGCTAGCTACTGCGAATGCTCAGTTCTATTATTATTGTAGGGATGGGCAAGCGACCTGAGGTCGCGTTCCGTCCTTCTGTCGAAAGTGGACCATCGAAGGTCCATACGAGTACGAGACTTAAAATCGTATGTTTACTCAGATTCCTCGCTGTTCTTTTAAGCTTTTCATGAATGTGCGCCCCCCCAATCACCCTTCTCTCTCCTCCGTCCCTCCACTCTCCCTCTCCCCTCCTCTCCCCCTCGCTCCCTCCCTCCCTCCCCTCCCCCCCCTCCCCCCCCCTCCCCCCCCTTTCTCTCGCGATCTCTCCCCTACGTCCCCTTACCGCGCGCCTGTGAGCTCACGCGCGCTCCCGTTCTCTGTTCTCTCGCATTCGCCCCCCCTTCCATTCCCCTCGGCCACCGGCGGCGGCCCCTCCCTCGCATGTGTTGCAGTGCGCCACTGTGGCTGTTGCTGCTCATCCTGGCCGACCCGGGTGCGGCTCGGCTCGCTCCTGACACGACAAGCGTGTCCACGCAACTCTGCGTCTCGTGCGGCGAGCGACTTACTCCCAAGAGGCGCGTCCGACACATGAGCTCGTGCTGCCCAGACCTGCTTGACCCAAGTGGCTGGCGAGCAGGCGATCAGCTCACGGTCCTCGCTCACGTGGAAGCGGCGTACGGGCTACGTTCGGAGGAGGGGCGATTTCTGTGCTTGCGATTTGCGGGCGGCGATGATGGGATTGGTCTCACCACGCGGGAAGCCGCCAAACGAGCTTGCTGGCCACTCCGGCGTGCGCGCTCCGTTGTCGCCGGCGCCCTCAACTCGATGCCCCCAGTCGCAGAGCCCGACGACTCGCTTGACGTCGTGTTCGAGGATAAGGACATGGTTGTGGTGGTCAAACCCGCAGGCGTACCCGTGACCCCGCGGCATCGCTTCCGTGTAGGCTCTGTGACCAATCGTCTCGCGGCGCACGTTGGCCCTCGTGACGCCGCAGAGCTTCGGCCTGTACACCGATTGGACCTGGGCACGAGCGGCGTGTTGTGCTTTGCGAAAAGCGGCAGCGCAGCTACACACCTCATGCGTCAGTTTGAGGAGCGAAAGGTCTCAAAACTTTATGCAGCGCTCTGCGTGGGCGAGGCCCCCGGCTGGAGTGACACGCAGATTGATGCTCCGATTGGTATGGTGACGGCCTCGCAAGAGGCTGGACAGGCTGTGCGGAGCGTGTGCCAGCCTGGCGTACCAGGAGCTCTCGAGGCATCGACGAAGCTATGCGTCGCTCTAGGGCCTGCGAGTGGCACGCAGTCTATACAGGCCGCGGCCATGGGGAAGGCGTTCCAGGGTATCAGTCTGATATTAGCCGCTCCCCTGCAGGGACGCACACATCAAGTGAGGCTTCATTGCGCAACGGCAGGTATCCCCATACTCGCAGATGAACTCTACGGGGTTGCTGTCCTTCCGGGCGTGGATTGCACCTCCACGGGTGGTGATCTCTTTTCCCGCCTTGCACTGCATGCGTTAGCCGTGCGGCTTCGCCATCCGCGCACCGGTGCTCAATTGCTTCTCCATGCACCATTGCCATCAGACATGGATGCGATACGACGTAAATTTTGGCCGGACGTGGCTCAGCTCCAAGATTGGGCGGATGCATCGGCGACGGGTGTGCCAGACCGCGCAGGCAACTTGGGAGGCCAGTATGACGAGGGTAGGTTGGACTGGCTCGCAGGCTCGCGCTCCTGGCTCAAGCGACAAGGATGGGATTTGTGAATGAGTGTGATTGAGTATGCAAGGACGTTACCTACATCTAGACATAGTGCTTGGGTCGCTGTAAAAAAAACACACACATCTGAAGATTCAGGCTACTACCGCTAGCTATAAAGGACAGCGCACTCACGGTACCGACTCACGCCATCGCCTATACCCCAGAACACTCACTCCCTTTACATTACCCCCTTCATTCCTTAGTCTTTGGTAAGGGGGGGGGGGCGTGCACTACGACAGGCCAAGCGCAGGGGGCGGGCTGGGGCAGCCCGCCGCGCCTCTCGCCGTAAACCCTTCCTCCTCTCCGTCTCCGATTGATTGGAGGTGTGGCAATTTCCAATCCGTCAATGTCCCATGGAGGTTTCTGCGTTCTTTGCGAGCCCATGCGTATGCCTTGGAATTTGGCTTCGTTGGTTTTCCCACCTGTTGCGTTCTCGTGAGCTTTCATCCATTGGAGGGCTCGTTTGAGGCTTGCGTAGTCCCTCGTTATTAGCGTCGTGTCGTCCGCGAATTGATTCATTTTAAGGTTATATCCGTTGAGATCAACCCCTCAATGTCGGTGTCGCCGTTGATGGCGCGGGTCAGCGCTTCGGTGGTGAGGAGGAAAGTGAGTGGCGATGCGCGGGCAACCTTGATCCTTGCGGCATCCCGCTCCCAATCGTAAAGGGGTAGCTTCGGCCTCCGTTGGTTTTGATCGTGCGGATGGGTTGGATGGGTCTTGCTTCTTCGCTGGTGAGAGCGTTGGCTAGGTGTTGGAAGTCCGGCCCGAAGTTTAGAAGGTGAAGTGTTAGATGGTAGAATTCCCAGCTGACAGCCGACTCTCCGGGTAAAACAACCAAAAATGTAACGACAATAAAAATGCCGGATGCTTGCGCTTTTGAGCACTAGCTAGCCCACAGACTCTTTGGCATGTGCCCCTGACGTCCCTGCACCTTGTCCTCTCTCCCCATATGACAGCCACCTCGCGCGTATCATTGCTATCCGACGAGTTTTGAATCGATCCACCCCGTCTCCCAGTTGTTTATCCCACATTGGCTCTTGTAGCATTCGGCATGAAATGCCTCTGAATTTGCCGTCCGAACCGTAGGCAGCAATAGCTGCAGGGGATTCCCGCCCGCACTCCTGAGCATCTTTTGACAATTAGCACATGGCGCAGTGAAGAGTGTACGCAGGGCGGAGAGCCATCGCACCAGTCGAGGTAGCCGCTCTACTGGCAACAGGTCATCCAAGTGCAGCATAAGCGACCTGTGAACAGAGAGTGGGTAGGATGTAATTGGCATGCCACTTGCGCCCGAGCTTCGCGACGGTCCCACATGGCGATAGAAGCGAGGTTCCCACACACCTGCCATGCGCTGTCAGATCGCGGAAGAGTAGGGTTGGCGGAGTTGCAACGACAGCGGGAAGAGAGGCATCAGCGTCACTTGGGCACATGGAGAAACGTCGGGGGATCCAGACATCGGAAGATCTATGGGGGAGAGGGTGGCAACGCTTGCGCGTGTGACCGTGGAAGAGAACCGTGCATCTCATCTAGCAATACTCTGCACCTGTGGACCTCGATGGCGGCCGAAAAGACGCCGAGGATGGCCACATCAAGGACGCGTGATGCTGGACGTGCTGTCGTGAAGACGATGCCCAATCGCAACGGCGGCTCCACGTGTTCGGACTCATCGGTTGGTAGGCGGCTCCGCGCGAGCTGCAGCAGTGCGCCTTCGGCCGACATCAGCGGGCCGAGTCTCTTCTCTCCTCCTCTCTCTCCCGCACCTCAGCGAGGAAGCCAGCAAGCCGACTTGCACCGCGCAGCAGTGGGCCGGGCGGGCGTAGGAGTACTTCGCATTCGTACTAGGATAGGAGAAGCGATAGAACTTAGAACTTCAATTTAGAGCTCCTCGTTGGCGCTGGCATCACATGAGAAGCACGTGAACAACTCTGAAGTGTGAAGACGTTGGAAATTGTAGTCTTGTAAGAGGTCTTGTTGACTAGCCTCCCTAGCCTCCCTAGCCACATACAGCGGACGAGCCATGCCCCCATCGCGGGGGAGAGAGGGGCTCCGTTGCCGATGAGGAAACGTCCCTCAGCACTAGGATTAAACTAGGACAACAACAAAACTCTGGCAGAAGATGCGTGAGGCGAGGCGTCCGCTCGTTCCGAGTGACGACGGACCTTGCGGTTGGTTGACTCAGCTACGGCTCGTTGAGCTCCGCCATGGCGGCGGTGCCAGTCGACGGGAACGGCTGGCCGCCGGGGCTCACACGCTACGATGACGTGTTTACAGAGGCGGAGCAAGCAGAGCTCGTCGCCTTCGCCGAGAGTATGCTCTGCCGCGGCCGAGAGGGTGGGCTAGCCGGTAAATCTTATGTCTCGGTGCCAAGCGAGTGGAGGCAGCGAGGCCAGGGCCGAGAGACAGTGCATTTTGGAGTACTCGTCAAATGTAACAAGGTCTTAAACGCGTTCGTCGAGCCGATCCCACCGCCTCTCGTCAACGTCATCGCTCGTCTTGTGAGTTTGGACATTCTCGCAAAGGACCAGACACCGGACACTGTGTGCATCAACTTTTACGAGGCTGGATCGTGGCTGCCGGCGCACGTCGATTCGGCCGCCTTCGACCGACCTTTTTGTACCGTCTCGCTGCTTACTCGCCACGTCACTCTTTTCGGAGCGGCCATAGCTTCTGGCGATGTATTGAGCGAGGGGCCAGACGCACACAATAGGTTGTTCATAGATCTGCCCGTCGGCTCAGTTCTGAGAGTTGATGGCGAAAGTGCTGGTCCTGAGTGGAAGCACGGGCTGCCACCACACCCATCGCGGCGCATCTCTTTGACATTTCGGAAGCTATCCGGCGAGACATTGCAAGCCCATCGTGCGATACGCCAGGAATCTGAACTCGCGCAACAACATCGAAGAGAGAGAAAACGAGCAGCGAAGGTTGCACAAGGTCGACATCTGTTGGCTGTTTCTGCTCTGGCCGATGACAGTTCGGCGTTATAAATTGCAGGCACCACTTCGAAGAGTACGGGGCCACTGGCATAGGCCGATTCTAGACTAAGCAAGCCCGACATCCGTCCATCCAAACCTGTAGATGTGGATGTGAATGAAATTTATGCTAGCACATCATATTCATCTTTTGATTTTCTCGCCGCGCACGCAGCCTTAGGCCCACTATCTCACGCACGCGTTCTACGACCCCCACGCCCCCAGCCCTTTCCCCCCGCCATCAGGTGACTCCCCCCGTGCACTACGTTGCTAGGGGGGTAGGGGTCAAGGGAGCTTATTCTTATTCATAGTGAGGGTAGCCCAGCTACTCGCACTACTAGGCCGGTCACTCACGCTTTTTAACAACTATTTTCCATCCCTCCTGGGTGTCCAAGGATTCCCCAGGGACCCCCCTTACCTGCCCCCCCTCCCCCCCCCCCCCCCCCCGCGAACCCCCTCTACCCCACGAAAATCCATGGCGTCGGTGAGTGACTCCCCCGCCTTGTCCGGCCCATGGAGGTCTATTTTGGGAGAATGGGAGGATTGCGCGCGTGAGGGAATCAAAGCAGTGAATGTCGGGCGAATCCCCATAAGAAACGCGGAGGTTCCGCGTCGGCCGATCGCCGGCTGTCGGCCTCGCAATGGCTGCCAGCTGGTGAGGAGCCCAAGCTCAAGCGCCTCGCGAGGGATGTGGGAGGTCCCTGGTGGGTCGCACGCTCGATCTCGAGGGTCGCACAGTCCGGTAGTGACATATCCCCGCCCATCGCGCCGCAGGCATACGATAATTCGACACGGCCCGACCTCCATGAGGCCGGCCCCTGGGACGCTGGCGAGCGCTGGCGAGCGCTGCCGTGGCCTCACCCGCGGAGAAGGCGTGCGCAATGCACATTGAGCGTTCGCGCAAGGCGAGCGCACACGCCTTGGAGGTTGCTCAGCGGCGCGTGCGAAAGTGTGTGGGCGCCGATCCGGCAAGGCTGGCGGCAGCGAAGGCAGCGTTGGCAGCTGTCGTGCAGGATCAGCATGAGCTGTATCAAATGGCCATCACCGGCGGCGCCCAAGTCGACCAAGCGTGCGCTCATCGGCCTTGCTCCCTTTGTTTTATCAAAATGCGGATGGCCTGCCGGTCACAGCCATCGCCGAGTATCAAGGCGCCGTCCTCCCTGACCCCGAGGAGTTTGACGAGTCGGATGTGAGCGATGACGATGAGTCCATGGAGTACTCGCCGGGGCCATAAGATGGCCGATTTCGACGCAGTGCGCGGGGACGGCGGGCGCGATTGGCGTGGCTGTGAGGGCGGCATACCGCACTTTGATGCTGGTAGCGGCATCCATTTGGTGAGCGGTGACTTGAACGGCCTCGTGGCGCCCCCGGTCGCGGGTCGAAGTTGGGCACTCATGGCGCGTCTTGGGGCGTGACGACGTCATCACCGGGGGCCTCAAGCGGCCGATTTCGACGCAGTGCGCGGGGGCGGCGGGCGCGATTGGCGTAGCTGTGAGGGCGGCATACCGCACTTTGGTGCTGGTAGCGGCATCCATATGGTGAGCGGTGACTTGAACGGCCTCGTGGCGCCCCCGGTCGCGGGTCGAAGTTGGGCACTCATGGCGCGTCTTGAGGCGTGATGACGTCATCACCGGGGGCCGCAAGCGGCCGATTTCGACGCAGTGCGCGGGGGCGGCGGGCGCGATTGGCGTGGCTGTGAGGGCGGCATACCGCACTTTGGTGCTGGTAGCGGCATCCATTTGGCGAGCGGTGACTCGAACGGCCTCGTGGCGCCCCCGGTCGCGGGTCGAAGTTGGGCACTCATGGCGCGTCTTGGGGCGTGACGACGTCATCACCGGGGGCCTCAAGCGGCCGATTTCGACGCAGTGCGCGGGGGCGGCGGGCGCGATTGGCGTGGCTGTGAGGGCGGCATACCGCACTTTGGTGCTGGTAGCGGCATCCATCTGGCGAGCGGTGACTCGAACGGCCTCGTGGCGCCCCCGGTCGCGGGTCGAAGTTGGGCACTCAGGGCGCGTCTTGAGGCGTGACGACGTCATCACCGGGGGCCTCAAGCGGCCGATTTCGACGCAGTGCGCGGGGGCGGCGGGCGCGATTGGCGTGGCTGTGAGGGCGGCATACCGCACTTTGGTGCTGGTAGCGGCATCCATTTGGCGAGCGGTGACTCGAACGGCCTCGTGGCGCCCCCGGTCGCGGGTCGAAGTTGGGCACTCAGGGCGCGTCTTGAGGCGTGACGACGTCATCACCGGGGGCCGCAAGCGGCCGATTTCGACGCAGTGCGCGGGGGCGGCGGGCGCGATTGGCGTGGCTGTGAGGGCGGCATACCGCACTTTGGTGCTGGTAGCGGCATCCATTTGGCGAGCGGTGACTCGAACGGCCTCGTGGCGCCCCCGGTCGCGGGTCGAAGTTGGGTTCTCGAGCCCTTGGTGTTTTTAGCGGTTAGCGTCTTTAGTTTTTGCGATACTTACGTACACGTTCAAGTCCATAAAAACATAGTGAAAATATATTGCTGTGTGTATAGAACCAGGATCTTTGGTCCGGGTCAGCTGCCGATGCCCATGGTTTCGTGTTTCGCTGCGAGAGGCGCGCATGAAGGCCATCGGTAAAATAATACCGGAGGGGGGCCTGACATATATTTCCGCACGGCCGTCAGAGGCCTGAAATCGGGTATTTTTCGAAAATTTTGCCGGAAGACCCCCGGTTTTTTTTGCTGATCTCCCATACCGGAACCTATAGGGAGCTTATTTAGGCCTTCGTTTGCCCATTACAGATGGTGCCCTTCGCACCCCCCTAGTGAGTGACCGGGCTAGCACTACGGATGAATATGGAGCCTGGGGTAAAATACACAGTAACTCACCAAGGGCGAGAATCCTCGAAAAAGAGAGCGTTGAGTGTTGATGGGAGACCGACCGACCGCCACCAAATAAGTCAGACCCCACCCCACCCTCATATCCTCACCCGCGAGGCCTCACCACCGCTTCTCCCAGCGTCCGGCCTAGGCATTCGTAACAAAAAAGATGCAAGGTTTTGTACAATTTTTTCCCCTGCCCCATCGACCCGCATATGGCCCTGCTTCCCTGACGGATTGGAAGTTGCCACACATCCAATTGGTGACTGAGGCAAGAGGAAGGATTTACGGCGGGAGGTGCGGGCCTTGAGGGGGCCCGGATGGGAAGACGGGCTCAATTACATCAGCAAGCTGGAGCTGGAGGCGGGAAGACGGGCTTAGGCGATGGCACCGGGCCAAGTTGCGCACCCTTAGGTGCCAACCATCGTTGTAATGGTGCAATTCTTGCGTGTAAAGGATGAAGGATGTGGATTCCTCCTAATCTCGCTTGCGCTAGAGTAGACGCTAGTTTGTGTTTTGCTCCATTCAAATTGTAGCTGTTGCAATCTTTAGATCGTTATTATTCACCATGGCGGTATAGGCAACTAACTCCGTTAACGCAGTGACCTTGAAAAAAAAACTTCTTAATAGTCTCGCCGCGCGCGCGACCCTGCACAGTATCTACGCAGCCTCGCTCGCTTCCCTTCCCTCCCCCTCCACCTGCCTTGCGGCTCGTCCCCTCGTGCTCTACCTAGCTAGGGGCTGGGTGCAGTGGGTCTCCAGTGGCAGACGGTGTGTACCGATTCTCGATGGCCTGTTTCTCGCCTTCCTCCTGTGCCATCGGGCTACCGGCTGTTGTGTGTTTGCTCCTTGTGTTGGGTGTCAGGCAGCTGTGGTCAGTGTGTCCAAGGCCTGCTCTCGGGTGGTTAGCGGCTTGCGGCGAGGGGTCGCTTGGTCAGGCTAGACGCTCTGCTATGTTGAGGGCTTTCGCTACCAGAGATAGATTCGTGTTCATGACTAGGGCGCCTTTGTTATTAGTTATGAAGACAGGGGCGCTGAGATCGTGAGGAGATTTGATTTTCGGCTTCCTTCCCTGGGAGGCCTTGCGCGTGCGTGCGGTTAAGAAATTGTCCGGGGGTTCCCGACCTTTGACGAGGACCGTGAACCTGCTTAGAACTCTTTCGATGACCGGCACGTGGTGGAAGGTGTGGTTTTCGAATTCCACCTTGTAGAAGTCGCTTATGATGTATCTCCATGCTATTAGGTAAAGGGCTTTGAGGCTATCCGGCGTCGGAGAGTTCGGGTATGCGAATAGTCCATCTTTAGTTTTTTGAGTCGTCGATCTGTCTTTCGCCGGTGCGCCTTCGCGACTCGTTTCCAAAGAGGAAACGAGCTTCGCTCCGACAACAACCCGGACCCCTAAGTAGCGCACGAGGGGAGTCGCCGCAAGCGGCAGGTTGGGAGGTTGGCGAGGGGTAAGGAGGGAGTGTAAAGCGTGGTAGCATAGCATTAGCACACGGCCACGCGCGAGGCGAGAAAAATAAAAGTTTTTTTACATGGTCGCACGGCCGATCAATTTTTGCACAAGTCACAAGAGCACGTATACGTCACGTATGTACTACACACGTCGGCCTAGTACATACGTACACGCACATGGTGCGCACAACAAAAATAATTCACAAGAAAAACAAACTCGTATGGCCTGAAGACGGGTGTACATGCCTTCAAGGCAAGATCACGAGATCAGGGGTCCGCAACCGATATGGCTCGGAATACAAGCGGATGAATGGCTAGAGGCCCTGCACGCTCCGAGGTGCACACAACGAAGATGGTAGGAGAAGGGGGGGGCCTGCACGCTCCGAGGTGCACACAACGAAGATGGTAGGAGAAGGGGGGGGGGGCACATGACTGACTTGGAGTCGGTCAACCCCCAAGTGCCGCAAGAGACACACCGGGAAAGGCCGGTCAATCGGCGTAGCCGAGACAACGGCCTCCCTCGTGGATACTACACACAGCGGAGCATCCTCTCCCACATTGAAGAGAGGGCAGTTGGGTGTGGAGAAGGGGCGAGCACATGGCACTGGGCATCAGGCATACAGATGGCATGGCATACGTTGATCGAGCCAACACGAGAGAGATTCCTCTCAAAACAGAGGGCAAGTATTTTTGGCTGCCCCGTGGCTCGAGATTGTGGACCCGGCTCCAACGGAGAGATCGTACGCAGATATACACTACGTCATCCGTTGAAGGTGCTCTCATGCCATCAGGAACCAAGAAGATATGGAAGTCATTATGTAATGCTGACCTTCTCAGTGACGGTGGAGGGCATGGTCGGCCACGGCAGGGATCGAGGGAACCCCAGGGTGAGGATAGAAGTGCTGCTCGAACTACCAACGCGGTCGTCGTTGTGAAATACCCATTTGCTGGAGGGAGATGGAACAGACGTCGATGAATCGTTGCATCCTCACGAGATGAAGGGCAGGAAGGTTGGAGGTCATGAAGACTGGAGGAGAACAATCCTCAAGGCTCCTCGCCGAGGCCACACGCGGCGAGCGCCTCGTCAATGACCTTAGAACCCGAGAAATTGCGGCCCGTCGAGTGTGCCGACCCTGGCTGGGTAGCTATATTAGGGCTGTGGAACTGTATCTTCGCCGGCCGGCTGAAAGAGGAGAGCGATGTGCGCAAATGGCTGAGGGGGGCGAAGCCGATGTTCGTGGGCTGGAGCCGTGAACAGGCTTCTTCCAGCACCTTCGAGGCCAGGAGGATGCCAATTTCGCGCATGTGCCTCATCCGCTCCTCCCTCAGACTATCGATGAGGGGCCATATGCGATATTTGAGGTGGGGAAACACAAAATTGACTAGGGGCCACAGCTTCACGCACAGTGGAGTCGAAAGCCTCGAAAGGTCAATCCTGTGAGTGAAACCAGCCATGACAACGTATCTCACGGCATCGGCGAGAGCCTCGAGCGCCAGGCGTTCGTCTCCTGCACTCAACTGGCCTGAGCGGACACCGATGAGCCAGTCCGCGAGCTCGCAATGGCCTTCGTGCCGTGCCAGTAAGATGGGGTCGATGCCGAACGAGGACAAGTACGAGCTGTTCTCGTCGAAATGCTGTAAAAAAGAAAGACAGGGGCTCAATGATGTTCTGCACACGGCAGGTTCGAGGCTTGCTCCACATGTCCCCCTCTGAATGTGTGCTTTCAAGAGGATTGCCGTGATTGAGGCAAGTTCTGACCCTCACAATATTCCGCCCAGCCGTTGCGATGCGTCCAATACGCGCTGGGATAAGAGGATGTTTAGATAGTGCCATTGAGGTTAAGGTTGGGACAAGTATGAAGTTCAAGGGTACAACATACCTCTGAAGTCTCATCTGTAATACATGGATCTGCGCCGAAGAGGACGAGCATGCGCGCTATGTCGGTTCGGCCTTCGAAGGCGGCATCATGGAGCGGGACATCTCCCTAAGGAAATGCGATGACAATTCAATCGGGTCAAACCAAAGCATCGGTGCCTCCTCAGGTGAATGGATGAGCAAGCTGCGATTGGGCTGAAGGCTGAAGACGCCAGGTGTGGAGCGCACCCCATTGTTACGTGCACAAACATCGGCACCCATGGCGAGGATGATACAAACACCGTTGAGGTTGCCTTGTGAGACCGCCGAGTGGAGCACAGTGTTTCCCGACTGTGGGTGGAAGATGAAAACGATCCAGGTAGGTCAGCAAGGTAGATAAGCGCGTGAGCAAGCAACAGGCGGCCGTTGTGTTGGATGGAGCGAAGTGCATGTCAGCGGCGCTCATGTACCTCATCATGCAAGTTCATTGGCATGCCAGTCCAGTCAAAGAAGTTGAGGAGCTCGACCCAGTCCCCTTGTGAAACAGACCCGAAGACGGAGTGTTTTAGCTTCGCTTTGATCTCGTGCTTCTTCATCTTGGCTTCGATCGAGGAGTTGTTGTAGAGGACCGCAGTCTCCGCGCGTACATGCGCCCACTTGGCCTTGCAGCAGGGCCAGTATTTGCTCTGGCCGGAGCACCAGCTGCACGAGTCGGCGACGAGACCGTCGGACTGTCCCTTCATCGTTTGAAACATCGTTGTCCCTTCTTCGCCCCCCCTACGGCAGGCGGCGGGCGAGGCCGGGGGAAGGAGGGGGAGGGGGAGGAGGGCGGAGGGGGGGGGGGGGGGGAGAGGGGGGGGGAGGGGGAAGATGTTGGGGGCGGGGGGCGGGGCACAGGAGAGGTGGGCGGGGGGGGGGGCGAGAGAGAGAGGGAGTCAAGGTCGCGGCGTCCCATCGAAAGAGGACCATACTCCATGATTTTCTTTTTAGACAGTCAAAGAGAAAGTTGACGTTAGTTTATAGCTTTCAAATATAATACTAGAGTACCAGTTGTTTTAGCAGTGTATTGAACGGCTCCGTCTGCTGCTCGCCGCCCTTGCTTCACGTTATGCCTCATCTCTCGGGGAGTAGTACTCCTATCTAGAGCCTGAGCGCATCTTAGACTAACCTGTTGAATGCCTGGCTAGGTTTGTGCTAAGATAGTACGCTGCTCTATTCTCTACTAGCCCGGCTAGCCCGGTCACTCACCCTTTTTAACCACTATTTCCCACCTCCCCTGGGTGTCCAAGGATTCCGCAAGGTCCCCCCCTACCTGCGCTTCTCTCTTTTACGAGAGTTTAAAAAAATCTCCTTAAAATTCCGCTACATGTGCGGCGTGAGGCAGCTTGCTAGTGAACCTCCCTACTACCCAACCTTAATCCCTAGCAACCCCCTCCCCCTTCCCCAGTTCCCTCTTTAGCGGAGAAGCTGGTTCCAGGGAGGCCGCGCGCGCTGCATCGGCCGGGAGTTGGAGAGAAGGGGGTGGGAGACTGTGGCTCGTCCCCTGATCTAGTTTCGACTCGGGTTTTCCTCATTTATATAACGGAAGATCTTTAATTGATTTTCGCTGTGGTTCCTATTAAGAGATTTAGCTACCCTAGGTGATGTTCGGTATGTCCAAGGCTCTCGCCGCCTGCAGGAGGTCTTCTGATGCTCCTAGGTTGAAATCCTTGTCTATAGTGTACAGAGGGCTTATCATTTTTCGAATGTGTTTGTTGCCCGGGGCGTGTAGCCCCATGTTCTCGCGTTGTTTTTTTAACCTTTGAAAGAACCCGACCTTCGCCGTTACTAATAGGTGGTATCTCGTAAGGATCGCTCTTAAGATTGTCCTCACGGACCTACCGTCCAGCACGTTGCCGTATTGGATGTTGTAAAAGTCGGTGAGGATATATCTCCACGCCAGGATACCTAAGTACCCCGAGGAGGGATGCGGTCTGTCTACTTGGTAGCAAAAGAGACGTTGGGCTATCTCAGAGCCCGGTGCACTGGTGGTAGGAGTTGCCTCCATGAGGGTGACAGCAGTGCTGCCACCACCCACCATGGAGAGTCCTTGATTGGGTGGCATGGCGGCAGAGGCAGGCGGCATGGTCTGAGGCTGGCTCTGTTGTTCTGCTGGGAACAGGACTCTGCATGTTCCCTGCTTCTGGGGGTGTTGGGGAGGCGATGGCGGGAGGATCATGTCGACGTCGCTGTCAATGAGGGTAGCAGCCTGCGAGCGCTTCGGCTCCGGCGGCTTGGGGCGGCCCCGGTGGGGCGTCGTGGCGGCGGGGGGCTGGGAGGTGGGAGCGGTCGGCGCGCGCTCCATCGCTAAAACTATAACAATAGTTTTTTCCTCTTTTACGAGAGTTTTACCTGGGTGTTGGGCAGTGTGGTCAGATCCACCCAGTCACAACGCGGCCTTTCCTGTGCTCTTCGTCGATATCAGTCGGCGCTTACCTTTTTGAAACACGGCCTTGGACGATGACATCACGCACGGCCCCCAAGGGAGATTGATTCTCCGTGCTCGAAAAGGGGGGCAAGCCATACCTCTCTTCCCGCGGGGGGGGAAAGCACCATGCGGGGCAAATGCGAGAGCCATACGCGGGCAGGTCGTGAAAGAAGAAACGAGGACGAGAGAACGAAAGAACTAAGTGAAGTCATCGGCCGAAGTTGCCTCGATTGCCGCGACCACGGCAGCCTCCGATGGGGGCATGCCTTGGAGTGCCTCGCGACGACAGTGCGAGAAGTCTAGATACACGACTCTAACTAAGCAAGGCTCTGCTCTATGCGAACACGACAGACTCGGCTCGGACCGCCCAGACAGGCATGGGCAGACTGCCGAAAAAAAGGGCATAGACATGAATGATGTCTATCATATAGTCTATCCACTATTCCTATTCACACTAGGTACACAAGGATTTCTAGAACCCAGCATAGAGCTACAAGCACTCGCAAAATCGCTGGGGGCGGCATATATCATATATAATAGCCGGAGAACCCGTTGTCCGTTGTAAAACACGCCTGAGACGAGGACACATCTGTGGCCGGACACTCACGTGTAGAGACATTTCGAAATAAGACGCACGCCATCGAGGATACATGTAACCCGGACCCGGACGTCACTGTCACTGGCCAAACAAACACACCAGACCATCAACAGGCCGGCCCGGAACCCGCACTCTGAACTAGGCCCATGGTAGCGCACCTGGGCCGAACCCCGGATACCAAAGACAAAGGAATGACGGGGGGAAGGGGAAGGGGAGGAGGTGGAGGGAAGAGAAATGAAGGGCGATGTCAGTGCAGATAGGAGGATGCCTTAGTACAGTAGGTGTGTAGCCCAGAATCTTCAGATGTTTTTTCTAAGGTAGAGGATTCCAGCCTAGCAATAGGTGTTGGCCCCGAATCTTCAGATGTTTTTTAATGTAAATGTTGCCTGAGTTTATTGTAGTAATATAAATTGACTATGGACATTTGGTGGCTCAAATTGAGTCTGTCCCATATTCGACGGAACGTGACCTTTACTCAACAAGCCAAACTATACAAACTATCCAGATCCGGGCGTGTTTTGCCTTCACACCCGCACACCTCCACATCTTGACGCCTGCTATGTCATACATGGTCATTTGAGGGGCTCTCGCCTTTGTCCCATCCCAGCCTCCCAAGTGCTGACCTCAGCCGAGTCTTCCGCTATTCCGGTGAATTGCTCCAAGGAAAAATCGCAACTTGCAGGCGTGTCGATCGATAGATCAAGTTTGTGGCCAGCGGCTTGCTGCTGCTGATGGAATGCATGGGAAATAGAAACCAGTCTCATCAACCGAAAGGCAACACGTGTGGTGATGACCGCCTCAGCCACTATCATCTCCGCCGCAGTCTCCAGGCCAACGAGGATAAGTAGCGACGTCATCAGAGAGACTGCGGCCACCGCCATGTCCACCCAGTTGGCACGGTGGGCACAGAACGCGCGCTGCTGCATCGCTGCCCGCACTCCAAGCTCGGCCCAGAGCCCCAGCGTGACGTATGTCTCCACTGCTGAGAACAATGATGATGTTGGAAGATGGCCCGCGAGTTTGCGATGGTCTCCAGTTGAGGAGCTGGGCATGACAATCCATACGACCTGCAAGAGAATAAACTTTCGCGTGAGCGTGTATTTATTGGATGCGAAATCGGGCCCGCAGATCCCCTGAGTGGTGAGCTCACAACCGACTCGCCCGGGCTGCAGCACCTCAACTAGTGATGCCAAGATGACGGTGATGTAGAACACCGTGTATGTACGGGAGTAAGAGATACGCCTTGCCATCGTCTGCACGTATTCGTCGCGTGACATCTCGTGGGTTAAGGTGGACGCAGCCCGCAAGGGCAGCACCGGCACACGGCCAGCGCCCATCCCTCTCCACATTCTTCGCCTCTCAAAGCACTGTGGATCCAATGACGTCGTGGCCCTGAAGCCCGGCTGACAGGCGAAGCCGCCTGTACCGCACAAGTGGCTGCGCCAGGAAAGAGCTGTACTCACAGTCTCCCACGCCTGCCGGAGCCCCCCCCCCCACCCCCCTCGTCACCCTGGCCCCACCTCGCGAGGCAGAGCGGGCGTCGCACTCGCGGCAGATGTCCGAAAGTTTATAAGAACACATGAAGATTCCGGGCTACACACCTACTAGAGCTACTAGCCGTCCGGTACTCTATCTAGTACCTCGCCACTACTCTCGACGCTCGACGCCCTGATCTCCCATGAGTCCACTTCCTCCCCTTCCGTTGGAACATAGCGTCGTATGACATCTTGTTAGCTAGCATTCCTGGCCATATACACCGGACGAGCCATGCGCCAACCGCGCACACCCCCATCGCGGGGTAGGGGCTCCGTTGCCGTCGAAGGGCTACGGTCCCGCAGCACTAAGGTTATACTAACACAACAATAAAACTCTGACGCCTTCCCTCCTTCATTCCCTTATCTTTGGTCTCCGGGGTCCGGCCCAGGTGCGCTACCTTGGGCCCGGTTCAGAGAGTGGGTTCCGGGCAGCCTTCTGGTGTTGCTTGTCGTCGCCTTCAAAGTTGGTGGCGTGTGTCGATGGTCTCGAGGATGTTGTTAGTCTGTGTAAAGTCTATGTGTCTCCGGGGGTGCGTGGGTGCGTGTGTACGTGTTGTGTGTTCGGTCATGCATCGCTTCATTCGTGGTTGGTGTCGTCGGCTTGTGTGTCCGTCGATCCGTCGGGAGACCGTCTGGGATGTTCCCTATGATGTATGCTACCCCCGGGTTCGAGGCTAGTGTCTAGTGTGCGCATCTCTGCAGTGGGGACTAACTCGTCTTGCTTGCCTGTTGTGTGTTGTGTGTGTGTGTATGGGGTTCAAATCGTTCAGGTCGATCCTTTTCTTAGGGTTCTCTGCCCATGCCTGTCTGGGCTGTCTTGGCCGAGCTTGTCATGTTGGCGAAGAGAATGGCCCTAAGGTGTCGTTCCGTCAAATGTGGGACATGAGTCGAATTGAGCGATCGAATGTCCACAGTTGTACACAGCGTTATTTTAAAATTAAATGTAGACTAGCGTAACATTCCCTGCTTCCCGCGACGCGTGTCCCCCCGGAGGGCGCCGTGTCGGTGCTTTTCGATTGTGATTACTTGTAACTATGGGCACGGCGCGATGTGCATCGGCCACCCCGCGGGGGCGCCGTGCGTGCGCATAGAAACTTGTTCCCCTAAGGCCCACATTAACGTAAAGTAGCCGTATACGAGATGTTTCGTTTACGCAGCACATGTGATTACTTGCAATCATTGTGCACGCCGTGCGTATGCGCATCGACTTCCCCCCTCGCGAGGGCGCCGTGCGTGCGCATAGAAACTTTTTCCCCTAAGGCCCACATTAACGTAAAGTAGCCATATACGAGATGTTTCGTTTGCGCAGCACGTGTGATTACTTGCAATCATTGTGCACGCCGTGCGTATGCACATCGGCTCCCCCCCCCGCGGGGCGCCGTGCGTGCGCATAGCAACTTCCAGGAAGGTGCACGCCGTGCGTTCACTCTTTCCGCGGGGGGACTCTGGACGCAGAGGCGGTCGGGAACCGCGCACGGATCCTCTCAATCGGAATGCCACTCTCAAGGCACACCTCCACTACCTCCCAACGAAAGGCGACGGTCTCTCCCTCGATGGTGCTGCCCGCCTCGTCGGGATTGTCCTTGTAGTAATCGTCCATGAAAGCCTTGCGCTCGTCCTTGGCTTCCTCCGCCTTGCGGTACGCGATCTTGTTAGCCTTGTGCTTGTTGGAGTTCACGTGACCCTTGACGATGGTGAAGAGCAACGAGACTTCTTCTTTACATGCCCGGCAGAAGAGCTTCGAGGCGGCGACCGTGAATGTGTCCTCGGGGAAGCCCTTGATGCGGTCCATCGGGGATACCTTTGTTGGCTCGGGCGTCTTACGTGAACTGCCTCGACGCGCACCACGCACCCCTACCGGGGGTAAATGCTTCTGCTTCCTGTCCCGCTCGTGTGTGCTCGCGGGGGGGCTCATGGTAAGGGTGAGAGTCCCCACAGGGAGGGGAAGAAACCCTGAGGGAAAGGAGACCAAATGAAGGCAAGCCGCCTGTCCGCCGCCGCCAGCCCGGGAGGCGTAGGAGGAAGGGGGGAACGGATCACCGGGGGGGGGGGGGGTGCGGCGCGGGCCACCGGACCATATCTAAGCCCTTCACCCCAATCCCCCTAGCAGTGTACGGGGGGAGCCACCTGATGGCGGGGGGAGAAGGGCCGGGGGAGTGGGGGTGCAGAAAGTATACTACGTGCTACATGTAGTAGGTAGTGGTTCCATTCGCCGCGAGTGCGGTAAGAATATCAAAAGGTTGTATTATCATGCACCTGGACAAAAAAGAGGAGGCAGCCACACACGCAAATGTAAAGATACTTAGCGCAACAAAATAGGCTAAATGTGCCAGCTCGAGTCAATATACAAAATATAGAAGTCGAAAGCAGCATGGACCACAAAAAAATCAAAGTCGATCAATATCAAACGGGTGGAGGCAGGGAAGCCTCAACCCAGTCTCTGATGCGCAAGACCAGGGCTCGTTATTCAATAGAGTAAAGCTCAGAATCAGGTTGCGGTAGCCCCAACTTGGCTTGCGTCATCATCCACACTTACCACCACGTGCGCTGTCGCAGCTTGAAATCGTTCATCTTGCGAGTGAGCACCTTGAACATCGTCACTATCATCACTATTCTGGCTGTTGTTGCTATCCAGCCGAGTCTCAGCTCGTCGCCCGGCGTCGTGAAAACAGTGCGATCCCCTCAGATCCATTGTGTTGCAGCCCGGCACTGGCAGCACGACGCTGCGGCGCGCCTCGGAGTTGAGGCTCCCGCATGTGTACAGCTGGATGACAGCTTCTCGGACGTCGGCTTTTGTCAAGCACACGAGAGCCGAAACGAATCCCTGCAAGTGCGCTAGCAACCCCCCGGAAAACATGCCCCACACGTGGGGCAACCGGATGAATAAGAGGCAAATGGTTGCTGGAACCCATATCACCAGCACTGCTACGAAAATGCGCGAGTAATATAGTGTGAGCTCTCGCGCTTGTCGGCGCCGCTGCACGAGTCGCTGCTGAGAATATGGCTCACTTGCCCCCCTCATGCGTTGCGAGCCCTTGGTCGCCTGCTGAATCCTGTTCGTAGTTTCGAGCCTCAAAAGTTTTCGTCGCCAGCAATCAAAGGCGATGAAGCAAATGTAGCATGTCGGGATGCCGGCGACTAGAGGAAGGACGGCAAAGTAGACAAAGAGCGAGGATGTGTGATCGTAATAACTTGCTACGCAAGCCAGTCCGTGAATCGGAAAATGCTTAAATGGGAGGCCCCAGAGGTGGAGAGACGAGAACAGTGCAGCCATGCACAGGACGGCTGATGACTTGAGGACGACCATGCGATGGGTGGGCGGTGTGTAGAGCCTCATTGCGTGGGTCTTCCGCAGAAGGGTGTGGATCTCGCGCGCAACCAGAGCATTCATCCAGAAGGAGCCAGCGATGCCAAATGTGGTTGCACCTGTCTGCCAAGCACACATCAGATCGCCACCGGTGTACACCTCATATGAGAAGTTGATCCAGCACGTGAACGCACAGAAGAAGCTTCCAACAAAGTCTGGTACGGCCAAAGCGACCAAGTATATATTGAAAGCCGATGATCGCGCTTTGGGACTCGCTGTGACGCCCGCCATGATTGAAGATGAGGCGCCGGCTGCGAGCAGGCTCGCCATGCCCCACCAGCCCCAAATGATCTTCCTCGAGATGAGATCCGGCATGGCTCGAGTGAATTCATAGTGCGTCGCATTCGCTGGCAGCTCGGACAGGAGCCCCAGCTCGCCCCACGAATCCATCTGTCCGCAGGCGGCTGGTGTCTGTGTGGAGGAAAGCAGCGCCGAGGCGTCCGAGTGAGAGGCTCGCTGGCAGCTGCAAGCTGTCAGGATGAGCGCAATCGCCTCGGGTCGCGCTTGACTTTCGTTCCATCTCTCAGCGTCTCGGATGGGGCGGGGGCGGGAAGGGGGAAGACGGTATGAAAATCGAGCGTGCGAGTCGTAATCATGTGCCCACTGGAGAGATGAGAGAGAATCCGGTATCCCTTACCTGTGTCCTGCAATCCTGACAGCGCCCATGGTTGACTGAGGAACCATTGAGCTCAGCGACCAGTCCGCCAGGCCGGGGCCGGGAGTGCGCGCCCGTCATTCAATAATCTTGTGGGCGCTCTGTGCACGCTGGCGATAGCCATCCAAGATGCACGGTATGCCGGATCGCGGATTGGCGCGCGAGCCGAGATCGACGGCAGCATGTGATCTGAGATCAATCTGAATCTCACAAACTGAGCCGCATGTCTTTTACCAATAGTCTTTGCCGTCTCGTGCGCGAGCTCGATCGATCTCCTGCTCGCAGATCCGCTTGGCTGCCAGCTCAGATCTCCTCCCGGCTTCATCTGGTTTCGTCCTTATTAGATTTTGCCAGGAAGGAGATGAGGATGAGGAGGGAGGGAGGAGGGAGGAGGGAGAGGCTCAAGGCGCCTACGGCCTACGGGGACCCTTGTGGCTTGTGGCAGGTATCTCGAGGCGCAGTCTTTTATTTCTCGAGGAATGCTCGGGGCGAGAGCTATAAGGGCCGTTCAGCTTCACGGACGAGAGGTTCCTCCCCCCCCCCCACTCCCCTTACTTTTTCTTGGCGAGTCGCCTGACGTAGGTCGGTCCGCCTCACTGGATTTCTGGATTTTCCCTCATTGTAACTTGTGGGGAGTTATAATGCAGCGAGGGGTCTGCGGTCTGTGAGGGGGGAGATTTGAGATTTGAAGGGTGCATAAACGTATGTGTCTGTAGCACTAGCACATGTCAAGGCGTACGGGCAGGTGCGCTGAGGGGTGTCGTGATAGCGTACCGGGCTAGTGGGAGTAGTGGACTAGTAGTTGTACTAACGCTCAGATGTTTTATTATCGTGAAGAAGAATGGCCCTCTTAACAGCTCGCGCCGCGAGCAGTCCTCGAGAAATAAGTGACTGCGACTGCGCCCCGAGAACCTGCCACGAGGGTATCCCAAGACGTCTTGAGCTAGGCCGGTCACTCACGCTTTTTAACCACTATTTTCCATCCCTCCTGGGTGTCCAAGGATTCCCCATGGATCCCCCTTACCTGCCCCCCCCCCCCCCCCCCCCCGCGAACCCCCTCTACCCCACGAAAAGCTCCATGGCGTCGGTGAGTGGCTCCCCCGCCTTGTCCGGCCCATGGAGGTCTATTTTGGGAGAATGGGAGGATCGCGCGCGTGACGGAATCAAAGCAGTGAATGTCGGGCGAATCCCCATAAATAAGAAACGCGGAGGTTCCGCGTCGGCCGATCGCCGGCTGTCGGCCTCGCAATGGCTGGCTCCGAGAGGCGGCCACCGATCCGTCCGCGGTGATTGAGGGAACGATGCGCCTCGACACTTTCCTCGCCGAGGCCAAGGGCCAGCGCGTGCTCCCGCGCTCGGCGCCGTCAATGAAGACTCGAGGCGGTCGGGCGGCCATGGACCATGGACATGCAGAGAATCCGGTAGCGTCGCTCGCCGCCGATCCGGAGTCTCGACGGTTGGTTTGCGAGATGCTTACGGCCGCCTTCACCGCGATGATCCCTGCGTTGGAGAACCACGCTGCTGAGTTCGTGTTTGGCGGCAAGTTCTCGGCCGAGAAGGTGACGCCAGCGATGCGGAAGCTCTTGGACGGCTGTCCAACGACGAGTACTGGCGTCGAGACTCTCTTTGCGGCCGTCAAGCGACGCGCACAGCGCGAAGGTGTGTCTCGCCACGACACGCGTGTGGGCACGGTCGCTTGCAAAAGAGATCGCACGGCCATGTGGGCCTATGACCATGAGCATCGCGACCGCTACTGGGGCGCTGCTCGCATGATCGCGCGCAAGAAGATGGCGTGTGACAATGAGAGCGGCCGGGGGCGCGGAGAGGCCTAGAGGGCCGGACAGAGGACGCGGAGGTTGGACCATCGGACTATCGAGGGCGGGGCGAACGGGGGACAATCGATGGAACGGGAGGTTGGGATTTGGATGACTGCAGCTGCAACAGGTAGCAAGGATGGCGAAAACAGCGTATCTCTGAATTAGTATTATGTAAGGTACTACTATTATCATACAACATGCTGTGACATCTTTCAACTTCATATTTACCATTTCCATTGCGGATTGGTATGAGAATATGGAATGTTATGAAGATAAAGATACGTTCCACTTTCGACGGAACGCGACCTACTAGTCACAGTCAGCCAAGACGCGAAGAACGTAGCGCATGCCAGCGTGGTATGTTTTGCGTGGTCAGTGTTGTTGCACCGTCACGCAAGACGCGAAGAACGTAGCGCATGCCGGTGTGTGCGGTATGTTTTGCGTGGTCAGTGTTGTAGTCCTTCAGGGATGCACCTCGCACCGCTTAGTAGAAACGACCGTCCCGTCCTCCATCTGCCTTGTTCGTTGGCTTACAAAGGAGGGGCTAGGCGGAAGGGTGGAGAGTGGTGGAAGCACACTCGAATCCCGACAACAGCACTGTCTTGAACGGACCGTCGGTGTAGTGTATGCAACAGTGCATAACTCTTCAAAGCGATTGGTCGAGAGATATCGATCTCGCGTGGTGACAACATGTAGCCACACTGGGATTGTGATTGAGCTCAGTATGAATAGTCGGTCTCCAAGAACTCAACTTTCACCGAAGCGTCGTCTCGTCTTTTTCTCGCTCTAGCACGATTTGTGCGATCCACTGCCGACGACGAGTTCGTAACGCCGACCGTCACCGGGCACTCGGAGAGTATCTCGCGCCGTGAGCTTGCAAAGTATTGGGCCCCTTGCGTCCGTGAGACGACTACGCCACGAGGTGTGTCCGCCGATAGAGGAAAGATCCAATACCCACCTGCTTGGTGCTCCAAGCGGTGCACTTTCGGTGCACCTGCACCTTTATCTTCCCAACGCTCGCCTTTGATACCAAATAAGACCTGCACGAGGCCGTGGTACATCTATGAGCCATTATTCATTGCAGAGGTGTGTGTAATGGCCACTGCTAGTCAAGGAGACAACAGGTAAGAGCACAAGAAGTCGCTGGATGTCTCAACGAGAACTACCCTTTCGAAAAAAAGAACTACCCTTTCGAGACAACGGGAAGGAAAGGGGATCGAAACAATACCTGTGTGAAGCCACCCATGACAACAGCTGAGCGGCCAAGCTCGTGTCGGATATAGACCGCTAGTGGCATACCATAGGAGCCTGCGCCGATGATGGCCACATCAAATGGGCCTGCACCTGCAATGCGCTGCTTACTAGCCTATGTCCACGTGGGAGGATCTGTGAGAGTCCATGCTTGATGCACATCTGATAGACAGAGCTGCTCGTCTACTCGCTCCAGGAGTAGATGCTGTGTGAATACATGCAATGCAGCAGTTCGACATATGCTCACCTGGAGCGTTTCCACCCATGACTCATGTGGTTCAAGCCTGCCAAGTGCCTGGAACATGGGGACAATCTTGAATACTGTGGAGGCTGGCAGCACATCTGGATCATTGAACAGGAGGGAACGCCGCCGCAGCTGACACGAAATAGTCTCCGCAAAAGGGTGGATGATTGCCACCGTACGATTGGCGAGATTGCGAGACCACGGGCTCCCGAAGAAGAAGGGTGCAAGTGCAGCCGCTTCCATGATGGGTGTCTGTGGTGCGAACTTTGCGAAGAGGGGCAGCTCCTTCTTCGCGCGGTCACGGAAGGAGGCCAATAGATCGTTGGGGCCGAGCATCCGCACCGCTGCCACATAGATTTTCAGGAATTCGTCGAGCATCGCCGGCGTTTCCGGGTAGATGCCTGAAGTCCCATGGAACCCGCCGCCTGAACAGCGCGGCATCATGTGTCGCGCTGCAAATGAGCCGTTGAGTGCCATCAGGCAGATCTCATTGGTGCCCAGCCGGCCGGCGATAAATGGCGTCGAAGAGGCCAGCTTCTGCGCGATCAGCTCGTTTCCCATCGACGAGGACGCCACTTGAGGGTACAGAGTGGAGAGGCGAGGCGGCATCGGCGCGTCCCGCCACCCCGTCCATCAACCCCGCCTGTTCCTTCAAGGCGTCAGAGTTTTCTTGTTGTGTGAGTCTAACCTTAGTGCTGTGGGTGCTTTGATGGACGTCCAAGGGCATCGGGATTGGGGTTGGAGTGAGTATCGCGCTGTACATCCTTCTCTTCCTTGCACTTTGGAAAGTGAAATTCTACCGCTTTTCCAAAACAGACAAAATATTCCTGACCCCGGAGGCGGAAGCAAGGTTCAATGTTGCAAAAAGCCGCGCTCAAGAAGAAATGAACACGCTCGCCACGCCCTCATTTTGGATTTTGGGGGGAGGGAGGGGGTCGGGAAAAAATTAAAGTGTTTCGGGGTCCCATGAAGGGAGGGGGGCGGGGCGGAGAAAAATCGGACCTGAGGTTTCAGTCTCTCGCCTCGAAAACGGTTTAAAACGGGGACACATGACGAGCAGCAGGAATGGAGAATGAAGGGGGGGTAGTGGGTAGCAGGAAGCAGAAAGAGAGTGAGAGTGAGAGTATGAGGTTAAGGTGATGGCGTGAGCCAGCACCGTGAGTGTGATGGGGCCCCCGTAGCTGATAGCAGTAGAGTATAGCCAAAATTTCTTCTGTCTTTTTTTTTCCTCGAAAAGAGTAGTGACATACCAATAGGTACCATGCTAATGTAAGGTGCCACTACCGTGACCTAGGCATCATTCCATCACAGGGTACGGATTGTATGCCATGTGATATCACGGGCGTTGTGCACATGCCACAGCCTGGCGTCTCGCTTGAGCCATAGCGCAGCTTCCGTACTTGTTCACTAAGTTCGAGGCGCGCATTTCAGTTGATGCCTCCAATGTGACGCCGGATGTCGACGAGCCATGGTGAGCTATGCAGTGGATGTCGTTATCCACACAACTCGACCTGCACAGCTGTGATTCCGGGGGCGAGGCAGTGACTTCGCCAGTGTCCATCCGCATTGTGCTAGCATCACAGGCTTCAAAAGTGAAACGAGTGTACGAGTTGCGCCAACGAGCAATCGCCTCGAGTTGCCACTCTTGCCATTCTTGTTTGATACGCTCCTCGCGCGCCAATCTCTGGCGCCGTGCCACTCTTGCCGCTTGCCGTCGACGAGCATCCATGTTTAGGGATAGTCTGATCCACCGGACCTGCGCGAGCTCCGCGCGCAAGGCGTGCGATGCAATGGATGCAAGGGCTGAGCGTAGTTGCCGATAAGCCCCGAGCCTGCGGCACGTGGCTTCATCGTAAGCGAGGGTGCATGATCGGCGCCAGCCAGTGGAAAGATCGAGAAGCTTAGAAGATGCAATTGAATCGTCCGCTTTCCCTAGAGTTCTTTCAGATTCAAGTTGGGCGCGCAGGAGCATTTGCAACTGCCACCCATCTAGACAGATTGCTTCTCCCGGAGTTGAAAAAGAAATCCAAATGCGCCAGCGCGCAAGGCCCCGCTCAAGCGCACGAAGGCGACCACGAACAGATGCAGCTTCTAGCTTGCCACTCAGCTCGGCGTGAGATGCGAGACGGCCTAATCCATTCCGCAGCACTTTATGGGAGTGCATCCTCACCACTGAGCAAAACACTGCACTCAAGGCTGCCCACAATGTTGTGCACGCTTGCCAACGGACTAGTGCACGCGCCAGAGCCCCACATCGTGCTGCCGCTCGAGCAAGCCAGGTAAATGTTAGGCCCTGAGCTTGCCAGTTTGCATGCGCTCGCCAACTTCTAAAGTAGTGCCAGATGCATGCCGAGATCGTTGCTTGCCATACATGTACGCATGCATGATGTCGACGGATGATGGCTTTGAAGGCAACCATTACACTACGGAGTTGCGAGCGGTGTCGACGCACGTGGAGCTCTTTGGCCGGACCCTCGCACAGACGTGCGAAGTGCAGAGCGGTGCGTGTCGTGGCCATCCATGAACGTAGCACATCGCGCTTGTGCTTGAGACTAAGACGGTTCAACACCATGGCCTCAAGACCTTGGAGCAGAGCAGAACACTGCATGCCTGCCATAGCAGACGCGCGCCACGCTGCTGTGGCGCGCCTCTTTGCACCCCGACAGTAATGAAAACACGCCGAGCGCTGGAGTCCAGTGCTTCTGGCGCACCTCGCGAGGGTGTCCATGGCGGCCTGTGCCGCATCTGCTCTTGCTACGGATGCCAATCTACCTGCCATCCTCTCGACTGCCGCTCTGCCGGCCAGAGGTCTCCAGCGCAGGAGAGCATAGCGGAGCGAGAAAGACCGACGGGCCAGCTCAGCCTGCTGGCGCAGTTCAACCACGTGCCGGCCGAGCGCCCGGCGAGAGCGCGCGCAACAGAGCCAGCGGTGGAGTGTATCGCGTATTTCGTCGCGCTGCGCCTGGAACTGAGAGAGCATGAGCTCGACTGCGGCGCGAGCCAGGTGGAGGCGAAAGGCGGAGGGGAGCTGCGTCGTGATGCCATCTGTGCCCGTCACCTCCTCCTCCCCCCGCTCCGTCACGCTGGCGAGCGCACTCACGGGCTGCCGAGCCAGTGCACTCCCTGCGCCCATGCGCGGGAGAGGCTCCGTGGATTCCATGTGTTCACACCAGCTGTTGTAAGGTGGTTCCAAAGGATTTCTTGGCGGGCGTAACCGGGGGCGGGGGGGGGGGGGGGGGGGGGGGGGAGGCGAGCGAGAGAAAGTGCGTAGATCTCGCGGGGCGGCCGGCCGCAGAGGCAGAGAGCAGAGAGAGGGGTGGGGGGGTGGGGGGCATGGGCGCTTCGAGGAAGACGAAGGCAAGGGGCTTTCAGAAGTGCAACGTCAACGGCACCAAAAAAAAACATCTGAAGATTCTGGGCTACACACCTACTAGTTACGAGACTTCCCCTTGCTTCTAACACCGCCCTTAACTTCCCTCCCTCAACCTCTTTCCATGCCCCCCTTCTTTCCTTTTTCTTCGGCTTCCGGGGTCCGGCCTTGGTACACTACCTAAGGCCTGGTTCGGAGTGTGGGGTCCGGGCAGGCCTTTTGAGTTTATGCTTTTGTTAGCCCGGTCACTCACTAGGGGGGTGCGAAGGGCACCATCGGTAATGGGCAAACGAGGACCTAAATAAGCTCCCTATAGGTTCTGGTATGAGAGATCAGCAAAAAAAATCCGGGGTCCTCCGGCAAAATTTTCGAAAAATACTCAATTTCAGGCCTCTGACAGCCGCGCTGAAATATACAACGGGCCCCCTCCGGTATAATTTTATCGATGGCCTTCAAGCGCGCCTCTCGCAGCGCATTACGAAGCCATGGTCATCACCAGCAAACACGGTCGATACAGCCTGGTTCTGTACGCACCGCAATACAATACTTCTATGATTTCATGGACTTGAACGTGTACGTAATTATCACAAAAACTATGAAGACGCTCAACGCTAAAATCGCCAAGGGATAGAGAGCCCAACTTCGACCCGCGGCGGCGGCGGACCGACCTACGTCGGGCGACCCTCCGGGAAAAAGCACCGGGGGGGGGGGGGAGGAACCTCTCGTCAACAAAGAGGATCGGCCCTTCCAGCTCGCGCCGTGAGCAGTTCTCGAGAAATAAATGACTGCGAGTCGAGTAGCCTGTGCCACCTTCAGGATACTCTCCTCGAACTTGAGCCACTCCCTTCTCTCTCCCGCCTGTCGCCGGCCGCCCCCTACCCGTTTGCTAACGCAAACGGGGCCTGTTTCTAACCGCACTCCATCGGGGGGGGTGCAAATCCCCCCCTCTCCCTCTCTCCACTCTCACCCCTCGAAGTCCCTGCGGCGCGTCGCCATGCGGCGCGCCCTGACCTGCTCTCAGAGGTCCTGTGGGGGCTCCCAGAGGGCCAGCAAGGGCAGCTCAGGGGGCAGTGGAGGCTGGGGCTCAGCCCCTGGCCCCCCCTGCCTCTCCCACGCTCGCCTCGCTGGCCATGGGAGCCTCCCAAAGGCCCCTGTATGCCTGGCGACCAGGGACAGGGGGGGAGTCAGCTCGAGGGCAGGCCCAATGCGGGCGTGGGAGTGCGGCTCGCGGCCCGCGCCCCCTGAGGGTCTGGGCAGAAATGATGAGTGCCCTGCCCCTGCCAAAGGGCAGGGGCTGGGGTTGAGTGTACGGTCCCACCCCGGGGGGTGTCCGCGATGGAGAGAGGGGGGCGCGAGGCCCCCATTGACCCCCACTTATAAAAGTAGGTTCCCCGCCGGGATCCCCCGAAGGTCCGTTTCGGCCGAAGGCCCACCTCAGCGCCACTGCCCCGATGTCGCGGGGGAAGCCCGAAGGAGAGGAGAGAGGAGGGGGTCGGCGGCGCTCTCCATGGCAACCAACTAAAAAGTAAGTTGAGTTGAGAATATTGCAAAAAGTTCAATTTGCAATTCTTGTGATCGTGAGAGCCGCTACGAGCTTGTGGCGACTGCAACGTGCTAGTAGGGATAGGGGAGAAGAGCTTCCTAAGGCACCTATAAAAGTGCAAGTGCCTTGAATCTTGGCGTCCTCATCGCACAGACAGCAAAAGTGGGTTCTTGGGAGTCGAGCAAGGAGCGAAGAACCTATTCGTGACCCCACGAGGCTTAGATGGCGCGTAAGGAGAGCGCGCTGGCACACGAAGCTACTCATGCCAACCAGCATGAGAAAGTACCATGGGCACAACACTTATCATGGGAATGGGGCGTGGGCAACACCGCAAACGACGTGAACACGGGCGCATACAATGGGAACTCGTTGCGCATGTGTTGGCAATCGGTAGGCCATAATAGAGCAGAGCGGCGGAACGGGCTTCTAAGACAAGAGCCATCCCTCGCAGACGCCACATTGGACCGACCACTCTCGCGCGTGGCATCTGTGTCGTTGCAGGGATCTTGACACAATGAATGAATCTTACCTCTCGCCCACCATAGGAGGCAGGCCTAGGCTGGGTCACGCACTTGGATGCGCTGAGCGCTTGACCGAGAGCAAAGAACATGTCTCTCCCAAAGCTCTCATTAGAGCGATGAAACATGCGCAACGAGGTTTTCGAGGGATGCTGACGCGGTGGGAACCTCATTGCCCAGCTGCTCCAATGTTCCGATCAACTTTTCCTGCGCGACCTTGGCAGCGGTCGCGTAGCCCTTGCAGGTATTCGTCGAGAACTGTGAGCCACTTTTGGCCAACGGTGCCGCGACGGTTGCAGCTAGCCGCTGAAGCACAGGAGCGCTGGCAATAGTAGACCAGTCGAGCGCAAGTCGCGTCCGATGACCCACCACACTCGCCATTGTCGATTGTGGTGACAAAGGATTTGGAGACATGGGTGGGCTCACTGAAGCGGCCAGGCTGGCAAAGGACTGAGGGACCGTAGGGCTCGTCGGGGCTACACGGCCGGCTTGAGTTTCAGAGTTGGCACCCCCGCGCTTCGCCGCCGCCATCAGCGTATTGACAAGATCATTGGCATCATAGGCTGCTGTAAGGGGAGAGGAGGCGCGCCATAGACCGTCCAGGAAGAAGAGCGCCCCACTGCTTAGTGCAGACGGCCGTGGAACCTCACTATTCGTCAACATAGGGGCATGCCCCGCTTTTTGTGCTCCTTCACCGCCTGAGATGTTTGGAAGGTCTGGTGGTGCGAGTGCTTCAACAAGCTCGCGTGTCGCCTCTGCAAGCCCCGCGGCCCGTACGGCAGGTTGGGAATGTGCCACGAGCCAACCTGCGAGAAGACCTGCGGCTTGTGCCTCACCACCTTGTCCTTGAGCCGCCAGACGAGCCGCGGCACCTGCCGCCGTGCACGTGGAATATCGGATTGCTGCAGCGGCGATGGCGGCTCCTAATTGCGATCCGGGTACAGGTACAGCGGCAAGTTCAATGCGAGCAGTCATCAGAGCCCGTTGAGCTTCTGATGGGAGTTCAAAGGCCACCTCGGGCACTCCTACCGGTGCTCCACCTTGTGCGGCAGCGAGCCGGCATAACGTGCGGTGGAGCAACTCGCACGAATAAACATAAACTAGGCACTTGTCCGACGACCATCCCGCAGGGGCCAATGCCCTTTGGGCTGAGAACCCTCCACGAAGAATGGCCTTTCGGAAGGCATCCTCGAAAGCGGCAGCAGTTTCTTCATCCGTTTCGACCCAACCATTTCTATCGACTGCGTCCTCATCGCAGCCGGCCTTATCGCACCAAAGGAGATGCATCGCCTCCTCTTCCTCCGTAAATGTGGGAGCAGCGTAACGCGAGAACGCAACTGTACATCCCCACAGCGCGCCGCGCCGTCGCGGAGGTGGGAGTTTTGGTGCCCCCTGATGCGAGTATGCTGAGGCTACTTCTTCACCTGATACTTCCGGTTTCGCCTCGACTTGTGCATGTTGCCCGGCAGGATTGCGCGCAATCGAAGCAGATCGGACTCTCATTGAAGGTGGCGAGGCGGCTGCGGATGCCAAGAACTTTGCCTCAGGTGGACATGCAAGGGCAAGCACTCGTAGCGATGTGCTTGGCGGCATCTCGTGCGGGTGCGCTTTCATCAGCGAAAGGAGCGAAAGGACAAGGGCGCTCCGACTCAGATGGTGAGCATACAGCGGGCGGTACGCGCGCAAAAGATTGTTCAAGAGCGCCGCCGCTACGCCACAAGACTTCCTTTCGGTGCTGCCATCCTTCGAGCCGCAGCCTGCCTTGGCTTGCTTGTTCACACTACGCTCTCCTAGGTTAACTTCACCAAAGCGGCCATTTCCTTTATTTCCAGTCCCTATGGCCGCACTCGTAGCGTTGTCGTCGGCGTTCACCCCAGGTGCAGCAACGTCGATGAGCCGTTCCAGCACGACGTCAAGTGCTGGGAGCAGTCTCAAGGTTACGCAGGAGTATACTCGAGCTCTGAGTGAACAATGGCCGCTCCCTCGCCTAGAGCCCGATTTGTTGCCTCCATCACCCATGCCTCTATCGCCGTCAGTATCGAGATCGCTGGCATCAAGTGGCTGGCTATACATGGATGCGACGCGTGCGGCGCGTTCGTCATCATACATCCAAAATGCCCCCAAGCCGTCAGCGTTGCGAATCCAAGGCCAAACTATGGATCCGCTGACGGCACGCATTCCTGTGCTTTCTTTGGTGGCCATACTGATGGGCGGTGGTGGGAATGGTATTTCGAGGAAGGCACGCAAGTGCCGCGCGATAGCAGGAGATCTGAGGAGGAGCTGGCCCAAAGCCACCAATGCCGTGTATGCTTGTGCTGCATCAGTGCTTCTCTTCTCGTCGTCCGCATGAGAGCGGTTGTTGCCTCCGGCGTTCCCATGACTAGAAGGCAACCGAAAGGCGAGAGAGAGGACCACATGCTCAAGTTTCAGTAGGCACATATCGAAGCCGCTGTCCGACCCTACACGGGTGGGTGGTGGCGCAGATACTACCGAGGGGACACTCGGCGATACTGTGTTAGTAGAGCTGCCAACATGACCGGACAACTCACTCCATCCCGACTCCTCGCCAAAGAGGGCGACCTCAGCGAGCGCGTTCACGCGCCGCTCGAGATGGGTTGGATCGGAATCACGAAGAGTAAAGTCAACGGCCGCAGCTGCAACCGCACCAAGCTGTTGTGGCGGAAAGCCAGTGAGGCTCGCGCCGTCGGTGCGATGCAGCAGCGCGGAGAGTCGTGTGCGCGTCGAAGCAAGTAGTCTCACTGCAGATAATGTTGGCGAACCCTCCGCATCGGCACCACTGAAGACCCGCGACTCAACTTCCTCGATGAGCGCACGGGTGAGCTGGCAGTGCAATCCCAACGTTCGCGACAAACCAACGGCGGCAGGCAGGTGCTGTTGAGGCGGGAGGGTATCCGTCCGGGAGAAGAGGAAGTCGCGGAGCGCTCTAATGGATGCTTGACCATCGACAAGATCCCACAGGCAACCATCACCACTTGCATCAGCGGTGTTGGCTTCAGCAACCCGAATGCAGAAGCGAGCCATCTCTGACGCAGACCGTCCGATGTGGTCGAGGCTATCGCGAGCGGTACAGCCTGGCGGATGTAGGGCCTTGAGCCTCCGGTCAGTCGAAAGGAGTGCGATTGCGATTGGCTGGAGAAAGGCGCACGTCCTGTGAGCGGTGGCGAGCTTCTCAGGTGGCTGGCCATGTCTGTGCGCAGCTTTGACGAGGATGCCGATCGGATGCACTGCAACAACAAGGCAGTGGCCAGAGGCGGCTGTCGACACGAGCATGGACACAAGGGCCTCGGCGGCGCCGTGTGCCTCGTGACAACGCGTGCGCTCAAGCACTCCTGCTGCTATCTTCAGTAATCCCCATCCATGCCGTTCGAACCCGGGGCGCGTCAGGAGCCATCGTAGCCGGTACGTCAATAGATCAAAGAGGGCCGCCCACTGTCGAGAGCACGACAAACCCTCGGATTCGCTCAGCTTATGCACTAGCTTGCCGAGCGTCTGCGGCATCGTGAGAAGGAGGCGAGCGTAGGATTCGAGGAGAGAGCAAAGGGGCGCCCGCGTATGGTGAGACGAGCTGTGGACGTGTTGGCCGCGCTGATGGGCAGCACGTTCGTCAACTGGGATGCGCTTAGGGTTGAGCTCTTGCTGAATTGCTCTAGCAAGATAAGATTCGAGTCGCGTTCGGCAGTAGACGCTCAGATTGAGCAGCAGCGATAGCGGAAGTGGCTTGCTACCACCTTGGAGCCCAACCACCAAAAGATCGACCAGCTTTTGCGTCGATGTGAAGCTCATGGCACATGCATGCCGCACTAAGGTTGCCTTAGCACAAAGAGACTCAGCAGCTACCTCTGCCGCTCTGCAACAGTCCACGGCCCGCCGCTCAATCTCAATACATTCGGCATGTGAACTGGCTGATCTCGACCCCTGTGACAATAGACGAGACTGTCGTGCGACCTCTTTTGCGGTTGCTGCTTTTTCGCCAGCTTGTAGGAATGGAGAGAGTGCTGTTCGCGTTGAGCTGAAAGTGGTCTCGCCATATCCTTGAAGTTCCGTTCTCACGGCGTGAACAGCTCGCGATGACTCGGTGGGCGGCAGCACCGCGAACAATGGAGACCGGCTATCAAGGAAAAAAAGAGCGCCGTCCTCGAGCAGCCTCTTCGAGGGATGGGTGCGGCTATGGCCACTATGGCCATTGTGCGTGCTCGCTGCCTTGTCACAGCGAGCAATAGTCCGACTCCAATATTCACCCCATGCGCCACGTGCCGGCCACACGGTTAGACTGGATTCCATACCCCACGTCATCACCAGCTCCTTCTGCAAACACCGCAATCGAAGCGCCGCAATAGGGAGAAGCGAGGCATCGATGATGACATTTCGCTCGCTGCCACGACCCATGCGAACGCCTCGCGGCCCGTGCGCCTCATCTTTGGCCGGCTTAATCGCTTCGTCCGCACCTTGAACAACGAGCTTAGAAGTTGAGACCCTATCATCTCTAACCGTAATGTCAGGCGAAGACATATCCACGTGGCCATCTGCTGCAGCTGAGATAGCCGTGCGCTCAGCCTCAGTTGGTTGATTTTGCCTATTGAAGACTGCGCAGTGCGCGGCAACGTGGTATAGGATGCCAGACACATCCACCCCTACCGATGGCAGCCCTGTCGATCCAGCCTGATTCAGTGGCTGAGAGCAACTCGCTGAGCTGGCATGTCCAGCAGCGCTTGCTTCGAGAGAGCGCTCCAGCTGTTGCTGTGCGATCACACGAGCCTCGTGCACAAGAAACTGAGAGAAAGCTCCACCGGTTGTTTGGGCGACATCGTAGAAAAGATCAATGCCACTGTGCCGAAAGTTTGAGGAGTCAGAGAAAAGCTCGGCACAGGCCTCCAACTCCATAGAATCATCCATTGCCTCCGAAGCGGATGTCGTACCCATCGTGCGACCATGCGCTCGATAGACGGGCGATTCGATCTCGCCCGAAACCGCCCCGTCGATACGCAAGCGTTTGTTGCCATCTTCGGTCAGCAAGCCCGGGAATTCGCGCTTCAGTGGTTGGCCGTCAGCCTCATCAGGATGTGAGACTCCTGATGCAGCAAACGCGCCCGAGAATATATCTGACTTACTCCTCTCCGGTGTGGAAACCGCGGCGAGGTCACCAAATGTAGCCGGAGCACGAGCAACGGCATCGCTCAAAGCTACTATGCTCGTCATATGGGCAAAACATGCGGCGCATAGGATTGCGTCTTGTGCAGCCTGCTCCATGTCAGCCACCTTTTCCGCAAGGCCCAAGCGAGAGGTTGGTTTCTGCGCCGACTCCGAAATCGGCGTCAGTTCGAAATCAATGTCCCCTTCTTCTCCCCACTCGAATGCATCCTTGTTCTTGGCGGCACGCGGCATCTCTCCAACGACTGGCGCCCAAAGCCCCTTGCTTGGCATTTGCGGCGTGGAGCCAAGCCGATCTTCTCGCGATTCCAAATGGTACTGGGGCACCCGTGAGGGAAGCTTAAACAATTGTTGCTGTTGCCTCCCTCTGTAGGCATGCTGCCCTGGTGCCAACGGGCGCCAATGGGCAATCTCGATGGCAGCCATGTGGAGAGCCGTGGCCCACGCAGGGCCACGCATCGTGCGCATGGATGGGAGAAGCAGCTGTTCGGCTGAGGGTGGTGATGCTGCTTCACGAGCACTGCAGCCCAGCGCTGCTGCACGCGGGAGAAGGGATGTCAGCCAGTGCATCGCTCCCACAGCAGAGTAGTCCGATCGCATCTGTGGGGCGTCCGAAACAAAGGCGCACTGATGTGAGGGCCCGGAAGCGGCTCCCATCAGCAGACGGGACAACGTGACGATTTGGGCATCGAGGGTCTGCAGGATGTTCACGGTCTCCCACTCGCTGATAGAGCGCTTATGGGCAACACATGGAATGGCAGGCGACAATGCCCATTCTGGAAGAGAAGGGGCATGATGCTCGTCGTTGCGGCAATCATGTCGGTCTGTTGCCGCATGTGGATGTGGGCGGCAACCGTACGGCTCTTGAGATGGCCGAGCGCGCTGTTCGTACCAGGCAGGCATTTGAGAGCGAAGGTGTGCAAATGCAAACGCCCAGCGGCTGATGATGCAGCCAGAGCCACAACTCTCAACTGCCTCCTGCACGCCAGAGGTCCAAGCTGCATATGCCGCAAAGCTACAGGCGACGTCGTAGTTTGCTTTCAGCAGGATGTATCTTAGTGTCCCGGAGCGACATGTCGAGCCATAAGGACTACCGCCATGAGACTCGCGCCTGTGGCTGCATCGGTCGACCAGCACCTGTAACAGCCGCGATGCCAAAGACCGCACTTCTTGGAGCCACGCATGCATGCCCGCCTCCTTGGCCCCATGTGGACATGACGTAGAGCTCGCAGCTAGATGTGCAACATCACGCCTCGGAGATCTAAGGAATAAGAGGGCAACGCGAAGAGCACACGAAACCCACCCGCTGCCAGACTCAGGGTAGTCGAACGTGGGCTCCAGCAGGAGGCAGACGGCACATAATGCAGGGATCAGTGCCGTGGCACCACTGCCATGTGGGAAAGTATGGTCTGGGAGGAGCTCCTTCGCTGCATGGCCGAGCGCCCCGTCCGCCCGCCGGAGCTGCGCGCAGATAGAGCGGAGCGGCTCGGGCGCATACGCATCGACCATTTCCAGGCGAGGGCGTTGAGAGGGGTGCACCAAGCAGAAAGGGGGGGGAGGAAGGGGGGGGCGGGCGCAGCCAAGTGCTGTGAGCACGAGAGCGGAGAGAGAGAGAGAGGCAAGGGGCGAGGTGGGTGAAAGAGAGGGGGGGGGCGAGGGGGTGAGAAAGGAAGGGAAGGAGAGGGAGGAGGAGGAAGAGAGCAACAAGCCGGACGGGGGAGAGTTGGCGATGAGAGAGCGCGCGGTACTCCGTCCCCCTCGCTCGCTCCCGCGCGGCTACTACGCGGGAGCAGCTGTGAGCGGCTAGCATAGTGCATACTACTACTGTAGTTGAGTATAGCCGTAGATAGTGTCAGGGCGTTAGAAATTGTAGTCTTGTAAGAGGTCTTGTTGACTAGCCTCCCTAGCCTCTCTAGCCACATACAGCGGACGAGCCATGCCCCCATCGCGGGGGAGGGGCTCCGTTGCCGATGAGGAAAAGTCCCTCAGCACTAGGATTAAACTAGGACAACAAGAAAACCCTGACACTCCCCCATCGCCAAAGGCGAATCCCTATTTCCCATCCGACGTCATTCCCAATGAAAGTACAAGCATACGTCAGGACTGAATCGAGCTCAAGCGAGATGACGCATAGGCCGACGAAGGATTCTCATTAGGCCGATAAAGGCGTAATGGCTCCACTACGGCATGAGGCCTGACAACTCTCTAAGAGAGTTTGCAGGTTGACCGGTGGGACATGCGGAAGCGCGACAAGTCGCTAAAATGATCCGAGCGACTTGTTGCTTGTTGCGGAACGAAACGAACTTCCCTTTTTCTAGAGCCTTAGTCTCAGCCTTAGTCATCATGTCGGCAATTTGGTTGTTGGTCGACAGCCACGAAGGAGTAGAGACAAGATCGAGCAGAAATTGCTTGCGGCCAAACCAAACAAAGCCAATTTTCGTAGTGACGAGTACAAGCCGTGACACCAGCTGTGACACGAGGATTCTTTATCGAGGCGGTTGTTGCTGAGTTGTCGCAATGGATAGCAACCGGAAGAGAGTAATCTGCTTTGATAATAATCTAACTGAGCATTAGTACCACTACTCTCACTAGCCCGGCACTAACACGACAGCCCTCAGTGCACCTGCCCGTACTCCTTGAGGCGTGCTGATGCCACAGACACATACACCTATGCACCCCTTCAAATCTCCCCAATCGCAGGCCCCCGGCTCCCATTCTAACTCCCCACAAGTTAAAATGAGGGAAACCCCATTGAGGCGGACCGACCTACGTCGGACGACTCTCCGGGAAAAAGCACCGGGGGGGGGGGGGGAGACTCTCGTCACCAAAGAAGAACGACCCTTACCAGCTCGCGCCGTGAGCAATCCTCGAGAAATAAATGACTGCGACTCGAGTAACCTGCGCCACCCTCAGGGTACTCTCCTCGACCTTGAGTCACTCCCTTCTCTCTCCCTCCTATCGCCAGCCGTCCCCTACCCGTTTGCTGACGCAAACGGGGCCTGTTTCATGTTTCTCACCGCACTCCATCGGGGTGTGTGCAAATCCCCCCCTCTCCCTCTCTCCATTCTCCTCAGTCTCTCTCCCTGCGGGGCGTCGCCATGCGGCGCGCCATGGCCTGCTCTCAGAGGTCCTTTGGGGGCTCCCAGAGGGCCAGCAAGGGCAGCTTAGGGGGCAGTGGAGGCTCGGGCTCAGCCCCTGGCCCCCCCTGCCTCTCCCACGCTCGCCTCGCTGGCCAAGGTCGTTTGCCTTCATTTGGTGCCGGGCGGGGAACACTCGTCGAGGTAGACGTCGAGGAGCGCGTCCGCTTCGAGGAGAGACGGGTCGGGGTGGGACGGAATGACGGCGATGTGGGCCGAAGGATTCATTCGCTGTCCAGCCGAGCCCAATATCTTCAAGCGTACCCTCGATGGCATTCTAATTAAGATCGGACTCTACGTCGACAATCTGCTCATCGGGTATCCTCGAACCAAAAGCGGCGGAACCCAACTCGACTCCTTCATCCAACAATACACCGCTCGTTTTGCTTGTAGCGCCCCTAAGCCGCCATCGCTCTTCTGCGGCATGAGCCTCACCAGGGACTACGACAACAAAACAATGACCATCAATCAAGACAACTATATCCAAACCGCATCGTAGAAATTTCTATCAACGTCTTCTCAACCCTACTCGGTTCCCGTTCGCTCCTCCGATGTTGAGGGATTTATGAAGATGAACGGCGCTAACAACGATGAGGAACGAGCTGCCATGCGCGATAAGCCATTCTTATCCCTCATGGGATGCATACTTTGGGTTGCTAATTGCACGAGGCCTGACATCTCATTCGTCTCGAGCTTCCTTTGTCAATTTATGCATGATCCCAGTCCGTCGAATCATTCCGCCGCCCTCGGCGCGCTAGCCTACCTTCACAACACTAGGCATCTGGGGATTAAATTCAACGGCAACCGTCCGGACATTGAAGTTTATTCCGACGCATCATGGGGGAGTTCACCGACGCCCTTCGCCGCGTCGTCCGCATGAGCACCTCCGCTGCCACCGCCATAAAGGCGAGTTCCCAGAAGTCATCTGTGGCGGCGTCCGGCCCGTCGCGAGCCCTCTTGCGCGCCCTGCCTCTCCGCTCCTCCAGCGCCAGAAACATGGCCAGTCTGCAGTCCTCCAGCTCTCGCGCCGTGAAGGGCTGGGTGGGCATCGCTGGCCAGCGCGCTCTGGCGGCGCGAGATTGGTTGAGGAGCCCTCTGTTGGGTCTCCGCCGTCTGATTTGGTCTTTTGCAAGAGCGACCCAACAGCGACTCAACGGGGAATCAAGCCTGTTGACTCGGCCACTCTTGAGTCCCCGTGGAGTCGCTGCAAAAACCCTCTAAAATTTCCCCCCGATAGCTCCTGGGGGCCCCCGAGAGCTCCTGGGGGGCGTTGGCTCCTGGGGGGTAACATATATAAAAGAACTCACTTAAGTCTACACAATACCCTACCTAGAATGTAGATGGTGCCCTACCGCACCTCATTGCGTGTGACCGGGCTACGATGGTGCACGAGCAGAGATCGCCTCGGCACTATGCGGCCGTCGCTGCGCCGTCACTGGGCGCGTCGTCGTCGGGCGGGCACCCAGATGAGGAGACGAGTCTCGCTCGTCAGCCAGCGTGCCACCCGCTGCTCGCCGCCGCGCTCCAGGACGACGTGCAGTCAGTGGTCTGGCTCCTGGCGCGAGCTGATGCACAGCCGCTGCTCCGCTGCCCGCTGCCCGGCTCCCGCTGCCGCAACGGGACAGAGCACGGAGTCGGCGACAAGAAGACGCTACTTCACGCCGTTTGTGAGGCGGGCGCGCTGCGCACGCTGCAGCTGCTGGTGCACAGGGCGCCCAAACTGCTTGCCATGCGCGCTCGCAGCGGCGCGACGCCGGTGCTGCTGTGCTGTGAGCACACACGCGAGACGGACTGCGAGGCCGTGGCCATGCTGGTAAAGGCAGGCTCGCGTTTGGACAAAGTGCGACGCAAGGTTGATGGCCAGGGCCCACTGCACCTTTGCTGCGCCGCAGGCTGCGTCAGCTGCTCCGAGCTGGTTCTTACTCGTGCGCCACAACTCATCTCCGCACGAGATAAGGAGCTGCGCACCCCGCTGCACTGCGCCGCCGGCTGCGAGGACTTCCAGCGAGGCTGTGAGTGCGTCACACTGCTCCTCTCAAATGGTGCGGATGTGCATTCTGTCACAAAATCCCTCGAGCGGCCTATTCTCTCCGCGAGCAGACGAGCTGCCCCTGAGACAGTGCAGTTGTTGCTCCATGCCAAAGCGAGCGCGTGCGCACGCACCGGGCAAGGTCACGGGTGCATTTCTGTCGCTCTTGCTGGCTTTGCAGCCCGCCGGGCGAATCTTTGCGGGGTTTGGAGTCTCGTCGCCCCGCAGCCGAGCAACGCTGCCCATGACCGGTCTGGAAGTGATACCTCAGCATCCTGCCAAGAGAGCTTAATCAATTTGATTGAGACAATCGCGCTTCTCGTGGAAGCCGGCGCCTTCGTTGGCGTGCGCGAATTGCGCGCCATGGGGTTGGGTGCTAACTTGCTGCACTTACGTGGTGCTGACTACCATCCCTTTGCGGTGACTCCTCACCCGCTTCGGTGGCACCACACCGCTAGAGACGTAGATGGGATGGGGCCGATGGACCTCAACTCGGCGACCTCTTCGGCCGGAAGGGGCAGTTATAGAACAGGAGGTGCGCGAGTGCCATCACTCCGCCGTCTGGCTGAGTTGTCACTTGCGGGGCAGCTTAGTCCGGAAAACCTTGTGATGTCGCTTTTCGTGAATGAGTGCATCGGCGCAGACGTGTTGCGCGCGGAGGCTGAGCGTATGTTTGTGCAGCAGTATCTTGAGCTTCACTCGGCAGGTGCCTTTGACCCTGAGCACACGGGGCCAGGCTTTTGCGGAGCCCCCGTGATGCTCCGGCGTATCCTTGCTTGCTGCTTGGAGGTGCAACACGTCCCTCTTGTCTAAGGTCGCGTTCCGTCGAATATCAGATAGACTCTGTTGGTTGAGCGATCAAATGTCCATGGTTAATTTATAATAGTTAGCTTGCCATAATAAAATCATTTAGTTTTAACATCACATATTTAACATTACTTACATACATTTTTAAAGCCACACTTAAACACCAGTGCAGCGCTTCACCCTCTTCGTCATCCTTTCTCCTGCATCCTCGGTCCTCGGCGACTGCCTCCGCGATACGTAATGACGCGGCCTCCTTGGCCTGAATCCAAAGTTGAGAGTTGAGCGTTGAGCAGCTGACCGCCGCACTTCCACCGATGAATGAGGAACCTGAAAACAAAAATCTGGAGATTCCGGGCGCTGTCGCTTGTTGCTCGTCTTTTGTAGGGCTCTCGTCAAATGTACCACTCCCGTTTTATCGAGCGGCGTGTTTCCTTCTATTGCGTATTCCTCGGCCAGCGGGTATTCGAGTCTTTTGTTTGATTTATATCCAACTATCAGTAAACTGATAGGGTCATGGAGCGCGCGCCGCCGCCCTCCCTCGCTGCCGCTGCCCTCGCCGAGATGGACGAAGGCTTGAGTGACACGCCGCTGTCGCCGAAGCGACCGCGTCAGGACGACCCTCCCAGCCAGGTGGGCACAGGAGCCAGCCTGCCACGCCCGCGAACCACCGCGAACGCCACGAACAAGGCCGCCATGCTGGCAGCAGCCATCATGCAGCACACCCCCTACACAACACACAGCCACACCAGCCACCCCACACCAGTGGGACGCTTCCAAAGGGAAGGCCTCCGGGCCGGGACCCTACACAGCCGCAGTACCACCCTCGCGCTCCGGCGCGAGGGGCCGGCCCGGCACCATCTACAGCAGAACCCCCATGGGGGAATGCCGCATCAAAACAAGGAGTTGGACAAAGAGCAGACTAGGTCCCCCAGCAAGGGGCACAAGAGCAAAAGGAGAGGCAACACAAGAGGGGTACTCTCCAGCGCCGCCGAAGCCGAAGGCCAAGCAGACGAGCGCGCCCCAGGCGCGCGATTGACGCAAGCGGCACAGGCCCAGGAGGCCTACCACAACAACCACCACCTTGAGAGAGGGCCACCACAAAGCACAAGCCACACATATCCCTCGGAAGGGGGCGACCACACAATGGCAACATTGGGCCATATGGACGCTAGGGATACGAGAACGTACGCGAGGCTAACCCCGCCCCCCGCCCCGGTCACACAGGTGGCCCTACTCGACGAAGACCTAGAGCCAGAGCCCGAGGAGGAAGCCGAATTTCCAGACTCCCACAAGATCATAATCACCTTCACGGCGTACGAGAAGGGACATAAGGCCAAGGACGAAGAGGTCCTAGGCGCGATCGTCGCACACCTCAACAAGTTGGAGGGCGTAGACCTCGAGCCCGAATTCTTGTCTAAGAGCGCCTCCGGCCCTTGGGAGATTCTCGTCACGGCGGACTGCGCCAATCAATTCCGCGAAGAATTCAAGGACGTGGCGGACTTTCGCAAGGCAGGTATCCCCTGCCCGATCGCGGTCAAGTATCAAACTCTCGACGAGAAATTCAAAGAGATCCCGCGGGCCTCCAACAAGGCACTGGCGAGCGCGTTCAAAGACGCCTCACTTCGCAAACGAGACCGACGCGGCAAGAACCGCCCAAGCGGGCATGGGTAGACAACCCAAAAAACGGATAGACATAAGCGACTTGAGGCCCGTTTTCAGTATGAACGACAACGGCGGGCTCAAACCCAGCAAGGAACTAGTAAATCTAGCCACAAAGCTGAGGATAGCACACGCTGTCGAGGAAACCAAGGAGCAACAAAACAAAGACGAATAAGCCAACAAAACGTAGAACAAGGTCAACACCAGAGACGCAGCCGACCCGGCGCCACTGTCACAACAGGCGCGAGCGAAGGCAGACGCGAACGCCAAGAGAGAAGACACAGCAGGCCTGCCCGGCCCCCGCACTCCGAACCAGGCCTTAGGTAGCGCACCAAGGCCGGACCCCGGAAACCGAAGAAAAAGGAAAGAAGGGGGGCAGGGGAAGAGGTGGAGGGAGGGAAGTAAGGGCGATGCAAGTAGAGAAGGGAGACCAGTCCCAGTCAGTAGTAGGTGTGTAGCCCAGAATCTTCAGATGTTTTTTTTTGTTTGATTTATATCCCTCGCCCCATTGAGCTGGCGGGGAGCCGTTCTCCCGATGAGCCTGTTCCGGGCTCCCCGGATGAACCGTGCGCCGCGCTAGCCGCCGGTGCGCCCTCGCGACTCGTTTCCAAAGAGGAAACGAGCTTCGCTCCGACACACGTTACACGTTCTAAGAATAGAACGTGTCGCAGGGCATGGAGAGCGCTCGGGCGCTCCCCGCAACGCAACAAGTAGGCATTTTAGTATATGCCCAAGAAAACATTTACCTCAACGCCAGTGCCGCGAAGAGGTATATGGCGCAAGGTCCTGAAGCGCATGGGGTCGCCTCGCAGTATCGCAGTATTGGTATTGGGGAGAGGGTGCGGGCGCGGGCGTGCGTGAGTGGCGGCGAAAAGGCGAGGTCATCTTATTTATGGACAGCACCTTATCCATAATAATAAAAAAACCTTCTTAAAAATCTCCGCTACACGTGCGGCGTGAGGCAGTGTGCTTGTGAACCTCCCTTCCATCCAACCTTAATTAACCCCTAGCAACCCCCTCCCCCTTTCCCCACGTGGTTGCATTCTTCAACTCGGGCAGCGGGCATGGTTGCATTCTTCAACAAGGGCAGTGGGCATGGTTGCATTCTTCAACAAGGGCGGGACGATCGTCCAAGTTGGAGTGGCACTGCAAGGAAAGTCACCTTCTCAAATTAGTCTATACTCAACTAATCTCTCCAATCGTCATCTTTCAGTGATGCTACTCTTTCTGCAAGATTTCTTAATTTTTGAATCCTAAGAATTAGATTATTTTCAAAAGCTATAGAATCTGCATCGGTGAAGTTATCTTCTTTTTATAATGAATCTTTGCATGATGTTACCTAGCTTACTGATGCAAACTGACAAATACATTGAGGCTTCTTCGGGAGTAGTATATGTCTTAGAAAATATTTTCCTGAACGTCAGTGCTCACTCGGGTACTTTTATGGACTGCACCTTATTCAAATGATGTTTAGTATATGTTGATGATGCAAGTCTTAATATGTTCAATTTGAACAATTGTTTCATTGATGTGTTCATTCTTTGCTTGAAGTAGGTTGTCTTTAATTAATTCTATTGCGATTAAACATAACTTAGAGAAGCAAACTGACAAATAGACATAGACATTTACGCAGACATTTTCGTGAGGAGTCATTCTGTTATACGTCTTAGAAAAAAAGTGCCGCTCATTCTGTCCAAGCGAGAAGGCGGAAGGGGCGGATGATGGAATAAGGTGAAGGCGGAAGAGGGTTGCATTCTTCAACAAGGGCGGGACGATCGTCCAAGTTGGAGTGCTCTAGGGTGCCCCGCGAGTGGAGCGGCCGTGGGTCTACGTCCAAGCTAGGGGCTAAGTTAGAGATCAATACAAATTGTATACCTAAATAGACGGGGGGGTGGACAAAAAAAGGGAACCTCGAGTTGCACCTTCTTTCCTCCCCCATGGCGGGGGAGGAGTGGAGAGGGGGGGGGCTCGTGCCCCCCCCAATGGTCAACCAAGTATAAACTTATTTGCTAATCGCACCATTTCTCGGCGAAGATGCAGGAGGCTCCCCTGGAAGTTTTTTATTGGGCATCACGCCACGGTCAAAAAATGCAGCCCAAGCACCCTTATTCATAGTTAAGAAGCCCCTGTTTGACCGCCCTAGGCCTTTGGCGGGTCTATTGGTAGCCTTCGCGTTCGTGCACCTTCCGTTGGGAGAGGCGATAGAGGTGGGGTTTACTCGACCCGGAGGGCAAGGATGTAGCACACCACGGACGCAGCCGCCGCATGGCACAAAATGGGTGGTAAAGATTTGCAAATTTTCGAAGTCTTTGAGCTCTCCTATCCCGTAGCCTCAGGGACATGGTGTGGCGGCGGTGGCCTCATAGGGATCTGATTCGCCCGCGATGAAACAGTGGAAGAGATTGAGCTGTGACATCCGTCCTTACAATACCAAAATCATTTGGTGTCCATTCAGGTCTCACCGTGTGCTCATCCTCATCTTGGCTTCGGTCCGGGCCTCCACGTGTTCCCGAATGAGTCGATGGCCTCGTTCACCATGGAGACAAAGGTGCGGATCGATTGACGCGGCCCTCTTTGAGGCGGGTCGCTGAGTTTCGGCGGATACGAGCCCATAAAGACTCGCTTTGACCATTTCCAGCCGGCGACGTCAAGGTCGAATGTGTAGTGATAAATGTAGTAAAGGTTCAGCTCATTGATCCCTACGCCGCCTGGCTCCGCCTGGAATGTTTTGAGGACCTAAACCAAGCGGAGGACCGCGACCAGCTCATTGACGCGTGATCTCAGCGCCTCAGCAATTGAGAGAAGGATGCGCAGCATGCGATCACGGGAGGGACGTACCTGATGCTTTACACCTGCTCGTGCCGCAGCCAGCGCCCAAGCCCACATTTCGAGTACCCACCCAAAAGCAACGTTCGCCTCCTTATCACGTTTCAGCTCCAGACTGAGCTGCCAGAACGGATCGAGGAGTGATGCCAGTTGAGCTTTGTGGATGATCAGCGGGGAAGGCCCGACGGGGTCAACATTGTCGGGATCGAACCAGCGCTTGACCACTGGGCGCAACTTTGGAGGGTCATACTTATACGTCATGTAGTAGAAGCCGAACGCCACAGGCGAGGTAGGGGTGGCTGTGTTAGGCGGCGGCTTGAGCAACAAATGATCTGTCTCCATCACGAAAATGTACTCTTCCGTGATGCGCGAAGTCCACTCTGGAGACGCTGCCAGCTGCTTGAGAGACCACGGCCGATTCATCACCTGCAATGAGTGCGGCAATAAGCAGGAATTTTAGTCCGCGCGAGCGTCCCAAAGTACTACTTGCATGGGGCGTCAAGAATTGGTGGAGATAAAGGACTGCACGCCGATTCACCACAAATCCGTGGTCACAGGTGTCACATTGGCCTGAGCCAAGCTGCTTGGTGATGATTGTCGGTATCTCGTCTGTGAGCCCATCAGGTAAGCCCCCCGGTGTAGAGAGCAGCCGCGTGAAGCCGCCCAGATCTGAGCATGGAGCTCTCTCCTGCACATTCACGGAGGTGTCATGCGTGGACGAGAGGAGACGAAGCGTGCCGACCGCCGCGAGTGGCACAGCGCGCTCCAATCAGGGGTGGGGACGCACCTTCAACTTGCGGTAGTGATAGTAGGCGATGCGAGTTTGCCATTCTTGATACGTCCCGGAGGCGGCAGTCAGCACCACGTGATACGGCTTGCGATGCGCACATCGCGAATGAGTGGCCCCAATCTCCAGTGCAGAGGGGCGCGCAGCGGAATCAGTGACAAGGCGGTCTCCATGCAATATCTGTACGTGCTCCTTCGGGAGCCCCGCGTCCGCGACCACACGAGCGATGTGATTGGCCAGAACGCTCGAAGTCGAGGTAGACGTCCCAGAAGCAACACGATCACAATCTGTCGAACCGGGCAACCCTGGCACGCATCTGCCCCCCTCCCACTGACAGTGACGCGAGGTGACACTGAGACAGGCGGGGCAGCTCATGGCCATCGCGCACGCCTCCGTCGGGGCAATTCGCAGCAAGGAACGGTTGTTGCTCCTCGCCAGCCGGACTGCGCGCGCCGAGCGCTGCCCGGCGGACTGCTCGAGCGGGAGCAGCAGTGTGATCCCGACCTCATGCAGGTGGAACGCGCCCGCTAGCAGGACTAGCCCGAGGAGCACGCCGAACGCATGGTCTGCCGTCAGCTTCGAGCGCAGCTTGGACCCGCCGGAGGCCATCACAGCCCGCCGGCGGAGGAGAGTGCCCAAAATGGCTGGGAAGAGGGCGCCACCTAATGAAGAAAAAGCTGGTCATGGTCATGGGGAGAGAGCCAAGGTGTCAGAGTTTTCTTGTTGTCCTAGTTGAATCCTAGTGCTGACCCCCTTTGCAAGACAAGATTTTTTAGTTAAAAAAAGCTCGCAGCCCCAGTTTTTAGTTAAAATCTCCCGGAACGGCGGAAATCGCGCTGCTGGTTTTCGGGCCGCCCGCTATTGAACTTTTGGCTACCCGCCAGCGATGGCGGACGAGGCCCTGCCCGCGGACGAGCTGCTTAGCCAGCTGGAGCCAGCTGGTGAAGGAGAGACGCCCACGGGACGGCGGCATAGGAGCACCAAGCTCAACGCGTTGCGCGAGAAGCGCGAGAAGCGCCTCGTGCAGCTCAGCAAGGGGCGCAAGCGCGTGGTCGACTGCGAGGCCAAGCTGGGCACCGCGGTCACAGTGTGAGAAAAAGTCCCGCTGGGGGACACAATAAGAAAAAACTGGGCTCAAGCAGACAAGTCCCCGGCACCCGGGGAGACAGCCGCGAGAGGCGAGGCGGGAGAGGAGAATTCTCTCGGGGGAGGATGAGAGAGGGTGAGGGCCTGGCGAAACAACTGTAATGCAGCGACCGGGAAACATAAGTTCTCTATCGTTCACCGACAAATGATTTGACAACTCTACGATAGATAGATTTATTTCTCATAAACATATCATTAAATTATGTTACGAATGGTGCCCCCAGCGCCCTTTCAAACATGCCACACACACTAGAAATCAGGTTCTAGGGTAGTGGCGCGTGCGCTTAGCATGGCAGAAAGGCTCGCCCAAATGCCAACAACTTCCTCGACCCGGGCCCGCGCGTCACGCAATCTCCACACCGCTCGACATCCCAAACCCACAGACACCAACAACACAGCCAGCCATGTAATAGCCGATGCAGCCCGACGGCGCAGGAGGGAGAAGAGGACTAGACCTCCGGGGATCGGTGCAAGCCGCCCGCGACCGGAAGCCCCACGCACCGAGCCCCTAAGCAGAGCACAAGGAGACAAGCCGCAAGGCAGGTGGGAGGAATGGTAAGGGAAGCGGGCGTGGCTACGTGATAAATGTGCAGGGCCGCGCGCGTGGCGCGAATATTAAGAAGTTTTATTTTTCCCATTGTAACTTGTGGGGAGTTAGATTGGGAGCCGGGGCTCTGCGAGGGGGGATACTTGAAGGGGTGCATAGGTGTATGTATCTGTGGCATCAGCACACCTCAAGGCGTACGGGCAGGTGCGCTGGCGCTGAGGGGTGTCGTGATAGTATCGGGCTAGTGGCAGTAGTCAGTAGTTAGTGGTACTAACGCTCAGTTATTTCATTATTCTAAGCCCAGAGTCCAGAGTCTTCAGATTTTTTTGTATAGGTATTTGCTCCGAATAATCTTCATCTTACTACGCGGAATATTCATATTGTATATGGTATGCTTTTCTAGACCGCCATTTGCCCGTAGTAGCTGGTGCCCTCGGCACCTCCATCCCCCATGGTGAGTGATAAGGCTATGACATAGTTCTGGTGATGATAGCTCGTAGCTCAACGATTAATAATAATCGGACCCATCATTAACCGAGGCGTGATTGAGAACAGTCAGGAGCGAGCGAGGGTCGGTGGGCGGCTTGAGTGCGTTCGAGCTGCACTCACAGCTCACTCAGCTGCGGACCCACTGAGAACTGAAAAGCAGACAAAAATCGTGATGACTAGACCGGGAAGGTACGTAAGTGTACGTGGAGCAGCCCCGATGTAGGGCATGGTGCAGAATGTGACCGAGTGCGCAAGTCGAGAATACATGTAAAGCGTACACAAGGTCGCCCCAAGTTCGCTTGGAATGGCCTTGAGTAATCCAGCGATAAGCATAAGAACAATGAAGTAGGGTTCATTCTCGACATTGTTCTTCTCCAGCTTGCTGAACGTGTCGACATCACCGCAGGGCAGAGTGTCATATGCCAAGAAGATCGGCTTCAAGATGGGCGCGAGTAGGTGGTTCTTATCCTCCGCGTGGTTGAATTTCATTGTAGCCAAGCGGGCGCGAGCTACATGCAGCAACGAGGGGCAAAAATGACTGAGTCTCAAGACGGCCGAGAAATAGCTGGGCGCGTCTGGTTAGAGAAAAGCAACTGGGGAGGTTACTAGTACGGCTCACCTAGAATGCCGTGAAGTAAGAACATCTTGAGCGTGAGGACTGCGGCACACGTCAGCAGCGCAGTGCCCAGTTCCTGCTCGAGCGGTGCGGCAGGAGAGCTTACATTTGAGCCGAACATAGTTGCGGCGCACTTGGGGCGGGAGGGGGAGGGAGGGGTGGAGATGAGCAGAGCCGGGTATAGGACAACAGTGCTTTCAGAGAGAAAGCTGCCAGGTGAGACGGAGACAGAGAGCAGCGAGGGGGGGGCGGAGAAGGGGGGGAGAGAACGGGGAAGGGGGGGGGGGAGGCAGCAGCCGGGGACGCCGGCGGGGGGGCCGGCGGTCCGTCCCCAATCTCCCACGCGAGGAAAGAAACCTCTGAACGAGATCGCCGCCGCGAGTGCGGCGCCATCAGGCAGCGTGCTTGCGATTCTGCCGGCCGATCCACTTCAGCCGGTTCCCCCCCCCCTCTCTCTCCCCAGGCCCTTTGATTAGGCGGGACTCGCTGGGGAGGTCGCGCGCAAGAGAGAGAGCTCTGTGTACCCCCCCCCCCCAAAAAAAAAGGTGTCCTCTTGTTCGAGGGCAGCCTCAGGAGCTCATGAGTGGCTATGCTTATAGGATGGCTGTAGGCGAACTAAGTTTATACTTGGTTGACCCATGGGGGGGCACGAGCCCCCCCCTCTCTCCACTCCTCCCCTGCCATGGGGGAGGAACCACCCATCCTCCTGGCACGCCTGATGGCTTGCCAGGAGGCCACTGCCCTACTGACCCACTCCCTTCCCCACAGGCTCGCCCCATTCGCCCATCCTGGCCCCTCGTGACCAGCCCATCGCTCCAACCCCCCTCCCCCCCTGGTCGACAGGCAGACAGGTGCAGATTGGGGGCCCCAGAGGCTCGGGAGCACCAGCGAGGGAGAGGCAGGGGAGGCCAGGGCCCAGCCCCAGCCTCCTCTGCCCCCTGAGCTGGCCTCCAGGAGCCTCCAAGGGCCGCCACAGGGCAGCTGGAGGCCTGCCGCAGGCGCGCCATCGCGCGTGCCTGCAGGAGAGGGGAGAGAGAGCGCGGAGAAGGGGGTGGGCGGAGCGAGAGCTCCGCTCACCGGAAAATAGGTAAGTCCCGCACCTGTTTACAGGATAAGTCGGGGCTGAGGCCGCCGCCCACTCGGAGACACAGGAGGGAGGGGGGGAATGATCACCGGGGGGAGGCGCGGGCCACCGGACCATATCTAAGCCCTTCACCCCTATCCCCCTAGTAGTGCACGGGGGGAGTCGCCTTATGGCGGGGGGAGAAGGGCCGGGGGAGTGGGGGTGTAGAAAGTTCTCCTACGTGAGTAGAAAGTAGAGGGTCCACGGCCGCGGGTGCGGTGAGACTATTAAAAGGTTTATTTATTAGGATGGCTGTAGGCTACTACTACGTAGTAACAAACAAATCTATCTGAGCATTAGTACCACTACTCTCACTAGCCCGGTACTAACACGACAGCCCTCAGCGCACCTGCCCGTACACCTTGGCGCGTGCTGTTGTCACAAATACCTACTCCTATGCACCCTTCCACATCTCCCCCCTCGCAGGCCCCCGGCTCCCATTCTAACTCCCCACAAGTTAAAATGAGGGAAAACCCATTGAGGCGGTCCGGTCGACGCCGGCCGACTCTCCGGGAAAAAGCACCGGGGGGGGGGGGAGGAGCCTCTCGTCAAAAAAGGAGAACGGCCCTTACAGCTCGCGCCGCGAGCGGTCCTCGAAGAAATAAATGACTGCGCCCCCCGATATCTGCCACAGGGACGTCTTGAGCCACTCCCTTCTTCTCGCCTCTCCTGTCGCCAGCCGCCCCCCTTCGCCCGTTTGCTAACGCAAACGGGGCTCGTTTCTCACCACACTCCATCGGGGGGGGTGCAAATCCCCCCCTCTCCCTCGTTCCATTCTCTTCCGCCCCGGTCCCTGCGGCGCGTCGCCATGCGGCGCGCCATGGCCTGCTCTCAGAGGTCCTTCAGGGGCGCCCAGAGGGCCAGCAGGGCCAGCTCAGGGGGCAGTGGAGGCTGGGGCTCAGCCCCTGGCCCCCCCTGCCTCTCCCTCGCTCGCCTCGCTGGCCTTGGGTGCCGCCCTGAGGCCCCTGTCTGCCTGGCGACCAGGGGTGGGGGGGGGAGTCAGTACGAGAGCAGGCCCATGCGGGCCTGGGAGTGCGGCTCGCGGCCCGCGCCCACTAGGGGTCTGGGCTGATTTGATGAGTGCCCTGCCCCTGCCAGAGGGCAGGGGCTGGGGTTGAATGTACGGGCCCACCCCGGGGGGTGTCCGCGATGGAAAGAGGGGGGCGCGAGGCCCCCATTGACCCCCACTTATAAAAGTAGGTTGCTACTACTACGTAGTAGCTACTAGCGAGTACGTGACGTGACGAGTCGTAGCATGAGTCTTGCGAGGGCGAGGGTTCGAGAGAGCCGCGAGGTCCCAATTAAGCCACGGACACTGTGGACACCACTTATACTACAAAACTCATTCGGACCTCGGACCCTAGATGTGAAAGACAAAAACAGTGTTTTTTTGTAGGCCGAAAACTGTGTTTCTCACTGTTTTTCAAACGCCCTCCGTTTTTGCCACTGTTTTTTCAGAGCGGGGCTAGGGCTGGGGGCCGCCTGTGAGCGGCGCGCGCGAGCGCGCGAGCGCGGCGTGCGCGCGGGACCGCGGCCACCACCACCACGCGCGCGGATCGCGACGCGTGCGTGGGCTTGGGGTTGAACACCGATAGCGGCTCGCCATCGGCCGAGGGGGAGGGGAGGGGAGGGGACAACGTGTTGTATCCAGGCTCTTTGGCAAGAATGTTTCGGCCTGAGTACGAGCCTTCTTCGTTATCTACCGTCTTCTAGGTTCGTCGTGGTCGCTCCAGGCGAGTTGATTCGGATTCTCCCTGGGCTCAAGTTCGGGTTCGCCGATTTTTGTCTCGAAAATCGAAGGAGTTGAGTTTTATTTTTACCTGGAATTAACTTGTTGAGGGTGGAACCAAATTGTTCACGACTTGTTCAGGCGGGAAGCAACTTGTTCGGTGAGTGGAGCCAACTTGTTCAGTGGTTAAAACCAACTTGTTGAGAGGTCAACATGTTGAAAGACCAACTTGTTGAGAGGTCAACATGTTGAGAGGTCAACTTGTTGAGAGGTCAACATGTTGAGAGGTCAACTTGTTGAGAGGTCAACATGTTGAAGGCGCGCATGCAAGACGCTGCTTGGCGCCCAGACATATGCAAGTGGGATACTGATGAAGAGAGTGGAGAGGGCTCGGACGACGAGCATGCAGGAGAAGGAGATGATGAGGCTTGTGAACATGTCATCTTGAGACTTACAGCATAGTCAGTCATGTTTGCTTGTGTATTTGTGTTGTCTTACTTATGGCATAACTTAAACTTATGCTTATGGTGTTGTGTATATGGTACATGTATATGGGAATATATGGGTGTTTGGTGTTTGTTGCTGAAGAAGCATGTGATGTATGTGCTGATGTGTATGGACAAAGCACAAAGCACAAGAAGTGGAAGTGAGAAGAGGAGGAGGGGGAGGCAATGGATGGAGGGGGCGCTCCCACGGGCGGGGGGGCAGGCAGCCGCTGCGGCCTTGCCGCGCCATCGCTGCGCGTGAGCGGCTCGCGCGCTTGCGCGCGCGTGCGCGCGCTTGTGTATACACTGTGTATACGGCCTCGGCGACCTATGTATAATACACAGTTTTGGGGCCTGGCGTGTATACGCTGTATCGCTGTATACGTATATGCCTTGTAGGTTGAAGTGGAAGTGGTCTCTCGGCGGGGGTACCACGTTTAGAATTGTTGTCTTGCTTGTAGAGCATCTTGTTGGCTAGCATCTAGCATCCCTAGCTACATACACCGGACGAGCCATGCGCCAACCGCGCACAGCCCCATCGCGGGGGAGGGGCTCCATTGCCGGTGACCGGTGAACCGGTGAAGGCCACGGACCACAGCACTAAGGGTATACTCGCACAACAAGAAAAAGCTCTAACGGAGGGTCAGGATATGATCATATTATCCATACTCTGCTGATGATGATGTATTTCAGGGGGAGAGCAGAGTAGGAGAGATTGAAGGCCGCTCCTACATTCATAGGAGTTGTACTACTCCCTCCTAATGGCCTGTGGGAGAGAGAGATGGGAAGAAAAACCGGAAATGCGCGGCCTCCGTTCAAAGAAGTCGATAAAGTAGGTGGGGGGCGTTCAGGTGACGGAGAGCGGCTGTCCCCCCCTCTACCCGCCGCTGTGCCGGTTGGCCGGCCGTTCACGCTCTCTCTCTCTCTCTCTCTCTCTCTCTCTCTCTCTCTCTCTCTCTCTCTCTCTCTCTCTCTCTCTCTCTCTCTCCCGCTCCTTCCCCAGGCCCGGCTCCTACCGAAACACGTCCCTGCCTGGCAGGCCCCGCATGTCGAGCGGAAGTGGCAAGAAGCGGACGGCTGAGATTGCAACCGAGGGGCAGCCGCAGGGCACGAGCGCGATCATTGAATCCACAAGTACGATAGGTGAGGACACGAGCCGGCGGCGCGCAATCGCAACTCGTAGCTGCGGTCCCAGCCTCGCCCCACCGCTTCACCCGTCCCGCACTCCATGAGCCGCTGGCGCGCCCGCCACAGGTCTGCATGTTAAGGCACGATCCAAACATCCCATCTACCCGGAGCGCTTCCCGGTCGTGGATGAGTGCGTCCCATGGGAAATTTCGTTGCCTGATTACCGGTGTGGACGTTAGCCCGCTGCGCGTTAGCGGCCATGCGGAAGGAGTGCCGCCGATCCTGTCGTCTCAGCTGTGCGCTCACGGTGCCAGCTCTTTGCGTGCTCGTGTTTGGATGTGATGAGCATCCTATTTTCACTCTGTGGCGCCGCAGGCCTGTCGACTTTGTCAGCCCCCATGTGCTGGAGAATAGCTGTGACAAGAAGAGTGGAGGTTGGGCCGACTCTCTGGTACCGAATCGAGAACTGATCCAGCAACGGCGTAGCTATGAGCTGGAGAAGTCAAACCTTGCAATATCGTTTGATGAGGATGGGAAGCCGTTGAATCCCATAGGTGCAGCGCCATTGGCCTTGCATGCCTGCTCTTGGCTCTCATTACGCCGAGGATGCACTCGCTAGACCTTGATTGAGGCCAGTATCTCAAGGCACCATGCCTCGTCGTTGAGATTGTGTGGCCTCCTGATGGCTTCAGGGCGCACAGGAATCTGCAACCGTGGCGCTTTGGGCAAGTGGGGTGCAAACCATGCCGCGGACCCCATAGTGACGCGACGAAATCTCAATAAGTCTGGCCGACCACTCGAAGTGGTCGTCATCAAAAGAAGAGACACAGGTGTCCTATACAAGATGCAATCGGAGTTGCTGATTATAGCGATCACACGCCACAGCGATTTGCGCTCCCCATAGGGACATTGGGCCGGATCTGGCTGTGTATCGGCATGGTTCGAATCCTCATTATGATCATAAGGCCTCCATGAACATTGTCCTTCACTTGTCCGACAGGCGAATGGGCCATCCCAGGGGGAATGGTTGATCCCGGCGAGCTCGTCTCACAAACATTGCGGCGCGAATTCGCAGAGGTGAAAACGGAGCTGAGATCCCGACTCAGCTAGCGCATTCGGTGTCATCGGTTCTTCCCTCGAAATTAGACACGCAGGCAAATCAAGTTGTTGTTCCCAAATCTCTCAGCCAGGTGCTAGCCTCGCATTGCTTCACCGCTATCCCACCTTTGCGCTGCCTCTACACAGGAGGCAGGCAATGTGCCACATGGATTGAGGGCTAAGTTCGATTCCATGGCAGCTCAGCTTTTCTCCAAGTCAAACGGAAAAGAGGTGATGCAGCCTTCTCATACAAATTCACAAATGGTGGGCGAGACTGCATGAAGACCCCTGGGACTCTGTGGACGTTGCCTACTGAAATGTCTAGTTGATTGCTCTTAGGTATACCGTGGCTACGTGGACGACCCACGCAACACCGACAATGCATGGATGGAGACCGTGGCGATGCACTTTCACTGCCCGGATGAGCTGGGCGAGATGTTGACACTAGCCGCCGGCGATGATGCGTGCGATGTCAAAGTGAGCGCTTGCACGGTCACGAGTACTCGATTGGCTTCTACGTGGCTCTACACAAAGGAAGCAATCGGCGTGTCATATGATGCGTTTGAGGCAACGCTCCTCAGCCATGCTCTCATTGCAGTCCTTTGCAGCACGAAAAGCGCCCATCGTTTGTTGCCAACTATGCATCGCACCATCTCGTCAACTGACACACCCTTACCTTTGCTTTTTACGCCTACGTGCAGTGGCTCGAAGTCGGCGAACACTGTCCGCAATACAGGTGGAATGCCCTTTACCATTGCCGTCCATTTTTGCATACTCTTGAACTGCACCAGTGGGATACACCAACTCGCACGACTATATTCGCACGATGCTCGCTGTCGGTGTTTTGTTGCCGGCACGACTTTCCCGTGGCCGGACTGCTTACCAGCTATGTCTCTCTTCCCTATGATGCAGGCAGCTATATGCTAGCCACAAACACATGATAGATCAAGTGCGCTAGCTTTGGGGCAAACACGGCCCACAGTCCCGCATCGCATGCCATGATCGATCCTGGGCGCGCAAACATCGCCACCTTCTCGTCCGGATCAATAAGAACTCCTCGCCGTGCGCCGCAGATCCTGCACGAGATGTGATGCTCGCCCATAGGTTTGAAAGTGAGCAAGGGGAAATAAACGACCGACCCCCTTAATCGTCGATGTTCGGCGGCACAAAGCTCCTCTTTCCATTTCTCATTCAGAGAGGTGAACATATTGATCATAGACGCGCAGCATCGCAAACCACCTCCACTTATCCTTGGATTTGATATCGGCATCGACATTCACGGCTCGTCGCGTGGAACACAGACATAGAGCACAAAGACGGGCTTCAGCGCGCTACATGGTGTGGCGGACCTCCAAAGAAAAGCCAGCAACCCTTTGGTGCTCGTTCGCCAATCTACATTGCGCATCTTATTCGGCTATGGTTCAATGGGTGTCACACAACGTGCTGACCACACGGCTAATAATGGCGGAGCCCTAGACACATCCGGCTTCATGCTCATTGACATCGAGATGCCGTGCGTGTCCATGTTGCATGATGCCGTTGGAATCTTCACCTAAATAGAATCTTTGAGCAGTCCGCTACGCCCCTAGGCTATTCCCTTACGAAAGGGTCTCAGCAGCCATCGCCCAGGCAATAATTAATATTAATAATAATCAATGTTATATCCTAGCCAACCCCACTAGCTAATTGGACATAACGTTTCAGTCCCGGAATCCCGACATGCCTGACGGGCCAGGTGTCCGAGTGATACCGGGGGGTGGGGGCACTGCCCCCTCCCCTCGATATTTGTCCTCCCCCCAGTGCATGCACCGACCCCGCGCACCCCAGCGCGTCCTCTCCTCGAGTCCACGCTGGGGGAAAAACCCTTTCGGGTAAAAGCAACGCGGGGGGGGGGGGGGGGGGGGGGCACTCGTGAGATAGGAGCCCAGAAGCGCTAATCTCCCTCGCTAGAGCGAGTGGCCGCGGCGAGCCGCGGCCCTTCCCTCCTGCATCCTGGCTCTGGCGCCCCCGTCTTCTCTTACCCAAACGGGGCGAGAAGACGCACGTTTCTGCCGGAGGGGAGAGCTACCGCTCCCCCCTCCCCTCCCTCTTCCCTTTTCCTCCTCTCTTCCCTACGGCGGGGGCCCATGGCGCGCGCCTGCGGCCCCTCTTCAGGTCCCCAGGTGGCCTGCAGGGGCCTGGGAGCGCAGCTCAGGGGGCAGGTGAGGCTGGGGCATGGCCCTGGCCCCTCTTGCCTCTCCCTCGCTGGCGCTCCGAGCCCCTGCGGGTCGACTGGAGCTGGCTGGGGGGTCCTGAACAGGGGGGCCCAGGGGGAGGAGGGGCTGGTCAGAGGTCAGAGGGATGGGCAATGGGCTGGCCACGACAGGCCAGGGCGGGCGAATCAGGCGTGTCTGTGGCGAGAGGGATGGGTCAGTAGGGCAGTGTGCTCCTGGCACGCCATCAGGCGTGGGGGCGAATAAGGGAATGCAGACGGGCCCAGTTCTGTTACCTGCATTTCTTACCTTAAACGCGTGAACAATTACCGTAACGGTAAAAATAAAACTCAAATCCTCGAATTTCGAGACGAAAATCGGCGAACCTGGACTTGAGCCCATGGGGAATCCGAATCTGCACGCCTTGCGCGACCACGGCGAACATAGAAGACTAGAAGACGGTATATAGCGAAGAAGGCTCGTATTCGTGCCGAAATATTCATGTCAAAAGGCCTGAATACAATAAGGGGAAGGCCGGGATTGATGGATTGATTGCATGGGAAAACCAAGGAAGGGAGGGATCCCGGCTGCACGCGGGACGCGGGCGCGGAGAGAAAGGGAAGAGGAGAGAGCGGGGCGCCGAGAGGGGAGACACGTTCTAAGAATAGAACGTGTCGCATGGTACATGGTATGGAGAGCGCTCGAGCGCTCCCCCAAACGCAACGGGAACGCTTTGCCCATCAAATCATCAAATAAATATTCTGGATTCTGGTCCAAAGTCCAAAGGGTTTGTGAGCAGTTCATCTTGCTTGTGCGTATGAAACTCCTTTTTAAGGCTTAGATTATAGATTACTCAGCATCAATAAATGCCCCCGAAACGTATTATCTTGATGAGAGTTGTAAACTGCAACTCGATCTCCTGCAGCATGCGTTGTGAACGACGTGCGACGCCGGCTCGTCGGCAGCATCGCCACCGATCAGGTCATGAGTCATGAGTCATGAGTCATGAGAGCAAATTTCAGATTTCGGCGGGCGATGCGGCTCCATCTTATGCATGAGACTAATCCTCCATATCCATATTGATGGCAAGGCTTTAGCTCAATCTTGGTGTCCTCCAGGCTCCAAGGGGCCGCCAATATGCTAGGAATCAAAAAGGGTCTCGAAGCACCTTTGCAGGTGCTTCCAGCCGCCTCTTAAGAGCTATAAAAGAACCACGTTAAAGCTCACTCCCCCGACTGTTGGCCATTTTCAAGCCGAATGTAAACCCTGTTTGACCGCCGCACCCCTGGGCTTGGAGCACCACCACGCCCCGCTCCAAGAAGGGGAAGAAGACGACCACGGATTGGAGGTGAGGATTTCGGCGTGGGTATATGATGAAGTGACGGAAGGGCAGACCAGGGACGGGGGGGGGGAGAGGGAGAGGGGGCAACGAACGGCCGGCGCTCCTGGGCGCTCGCTCCCCCCCCCCAGAGAGAGAGAGAGAGAGAGAGAGACTCCCTGCCCCCCCCCCTTGTGAAGTGAAGGGAGTGGCCCCCCCGGGTGCCGTCAGCGAGCTTCTGACGGCACCTCCTCCTCACGGCCGCCGCCAGGGGGGCGCGGCGGGGGGGGGGGAGGGGGGGGGGGGGAGGGGGGGAGCGGGAGAGCAGCCCCACCCGCGCCTTGCCTTCAGCGCCTCTGCGGAGCCCCTCGCGGAGACGTCAACAACAAAGCCCTTTAGGGGAGAGAGACGGGAACGGGCGTCTCGGACGATCGCGTCCGAGACGTTCCCCCCCCCCCTCCCCCCGCCTTCTCTCATCTTCTTCCCCTCTCTCTTCTCTGTCTCTCCCCCCCCGCCCCCTCCCCGGGGCGCCCGCCCGCCCGGTCCGCGCGCTCTTAGCCCACTGCCACACCCACCCAAGGAGCCGAGCACCCCCTCCCCTCCCCTCCCACCCCCCCCACCCCAACGCCCCCGAGCGGTCGCGGAAGGGACGTCAGAAAGCCGTCCTGTTTACAGGAAAGAGCATCGGCACGAGCGAGCGAGCAGTTGCTTCCCACCGGCTTCGCACCACGGCCTCCCCGAGCCTCCCGCTCGCTCCCTCCCTCCCTCGCTCCACTCTCCTCCTGACGCTCGATGCAGGTCGAGCTGCCCAGCATCGGCCGGGCAGTCTCGATGGATGGCGGCTCGCCCGCGCGCCGCCGCGTTGCCTACTCGCTACCCTCGAGTCCCGCCAGCCTCGCCCCGCCCGCCGGCCGTCGTTCCTGCCTCATCCCCAGGATACGAAGCGAGCCCACGCTGCAGATGCGCGCTAGCCGGCTGGAGCGGCTGTACGCCTACGCGCCCAGAGTGCGCGCATCAATCGTTACCGAGCAACCCATGCTTAAGAGACGGCTAAGCATCGTGATCGAGCGCAAGCGGCTCTCGGGCGCACCCGTCCGAACCGAGATCTCCTTTGATGGTTCCATGGTCCTGCGCATCTTAATGCTGCTGCTGCTACTCTCAACATCCACCGCGTACGTGGCCATCCCCACCGCCCACGCCGGCCGCCGGGCCGCCGCTCCGCTCCCCCTCCGCGGCAGCCGCGCCGCGCTCGACACTGTCACTCTTGGCGACGATGCCTGGTTGGAGGGTGCCGACCCAGGCAGGGGCGTGCTCGCCAGGCTGCTCCCGCCGCCTGGCGCCCGTGCCAACTTTGTCCACGCCTGCCTCGCCGCGTCTGAGCGCGCATCAATGGCCGACGGCGTGCTCCGCCCGCCCCGCTGGCTCCTCTCGCGCCTGACGGAGGGTGCCTGCGCTGCCGCTTTCCCGCACACATTCGGCGCGATGAAACAGTGGCACTCGGCACGGGCCAGCAGTGCCGGGTCCGAGCTCTTGGCAGCGGCTGCGGAGCTCGAAAAGCGCCTGGCCTCGGTCCTAGCCCCTGGCTCCTTCGAAGTTCAGGCCCGTGTCAAGTCACTCCCCTCTCTCTTTGAGAAGGTCTGGCTGCGGGGGAAGCGTGCCAATGACCTGCTTGCGTTGCGCGTCGTCCTGGATGACAGCCCGCGGGACGAGTGGCAAATCTCACCTGCGAACCGTCCTCACTCGCGCTGCCTCGAGGTGCGCGACCTAGCGGCCTCGCTGTGGGATGAGCAGGGGTTCCGCGATTATATCGCCGCCCCCAAGCCCAACGGCTACTGCTCGCTGCACATGCAGATGAGACTGCCCTCAGGTTCGAACCTTGAAGTACAAGTGCGCACCCGGCGGATGCACGAGGAAGCTGAAACGGGCTCCGCCGCGCATGCGCTCTATAAGCAAACAGCCATGCACGAAGCGGCGCAGCGTGGCGGCTGGGCTACCACCGCGCCCATCTACGTGCAGGCCTCTTGAGGACTTCTGCATGGCGTACCATAGACAGATAGCTAGGTTCCTCTGCTCCTCGCTGCCTACCTTCTTTGTGAGCCAGATGCGCCAGACACTGCTGTCGCGACCTCGCCGCACTGCTGTCGTCCCGTCGCTACGCGCTCATGTACTCTATGTAGTCTACGCTTCCCTCGGTTGTCCGCGATTGCTGTATGCGACAAGACAAGCACGGCCCTCGCTAGTGAGGTTAGGCTGCGCCTTCCTCGGATGAATGCGCCACTGTTGATCTCGCTCCACCTCTGCACCGGCCGTCCAAACAGCAACTCGCCAGCATGCAAAATATTTTGCCCATGCTTCCGAGGGTTCTTGGCCTCCAATCTTTACTATTTGCGTGCTCATCGTCGCACTTGCGCCGAGTGGTGTCCATCCATGTTCTTGTGCTCACTTGTGCGGACCGGCGAGGCAAGAGCAGTGCGCCGTGCATGTGCAACAACATGCGCGTTCGATGCATACTTCGACGCCCCCGCGTGTGGCCGAGCTCTTTTTGTATGTGGCAGCACGCATCATGTATCTTTTTAATTGTTTCCCCTCCTCAACACCTCGCTCTTTGCCCATGAATGGCTTCTCGCTTTTCGTATCAGATAATTCCCAACTTATTTTTATACTTGGTTGTGATTGAGCACGCCGACGCGGCAGAAGGTGCAACAACTCGAGGTTCCCTTTCTTTGTCACACCCCCCGTTGTTTAAAAAAACCTTTTGATATTCTTACCGCACTCGCGGCGAATGGAACCACTACCCACTACAAGTAGCACGTAGCATAAACTATTGTTATAGTTTTAGCGATGGAGCGCGCGCCGACCGCTCCCACCTCCCAGCCCCCCGCCGCCACGACGCCCCACCGGGGCCGCCCCAAGCCGCCGGAGCCGAAGCGCTCGCAGGCTGCCCCCCTCACTGACAGCGACGTCGACATGATCCTCCCGCCATCGCCTCCCCGACACCCCCAGAAGCAGGGAACATGCAGAATCCTGTTCCCAGCAGAACAGCAGAGCCAGCCTCTGGCCATGCCGCCTGCCTCTGCCGCCATGCCACCCCAACAAGGACTCCCCATGGTGGGTGGCAGCACCGCTGTCACCCCCATGGAGGCAACTCCTACCACCAGTGCACCCCTCGTGGGCGGGTACTTCACACAACAATCAATCATGGGGGCCTTTTCGGCCTCCAACTCTTCCAAGAACAACACCCAGAAATCGTACATCGTACGCCGAGGCAGCTGGACCTAAGGCACAGATACCAACACAGACACGGCAAGCCCTACCTCAACCCACTCAACAACCACCGCTGCCCTCGCGCAAGCGAGCGGACCCGCAGTCGGATCCCAAACCGACTCTACCCATCACCACACAATTCGCCTCTCCCCCCCTCATGACCAAGATGAGGAGGAAGAGCCGGATGACACTCCTTTTTACATCCAGCTAGCGCAGCTAGCGGAGGATAAGAAGGACATCAAGAGCGAGGACATAGCAACATACATGAAGTTTCTTCTCTCCAAGCTAGAGGGCTTGGACGCCACCCCCGATGGAATGGACAAGGGCCGCAAAGGCCCTTGGATCTTTTACGTCGATGACGAAAGAGCCACAGTCTCCCGCCCCCTTCTCTCCAACTCCTGGCCGAAGCAGCGCGCGCGGCCTCCCCGGAACCAGCTTCTCCGCTAATGAGGGAACTGGGAAAGGGGGAGGGGGTTGTTAGGGGTTAAGGTTGGGTAGCAGGGAGGTACACTAGCACACTGCCTCACGCCGCACACGTAGCGGGGTTTTTTAAGAAGATTTTTTTTTACGTCGATGACGACGCGCACTACACGAACAATTCAAAGCCGCATACGGCGACAAAATCCAAGCTACCCTATCGGGCGTCCCGCATGAATTTGCGATCACCTACGGGGCGCTAGCCGACTCAGCCCCACGCAAGTCGAGCGCGATTCGATCCTCTCTGAAGGGGGGAAAAAATCTTAAAAAACTAGCCGCTACATGCACGGCGTGGGGCAGATTGCTAGTGCTACTCCTAACTACCCTCCCTTTCCTATCACACCCCTTTCCCCCCCCCCCCCCCCGTTTCCTTTCCTAGCAAATGGAGGGGGGGAGGCCGCGCGCGCTGCTTCGACCAGGGGCGTGAGATAGAGGGGGTAGGAGTGAGTGGAGTCCTTGTTTGGGTGTGTTTGACCGCCCCCTAAGCGGATAAAGGTACCCAGCTTTCTAGGACTAGTCCTAGAAACTAGGACGGACTTTGCTAGGTGAGAGCATGAGCATACCATGTTATTTTGTCCCAAACCTTGGCTATTGAGTTACCACATGCATGTCCTCATTAAATGTTCCAAGTGTACCTAGGCACCATTCCCTCAGCAACACCAAGTTTTGTGACGCGTTTGCGGGTCACCTGGTCGGAATTGCTGCTTGTCCTAGAAACGGGAGAAATGGCTGATACCACCCAATGGGGAGCTCTTCTACCCATGGTCCCCAGGAGATGAAATGTTGCTTTGACTGCCCTCTTTGAGACCTTCAGTGACCACCAAGCTTGGTTTTGTCATCTAAGTGTCCAATCCGCTAGTCTACTGCTCCAAAAGGTCTAAAATAAAACTCCTCTGGTGCGAGCGGACGCCCGAGTGCAGCACCGCATGCTGAATGTGGTAGCAAAAGTAAGCAAAGACAAGCTCCGCAGAGTTGGTCATGGGGAGAGCTAAGGTTGAATGGGATGTGGAGATGGTTTGCTTCAGGTGATGGGATGTCTCATAAGCTCACCATAGGCTATAATGGAGGCATGATTGGCAGAGTCCTAGAAATCCAAGAATTTTCTAGGACGTGGTCCTAGTTTCTAGGACGGAATTTTTTGTCCGTAAGGGGTCGGCCCTCTGAAGAAACCTTCTTCTTAGTTCGGGGGGTTCATGTAATACTTCTGACGCCTAGTTCGGTCGCTATTTGCGCCAGATCGATAGAGATCTCCAGGTTAAAATCTTTATCTACTGAGTACAGCGGGGAGATCATTCTGCGCAGGTGTTTATTGCTCGGGGCGTGAAGTCCAAGTCTTTCTCTCTGAGCTTTAAGGCGTTGGAAGAAACCTACCTTCGCCCTGACCAGCCAGTGGAACCTCGAGAATACGGCCCTTAGGATGGCTTTCGTCGATCTCGCCTCGGCGTTTCCGTAGTGTACGTTGTAGAAATCCGTCAGTATGTATCTCCATGCCAAGATTCCTAGATATCCCGAGGAGGGGTGCGGTCTGTCGACCTGGTAGCAGAACAACCGCTGTGCCGTCACGTGTTGCAATGTGTTTCGCGTTTTGAAAAGTTGCTCGATGTATGTGAAGATTTGTTCCGTCGCGCGACAGCGCGCTAGGTGTGTGGACGACTCGGGGGCTTCCCCACAGAAGCGGCAGGTTGGGTCGCCAGCGAATCTGTTGGCCGTTGCGATCCGTCTATGAAGTATATGTTTAAAGTGTAAGTATGAGTCCCGAGGTGTTAAGAAGTTGTATTTGTATAGTTGAGATATCTGCTTCCACTTCTCTTTTAAGACGGGGAGTCTCTCCTCCCATCGGACGGTCGCTTTTTGTCGTTTGCTTTTCTTGCCCGCGAGGTAGGCGTTAGTTAGCGCTTTGACATCGCATTCCTCGAGCGTCTTTCGCGTACCTTTCAGCGTGTATTCTTGGGGTAGAGGGTAGGCTGTGTCGGCCGGTCCGTCATATGCGCTGCCCCATTTGAGCGGGGTCCGCAATTCGGAAGACGAAGGCTGAGGATGAGCTATATCGTAGATATGGGGCTCCCCCATTACATTTAGACGCACTTCGTAGTATACGCCACTTTTAAGAAGGTAGTGTCTACCCGTATCGTTCGCTCGTATGTCTTCCAGGCTATGTGCGTCCGGGTTTTCCGGCGGCTCGAGGCCTTCCTCTTCCCTCACAGGTCGGGGCCCCTTGGCTGTCCCCTTTAACAGCTCTATGTATGTGGTGGTGGGTTTCGTGAGCGCTCCGGCCGCCCATTTTACGATTTTATCCCATGATCGCAGGAAAGGTGTAACCGCCAAATAGTTCCTCCTGTCCAAGCGATATTATGGGACAGGTCCCCCTGGCTACAAGCTGACGAGCTAGGCTCCTCGCAAGACAGCAGAAGATGGATAACTTGTCCGACATACCCGAGAGTGGGGACGAACGAGGACGGGCCCCTTCTGGGGGTCGGACTACTCCCTATGAACGAACACACGCGAGCGCTTCAAGCGATATGGATTGTCAGGTATCTAAACCCGTCACAGGCGGAATGGAAAACGGTATTGGACCAATGGTTCAGCCGCACCCCGTTGGGGAGAGCAGCGGTCTTCTCGAAAGTCGACGCGAAAAGCCTCACGGCTAGTATTCGTGGTAACAACACGCTCCCGACCTTTTGGAAGCTAGCACTCGAGAACTTCAGAAAGATCAATTTCCTTAGGGAGACCTACACGCGGGAAGGGACCCAGGGCTCCCCAATATGGCACAATCTTTTTCACAAGCCTCCGGCGATTCACCATTCACACAGGTCGAAATGGGAGTCTCTACAGACAATTATTGTACATAATACTGTCAACCCGGATACAGGGGATATATATACTACGGAGGAATGCATGGCATACTTGCCGGATGGAGAACGTTGGATACGCCATAACTGCAACTACATATCGGTAGGCCCCTTTCTCAAGTCGTGGGAAAAGATATCCGAATGGGCCAGATCAAGACTCAAGACTAGTAAATGTCACCGCCAATTATATTGACCTTCTCAGGAAACGAGCGAAATCCCCGCCTCCTTCCTGCTCCGGAGGAGCATGAGTTAACCCCTCAGGAAGATCCATGACCCTATCCGTTTACTGATAGTTGGCGCGGGGTGGGACCAAATGAACGCTTCTCACCTGCAACTAAAAGCTTAGGCACACGACTACCAGCATTAAGAAATAAGGGCGGTGCCCGAAAAAGGGAGGTCGCGGATACCGGGTCCGTCGTAGTCGTAGGTGTTAGCGTTAGCCCAGAGTCCTCAGAGTCTTCAGGTGTTTGCTTTGGAGGGTTGGCAACCGGGGTTGGTGCACGGATGGTGGTAGTAGCGGTACATATTCGCTCATTTGCGTTGAATTGCTACTACTACTAAGAAGTAGCCATGTGGTTCTACTTTGTTTTTTTTTCATGTTGTAGCCGCGCAATAGCAATGTTCTGATTGAGCCCCTCAACGCCTACAAGCAGCTGTTCTTTCGTTGTTTCCGACACCCTTGTGTCAATTGTTGGGCCTTAAGTGCGCTTCGCTCGCTGCGCACCGCTAGCAACTCTTATACGCTTTGCTCCCCGCCCCCCATCGCATTCCCTCTCACTAACGGTATAGTCTTGGGGTCGGCCGTTGCATGACGTTCTCGATACCACCTCCGGCTGAGCTCTTCTTCATTCAAGGCGGCGTGAGCGCACCCATGTCCAGACCATCGCGTCGCCGAAAGAGGGCACGCCGGGGGGGGGGGGGGGGGAGTCCTACGATGCCGGAGCACATATACCAAGACCAACAACAATGAACACCCTCACGGTGTTTGGCATGCGCTCCTCTGGGGCTAGGGGCTAGGCCCCACGCGAGATCGAAACCTTCCAGCCCTTCTCTAGCTAACGCGACCGCAACCGCCATGCCGGACCCGAGATACTAAGATGCTCGCCAACACGACGCGTGCTCGAGGAATGAGGCCTCTTTGTATGCATTGCTCTCCAAATGCCAGCCGCATGGCCCACAAGATAGCCGCCCAACTTGCACCCTTTCGTGGAGGTGCTTCACGCCTCACGTTTCCCGTCTTGCTCATCCAATCTCCATGGCAGAGGGCGCGGTGCAACCAGTGGCCGCCCTCTTGCGACTGAGGCGGAACTCCTCGATCCTCTTCTTCATGTCCTCATCGGGGACCAGCATTTCGACAGTTAGCCGCTGGCGTGTGAATGGGTCGGTTTCATCGGATAGCAAGTGACGGCAGATAGTGGGACGGTCAATCACGGTGCCCGAGGGCAGACGGACGGGATCGACCATTATCTCCATCGTGATCGGATCGAGGAAGTCATCAGGAATTTCTCCGAGGTTCTCTTCCTCTTCTTGCTCGGCCGCTTTCAAGTCAATACACTTTGAGCGGAAGGCCTCGAGAGCAAGCAAGCCTTTCTGTCCCATTATGGGCGGCAAGCCGGAGGCAAGCACGCGGACCGCCTTGCCCATGTTGTTAGGGTTGTACGAGCGCTCATCACGAACCACGGCTTGACCGAAAGCGTCAAAGGGCGCGAAGTGGGTTATGATCGTAGCGATGTTCAGCAGCAACTTTTTCGGGTGGAAATGATACTTTTCGGGCTCCTTAACCTTGAGGTTCGAGCACTTGGGTCCAACGAGCTGTGCGAGAAAGTAGTTGAGCATCGAGGCAACGCGGCCCACTAACTCAGGGAGCATGAAGACGCGCGCGACCTAGGGTTGGCGGGTGAGGATGAAGGTCATAGTGATGCCCGGGATGGCTCATGGGCTGATTGGTGGCAGTAGCCGACTGTGTGCAGTTGTGAAGAAGACAGGAGGTTGGTGAAAGATCGCATGGCTTCACTTACATCCTCTTCTGCGGTTAGATACTCCATCATGTGCAAGACTTCGGAAGTGAACTGCATGAAGTAGCGTGCAGTATTCTCATCCTGCGTGTGCTGTTGCATGCGCTGATGAGCCACGTTCCGCGGCTGTGCGGCCCACGTCGCCTGGTCGGCTAGCTCGGCCTGTTCAGGGCGAGAAGGGGATGGGGAGCGGGCAACAGGGGCTTGAGAGTCATGCTATGGCATCGGGAGCAGGCTGCGGCGCCGCGATGCCAAGCGGCGGCGTCAAAGCAGGCGCCATTCAACGTATGCAGTGTCCAATCTAGCATCATGGCCCCACATGTCATCTCTTCACCTGGACAGTGCGAATGGTCGCGAGCTTTGTTAGCGCTTCATCCATCGAGAAGATGGAGTCGTTGATGAGCATATTCACAAATCGAACGAACTTGGGCGTCTCGCGAGTGAAGCCGATCATGGCCTGCGCGTGCGACAGCAAGAGGCTCGAGGTGAGCAACTGCAGATCCCGTCTAATGAGCAATAGCGTCCCAGTCGCTGCCCCTTCCCTCTCCACCGTTTAGGAGAGCGGGCACAACCACCTGGCGGTATTCGGGCAGCGTCCATAAGTACTCCAAAATCTGGCACATCTCGTGCCGATACTCGTATTTATCGTAGGCGCCCGTGTGAGACCCTGTGAACTCGATGTCGACGAAGAATTGCATGAGCGCCGGGGCAAGGTGTGCTTGAGCGAGCCGATGCGTGTGAAAGACCGCAGCGAGACGCTCCGATCCGTGCGACGCAAGCGCCTCGTTGGACTCGGAGCGAGGCACGAGGTAACGGAGCAGTTTAGTGAACGTTGCGCGTAGATATGGATTCTTCACGTACTTCGGCGAGCCGAGAAAAGTGACCATCATCGTCACAAAATCGTGCATCTCCTCCACAGCAAGATCCTCGAGCACATGCGGCGCAAAGTTGGTCAGGTGTTTGAGAAACTGAGGAGCGGTGGTGAGGCAAGAGTCATGTTGGGGGTAGCTGGGATTTAGGGTGCCGGTATGGGCCTGGGACTTGATCTGGCAAGATGTGGGCAGGAGTGGGACGAGAAAGACGGAGGGCCGGGACAGGAGACAGAATGGTGCGGTGGGAAATAGATAGGTGATGGAGGGCAGGTCACCTGCGCGACATCATCCATGCACGACTCGGGGAGCGAGGAGAACAGGCGAGGGACCTTTGCGGGGAGCGGCAGGCCAGTGCTAGGTGGATCAACCGAGGCGACGAGCCACCTTGCGACCAGCCGATAGTAGCGAATCGCGAGCGAGAGGAGCTTCGGGTCGGTCAGTTGCGCTGCGTAGCATAGCAGGAAGCGCTTCATCGTATCGTTCGACTTGCGCAACGTGGTCGTCTCTGCCTCCATCGTCTCGAGGAGCGCGCTTGCCGCAACAGGGATGGCGCCGCCAAGGCCACGCATGCGTGTCAACTCCGCCTCACGGAGCTCAAGCTCGGTGCGCCATCGGTGGTGTTGCTGGGCGAGCTGGTGATAGAGGGTGAACGAAGAGAGCAAGCCAACGTGCAGCACGCGCATTGTGAGGAAGAAGTACTCCGTCACAGTTCCAAAGGAGGCCGATACTTCGAGAGGCGGCGTACCCTCAGGGTCAGGCTCGACCGCCTCGGCCGCTAGACGGTCGAGGTAGCGGCGGCGCAGGTCGGGGTTGCGCGGGTCGAGCCAGTACATGACATCGTCGGCGGTGGCACACAGGCGCGTCTCCTTGTCCAAATTCAGGCGGTGGGTCGACAGGAGATAGCTGCCGGGCAAAAGCGGGATGGGGATGGGTGGGTGGGAAGCTCGCGCCGCAATCAGATCGGGCCGGGCCAGTAGGCATGTGGATGGAGAGGCGTGGTCGACGGGACAAGAGTCAAGTGAAAGAAGCGGACACGTGTTTCGGGGCTAAGCGAGGTTGGAAGCGCTTGGAGCCCAGATGAGCGGGTTGGGCAGTGGGCGGGGCGATGGAATGTCGTCTCGAGGTATTACTCATCATGCCCCACCCGGGCAAGGGGTGGCATCTTACGTTGAGTCAATCTTGGCGGCATGTGGCGAGCCCGGCGCCGTAAAGGGCTCGCACAGCTGCAGCAGGGCGGCGCCAAGGTTGATCATGAAGCCATCTGAAGACGTGGATACCGGCAGCTGCGGCGCCTCCTCCCGATTTGGTTCAAGAGCGTAGACGAGGCGCTGCGTTTCTGCGTGCGGGAAATATTGCTGAGCGCGCTGCATGTTGAGCGAGCACGCGGCAGCGACAAGGCGAAAAAAGTGCTCCTTAGCCTCAGCATTCTTGAGGAGCTCAGTCGCGATCGACTTGAGCGCCATGTGCACAACCTATGACATGTGAAGCGGAGATGGCATGAGCATGGCGTTGGTGAGGTGCTGCGGATGCTCCTTCGGTGAGGCGCGCGCAGTACCCCTAGCGCTGAAGTGGCTTGGAGCATCCTTGTTTTGGAGCATCCTTGTTTCGAGCAGAGGACGCGTTCACCTGCAACGATAGGCGCAGCGACGATGTCCCGCCCTCCACATCTGGTGCAGAGAACGAGGGGAAGCATGCCTCCGGTACTCGCCGGTCAGAGGGGAAGCAGGACAAGCCAAGGAAGGGTCCGAGCACTGATGATGTCTCGAGGGCGTGGCCCGTGCGCACGGGTGGCACAAATGTGGCATCCCTGGCTAGCAGAGCCCCGAGTGGCTTCTCCCGCACGAGGGCGTGAAGGGCCCGGTAGTCCGCCTCGAACCCCTCGAGGATGCTCTTCGGCTTGAGGCTTGCAGCAAGAGCTTGGAAGAGGGGTAGCCCGAACTCCTCGAGACCATCGTCCTCCTGCATCCGCGCCACCAGCCGCGAGAGGAAGGTGGGCGGGAGTCCACTGTCAAGGCCATCGCGACGCAAGTACGGCAAAATCCGCAGAACGCCCTCGCGCTCGACTGCCGCCGGCTGCGGGAACATCGACGGGTTGAGTAGCGCAATGGCAGCGTACGAGACACAAAGTCCAGCAACATATCCGAAGAGCTCGTCCGCCTCGGGGCTCAGTGCGCGCGCGCGAGCCTTGGTGTCGGCGCAGCGGCGAAAGCTAGCTATCAGATAGTCGAAGACCGGTGCGTTTGTGCACGAGAGACGCCCAACCAGCGCACGGTCAAAGAGCGAGCGGCGTGCAGCCAGCTCCGCCCAGCGGCTGAGAGGGTCAGCGGCGGCCGCCTCAGAGCGCAGCTCTGCGCCGAGCTCGGCGAGCTGGACGTAGGCATCGCTCGCGTCGGTGTGTGATGCCGGCGCGGCTGCCGGCTCGAGCCCAACGCGCAGCACTTTGAGCAGCAGGTCCGAGTCTTCTTTGAGGAGTAGCGGCGCGCCCTCCATCGCCGCGCACAGCTTGGGGGGGCGGGGAGGGGGAGGCGGGAGCGGAGGGGGGAGTAGGGAGGAGAGAAGAAGAGTGGCCTTAAAGAGGAGAGGGCGGCGGCGGGGGAGGGAGGGGGGGAAGAGAGAGAGAGAGAGAGAGAGAGAGAGAGAGGGGCCGCTCGGTCTTTCTCTCTCTCACGCCCTCCTCCTGCCCCCCCCCCCGCCCCGCTTTCTCTCCCTCTCTGGCTCTCAAAACTGCTCTCGCCCTCCTGTTCTTCTCTCTGGAACTTCTCTACGCCGGCATACAATCAATGGCGTATTCCCGTCTTCCACTTTCCCCTCGCTCTCGCCCACAGCAACTACAATACATCCCGCCGCGTCTCCCCTCTCTCCTCTCTGTCTCCTGTGTCTCTTCACTCCTCTCTCTCTTCTTTTCTCCTCTCTGTCTCCTCCTTGTCTTCTTTCTCGCCTCCTCCTCTCTCTCATCCAACACTCGGTTTCCTCTCACTCCTTTCTTTCCTCTCTCCTACCTCTCTCTCCTCTGCTCTCCCTTCCTTCTCTCCTACTCGCTCTCCCCCTCTCCTCCCATCTTTCCTTCCGCTGGGCAGCGCCCAGACAGGCAGCGGCTCCGAAAGTGGAGGAGCGGGGTAGAAGATTAGAAGCGTAGAACGTAGAACCGGAGAGGACGGCTGGAGTCTCGTCGTCCTCCGCAGGAGTCGCGTCGTCCTGTCGTCCTCCACAGGCGCCCTCTTCTCTCGCTTGCGAGGCACGCGCAGAGGCTGTCGGCCAAGCCTCCGACAGGCAGTGGCTATCCCCCTTTGCTTTTGGCATGCCAATCAGTTGCGATCTTCGCCCCCCCGCCCGACCACCCCATACATAGCTATCGGGGGGCGTTGGCTCCTGGGGGGTAACGGGGTAACATATATATCGGTCTGGGGACCTCTGGGGATCGAACTGGCTCCTGGGTGCCAACAACAATGAATGTGTGCACACATGCACACTGACACTGATCAGCGACACTCAGCCAGGAATCCTGCGAGGAAGGCTGACATCAGTACTGTCAGTGTGCACGTGTGCACGTGTGCACACCCAGGAGCCAGTTCGATCCCCAGACCGTCTTTTTATGTACACACCAGCTATTGTGATATCAGCTCATATACTGCTCCCTAAGAGCCTCAGAGCCTCAGAGGAGGTGATATTAGCTGATGGACCTCATTAGCTGATATACGCTACTGATATATCGGCGTAAGCGTAAGCTCGAAGTCGGTTTCAGCTTATGAGCTGATGCCACATCACTAGTGCCAGCCCAGAATCTTCAGATGTTTTTTCTTCTTCTCCTGTCCCACAGTCCTGCACCCTCTGGCTGCTAGCTGCTCCCTCGCCGTTCACTTGCGCAAACTAATGCCCGCTATTGTATGTCGGAAAATTTGGATTTGGTCGGTCCCCCATCATTCCCCCTACTTTAGAGTTTTAACCCTCGTACATGCCTAGTCCTCCTGGAGGACGCTAATCGCGTCTCGAGTATATACGGCTATATTTGGAGCCCCTAGGGGTCTTTGGCGGCCCATGGGGGCCCTTTGAGACACATATGGGCCCCCTTGCGGGCTTGGGTAGAAGTACCAAGAATAAATTCGTCAATAATGCTTGGTTTTAGAAGCGCGGGAGAACGTTGCCACGAAAGCGCGGGCGGGAGCGTTCTCTCGCGCGAAAGCCGCTCGCTGTGGGGCCCGCCCCCCTCCCCTTGCTTCCCCCCCGCCTCCTACCTAGCGATAGCGAGCATGGCGGACGCCTCATGCTGCCGCACGCAGACGCAGCCCTCTTTGCCCGCGCCTCTCCCCCCTGACTCGCAGCTCGGGCGAGACCTGACACCCTCCGAGGTCAAGGTTGAGAAGGTGAGTAAGGTGCGTGGGAAGACGTGCGTGAAGTATGTCACGATGTACCAGCCGCCCAATCTGCAGCCCAAGCTATTCGATAGGAGTGTGGAGGTGATGCAGGGCCCAAGGCATTCTCGTCGCCCGAGCGCCGTCGCGAGGAAGGCGGGCAAGCGCAACGTCACGGAGGTTTCGTGGGCCGACGAGTACGACCAACCGGAGGAGGGGTGGAGTGACGAAGAATTGATGCCTGCCGAGACCACGCCCGAGGACTGTCGTTGGGCGGCTGGCCCCATCGACCGCGAGCTGCCGCCTTTTCGTGGCCCCTCTCCAGGTCCGACCGACGTAGCTCTCAACAAGAATTCGACCCCCCTAGACATCATGCAGCACCTCGTGCCGCACGAGTTCAAGCTGCGTTGGTGCTCATACACCAAGCAGCACGCTCGGGCCTGGCGCGCTGAGCGGCCCAATTGGAAGAAGGACACCGTGGAGCGCTCGATGTTGCGAATGAAGATTGTCCTCCGCCCGCGTCACTTCGATTTGTGGGCTGCAGCCCGTATGCGCGTAGCCCAACTGAAGCCAGAACTCAGCGCCGCGTTGCTCTGGAACCCGAGCTCATCTCTCTTCGACGCGCACCTGTTCGCAGCCTTGACTTACAAGCACTTTTCGTGGCTCAACAGGCACGGGGCATTCGCCGATGGCGACAGCCCAGCTATATCGCCCTGGCACCATCATGGTGACCAGGGCGGCCGAAAGGAGAGAGAGCGACGCCATCGCTCGCGCTCTCTCCAGAACAGAACCGGATAAAATTCCTCTTATAATTCTCCCACACCACTATCACACGCACATTCACAGTAACACGTAGATAACTAACGTAACGGGATACGCGAAGAAAGGGGGTTGAGCATGGGAGAAAGAGAGGAAAGAAAAGGAAAGAAGAGAGGAGGCCCGTCGCCTCTCCTCACGTGAAGAGAGAGGTGAGAGGAGATCTCGCAGGACTTAGAAAGTAAACGTAGGAGAGGACGGAGGGGCATCCGTAACAAGCTAACGCTGCCGATCGCGGCGGCCCAGGTTGGGATATGCATCGTAAGCGCCGTGAGCTGACCAATCTCCTGTGTGACGCGTTCGGCAAGGCGTGGAGTCCACACCAACACCTCGGGCTCGACGAGGCGACCCGCGAACACAAGCATCAAGGGAAACAAAGAATCAGATTCAAGGCCGCCGTTCATTCAGGTAATCTGGTGGACTCGCTCAACGATACCGTGACAAAATATTGTCTTTGGTTCGAAGAGCAACACTGGCTGCAAAAGGGTGACGAGGAGGACGCGGAGGATCCGAACACCATGCGTAGCTCGAAGTCGAGCGACGTTTCTGCGGAAGTACGTCGGAACAGGTCGCTTGGCCTGAAGAAACCCTTGGAGTCGTCGTGTCCGATCGGCAGCTGGTGTGCACACTTCTTGACCTGCGCACGGTCAAGTGCGCGCACTTGAACAAGGAACAGAGGCACCGGGCTGTTGAGTGCTTCCTCAAGGCGTACGCGACGTTCACCGTCAATGCGTGGAAATTCCAAAAGGAGAAGGACCGCATGGCGCGCGAAGAGGCGGAGAGGGCACACCTAGCAAAGAAGGTAATTCAAATGGAGGCATCTGTTCCACGGCCCAAGAAACTAAGGATCGGTGGGGCACCTACCGGCGACGGCTCCAAGAACAGGTTGGAATCGGGCACCGTCTATGGCGAGAGCAACTGGACAGATGATGACGGCGATGACACGTCCGATCCCGATGGCGCCGCTGCTCAATCTCAAGAACACCCGCCAGAGCCCACCGAGGCAGACATACAGGCACAATCGGAAGCGGAAGCCATCCCCTTCTTAAAGAATTGGCGAAGACATCTTGTCGATTGGAAGGCGGAATTCCCGGAGGAACTCGCGCACGCTGATGGGAATCGGTTGGATCCGGTGGCACATTTGCTGCCTTTGGATGTGGGCAAAGTGTACTCGGCGATCGAGCGCGATGACCCCTGTCGCTCCAAGTTTGGGTTCATCTCGGCCATGGCATCGTCCTCGTATGCTCAAATAGGTGCTTTAAACGCTGAGTCTTTCTGTGAGCGAGTACTTCGTGCGGCGGGGCAAGTAATGACAGACGGGAACACGCTACTCGACGACGAGGAATTGGAGATGCTGGCGATACTTCGCGTCAATCGCGACTTCATGGAGCGCATGCGAACGCGCTTTGCACGCTTGAAGCGAGAGCGCTGCTCTGTGCACCTCGACTGATTGCGTACGTTTACTGTTGGTGAACCGTGCAAGCCTCTTGGATCTTGTACTGGTGTGTTAGTTTTATATTTTTGTACAGCTTCTTGTACTTGTACGGCCCCTTGACCCCAACCCGCCCCTTCACCCTATTTTCCCTAGGTATATATATTGCTTTTAGCATGCATAAGGTTCGCGCGCGCTGGGGGGGCTCAGTACGACGCGGAACGCGGCCTCATTGGTTGAGGCCGCGGGTCACGGGTTCGAGTCCGTCTCCTCCGTACCCTTGCAAGGAAGGGTACGAAGGAGGTCTGGCCAAGCCCGTGGCTTGTTTTTTTTTGGTCTTACGATGTCTTATGGAGTCTTACCAGTGTTTCACCGGTGTCTTACGTCTTACTTACGAAAGTTGCCTGCTGTTGCCATGACTGTCTTATCTCGTCTTACTTACGTTGGTCTCGGTAAGACATGCTAAGAGTCTTACTTACGTTCAAGAAGCTCATAAGCAGCCAACACTGGCGAGAATGATCGTGTGCGTACGAGTACCCACACAATTTTGCACTGTTTCGAACCGGCAGCGGAGCCCTGCCAACGCCCCGCGCTGCCGCTAGTATCAGGGCGCGGCGCGAGCCGGCGGACGAGGAGTGGGCGAATGGGACTCTTCAGCATGTTCGGCAACCTCTTCGGCGGCGGCGGAAAGTCATCCAAGGCGCGGATACTCTGCGTGAGTCCACGAGACACGCCCACGCCCAGCCGGCCTCCGCCTGGTCCTGAAGGCCGCAAAGAGCCCAGTGGACCCTTGTGATCCCTTCTGTGAACAGGTTGGCCTCGACAACTCGGGCAAGTCCACCATCATCAACTTCCTCAAGCCAAAGAAGGTTTGTCGACGGGCCGGGCTGCTGAGTGCCACCGCTGGCCCTGCAGTCTATGCTGATCTCTCTCCTCATGTGCGCAGGCTTCGTCAGAAGAGGTGGTCCCGACCGTTGGTTTCTCGGTCGACGAGTTTACGCGCAACGGCCTCACCTTCACCGTTTTCGATATGTCCGGGCAGGGACGCTATCGCAACCTTTGGGAGCACTATTACAAGGAGGTGGGGGGAATCATTTTTTGCATAGATTCAACAGACAAGCTCCGTATGTGTGTTGCCAAAGACGAGCTCGAGTCGCTGCTCGCACACGCAGGTGTCCATGGCCGCCCCCCCAATCCTAAGCGTACCTTACCGGTGTGCATTCCCAGACGAACTATCCTAAGAGTCTGTTTCTCGCCATCCCCGGGCCGCAGACATCAAGGCGGGGGTGCCTGTCCTCTTCTTTGCAAACAAAATGGACCTTCCCACTGCAGTTTCGCCTGTGGAGTGTGTACAGGCGTTGGAGCTCGACGCGATCACGGATAAGCCCTGGCACATCGCGTAAGTTCCTCGCGGCGCAACCCTTTCTCCTGCGAACACATTCCTTTGCCACCCGCTCTCTTATTAGCGATGCACGCCGATTCGCCTTGACTCTTGACCGACGCCTTCGTACAGGGCGAGCAACGCGCTCACCGGCCAGGGCCTTGACGAGGGAATTGCTTGGCTTGCCGAGGCGATGGCGCGCTTTAAACGCCGCCAATTGTGATAAATTGGTCCATATGAATGCTAGTCTGCAACGTGGAGCCGCGCTGCTTCAGAAAATGCATCGGGGATTACCTTCAATTCGACTCCGTTCATGTGATTGCATCGCCTCTATGCAAGATCCCCTCGGTACAGTCGACACAATGGTGTTCTGATCACCCTGATGTCGTCCCTTACTGTAAGCAACGACCTGGAGCCCATGAATAGGCAAGGTCTTGAGGAAATAGCGTGACGGCAGCTAGCGACAAGTGAGGTTCTCCATGGAGCGTGAAAAGATTGCACAACAACCCAACAACACACACGCATTGTACCCTTGTTGCTCGCGGGCATCCAATAGAAGAGAGACCGTCGCGCTGAATGTGTAGGCGATGTGGCGCGATGGTCGATGTTATTTTTATTGTTATTATTTTCTTGAGCGTTAGTACTGCTACTGCCACTACCCTTGCACTAATAAGCCACATGGCCGCGTCTATCGAACATCTTCGGCACGCTTGACGCGCTATCGAAGCTCAACCACCGGACACGTCGGGGGAGAAACTGATTGTCGACAGACTCTTCCTTCACCCTGATGGCTCTTGTCCCAAATCACTAGTCATACTATACTTGCTAGCTTGGAGATACATCATTACGGACTTGACTACTTTTATAAGTAGGAGGCCAATGGTGGGGGCCTCGCGTGACGAATTGTGATGGCCCATAGGGCCTGAGGGCAATGAGGAAGGGGCAAAGCCGGCGGCAGGCGCGGCGAGGGAGACGACTTCGGATTAATTAACTTCTTAATAGTCTCACCGCACTCGCGGCCGTGGACCCTCTACTTTCTACTCACGCAGCAAAGCTTTCTACACCCCCTCTCTCCCGGCCCTTTCCCCCCCGCCATCAGGCGACTCCCCCCGTGCACTACTAGGGGGATAGGGGAAAAGGGCTTAGATATGGTCGGTGGCCCGCGCCCCCCCCCGGTGATCCGTTCCCCCCTTCCTCCTATGCCTACCGGGCTGGCGGCGTCCTCAGTCCCGACTTCTCCTGTAAACAGGTGCGGGACTTACATATTTTCCGGTGAGCGGAGCCCTCGCTCCGCCCACCCCCTTCTCCGCGCTCTCTCTCCCCTCTCCTGCAGGCACGCGCGATGGCGCGCCTGCGACAGGCCTGCAGCTGCCCCTGGAGACCCCTGGAGGCTCCTGGAGGCCAGCTCAGGGGGCAGAGGAGGCTGGGGCTGGGCCCTGGTCTCCCCTGCCTCTCCCTCGCTAGCGCTCCTGGGCCTCAGGGGCCCCCACTCTGCACCTGTCTGCCTGTCGAACAGGGGGGAGGGGGGGTTGGAGCGATGGGCTGGCCACGAGGGGCCTGAGGGGCCAGGACGCGCGAATCAGGCGAGCCTGTCAGGGAGAGAGTGGGTCAGCATGGCAGTGGCCTCCTGGCAAGCCATCAGGCATGCCAGGAGAGTGGGTGGTTCCTCCCCCACGGCAAGGGAGGAGTGGAGAGAGGGGGGGGCTCGTGCCCCCCCATGGGCGAACCAAGTATAAACTTAGTTGGGGAGACGACTTCGGAGGAAGCCCGTCAGCAGAGGAAGGCGGGCAGGCGGGCTTGAGCGAGGGCGAGGACGGCGGCGAAAGCGACATCGAACGAGCAGCGAGAGGCGAGGGCGAGTGAGAGGAGTGCTGTGGTGGCAGGGGCTGGCGAGGCGAGGAGGGATTGTAGGGTATGAGTGTTACGAGAGCGAGAGCGACGAGAGCGAGAGCGACGACGGATGACGACTGACGACAGGACGACGGACAGAGACACCCAGGAAAACACCCCGACACCCCGACCCTCGCCCCACGACTTTCTCACATAACTCGACTGAAATCAAATCCGAACACTCCGATCAGACAACGACGGACGACGATCAAAGGGCGATCTGTCGGCGATCTTGTCTGGAACGGGAATCGCACCATAACGGAAACGAGAGGAAATCTTGCTACGCAGGATTCCAAGAGACCTACCGAATAAGACGAGAGAAGTGCGATGTGCCTAAGGGGGAGATACGAAGAGGTCGCAAATTAAACCTGATTGCCCCTAGAAGCAGATAAAGAAACGCAGGGAAGATAGCAAATTAAACCTATTTGCGAGGCGCCTGGGAGGAAGAAAGGTGGGGAAACTTCCCTTCTCTTTCGAGAGAAAGAGAGAGCGCGCTCCACAACCCACTATCCCATGCATCCAAGCGAAGCTTTTGACCGAGAACGAGAGAAAGCAGAGAATTATAACGATAAATACCGAATGACGAAGAGAAGAGAGAAGCCCAACGAGTGTCGATTCGCGAATGCGACATCGCGCCCCCCTCTCTCCATCTCTCCATCGCAGACACCCCCTGGGTGGGCCTGCACAACCAACCTCAGCCCCTGCCTGCTAGCAGGGGCTGAGCTGACATCAATCTGGCCCAGACCTTCGCCGAGCGCGCGCCGCGTGCCGCACGCACTCGCCAGCACTGGCCCTCGCTCGTACTAACCCCCCCCCTCACCACTGAGCCACAGACCACCGAGGCCGCCAGGAGGGCACCCAGGGCCAGCGAGGCGAGCGAGGGAGAGGCACGAGAGGCCAGGGGCACTGCCCCAGCCTCCGCTGCCCCCTGAGCTGCCCTGGCTGGCCCTCTGGGGGGCCCCGAGGGGCCCCCTACCCCTACCCCTAGAAGGGGGCCATGGCGCGCGACATGCAGCACACGCCCGTAGGAGAATGAAGAGAACGACGGGAAAAGAACGACAAAAAAAGACACGATCCGGCTCGAGAATAGGTAAGACAACCGCCCGTTTACGGCTATCGCACTGGCTGCCAGGGACCAGGGAGCAGCCAGGGCGGCAACAAAAAGCAAAAAGGTCATGACAGACCAGGGAGCAGCCAGGGCGGCAACAAAAAGCAAAAAGGTCATGACAGACCCATGGAGAGTCCGGAGGGCGACGCTAGAGCGCTAGAGCCCTAGGTAGCGGCTTGGCGAGGGTGCACTCGTGGCATTCCCGGACGTAGGACGCAACGTCGGAAGACATGCCAGGCCAGTAGACCCGAGTACGAAGAAGACCGGGCTGTAGCGTGCAGCTGTTTGCTGCTTGGCAGTCCGTTGGGCGTGGCGATCTCCTGCGCACACACGCGGTCAGTGGCGGGATAGGGGAAACAATGAGAATGAGAGAAGAGGAAGTGCAGTGTGGAGGCAATGCGCATGTGAGGGGAGAAATAGACAGCCGGTCGCAAGGTGTGCTTGACTGGTGTGCAGAGCTTGCGGGCGAACGGTCACCTCGCTGCACTTGCGGGCGGCGGGGGGGAGGCGGGCGGCGGAGGGGGCCGTCACCGTCGTTTCGCAGAGCCGGCGGATTTTGTTTTTCGCTTCTCCTTCATTTCACCTCCCAAGTTTTCTTTCTCCGTCACTGAAGCTGCCCTTGGCCCTCAAAGTTTGAAGCCTCGACGACGTCTCCTCAAACTTTGAGGTAGGGCACCGTTCACTGACACTCTCTGGTGAATACAAAACAATGCTGAAGGAGTACTTTATTTGCACTATGAAAGGCAAAAAGGTTTTCGCCGCACCAAAGATTCCTTCCTTTTCAAAGGTACCTTGCTGGATGATGTGCGGGGGGGGGGGGATATAAGGAAGTAGACGAGGAAGAGGACGAGAAAAAGTGAGTCTCCTCTCTCTCCACACCGCCCGGGAAGAATCATCTATATCCTATCTCTGTCTCCTCTCTTCTTTTGTCTCTTCGTTCTTCTCTTCTCTTCCCCCCCTTAGCCTCCAGACCAGCTGCACCGCGACCGTCGGGGCGTGGGGCGCTGCCTGACAAGGCCGCTGACCTCCATGTCATACGACGAGCTGCCATCATACTCGTACGGAGAGGCGGGGACAGGAGCTTTGGAACACAGGCAGTGCACCCTGCATGCCAACTTCACGCTCGACTGCAGCTTCGAGGCCTTCTATGACCAGTATGGCCTGGCGCTCAACACCGGCATCTTGTGCGCTGCAGCCCAGATTGTCTTCACGGTCCTCTTCAAGGCGCTTCCGTGGACGCAGCGGCATCCTACATTTCTCGCCCATCAGGTGCACCCGTCGCCATTTGCCTCGCAGACAATCTATTCTCGCACTAGCGATCCTTGGAAACTAGACCTGGTGGATAGCGAGTTCAGAAACGGCTCATGCCCTCCTCCACAAATGAGCAAGCCTGCGTGCATGTACCAACGACCCCCACGAGCCAAGATCATGACATGGCACGCTCTCACAATCACAGGTCGTCGCTTTTCCGCTCATGATCATCCTCTCTTGGATGGGGCTTGCCGCTTGGCTATTTCCCGCCGAGGATGCACTCGCTGCCAACGCTGCTGGTACTTACGGTCGACTTCACTACCCAGTTGAGGCGGGCCGTCAAATCTCACTGCTCATTCTCGGGTTCCAGCTATTCTGGGATGTCCCCATGACGTTCACATCTGCTATGTACGATCCTGTTATGCTCGTCCATCATGTAGGCATGCTTGGCTGCGCTGTGGTATCCTTCATGCCGTATGTGCAGTACTATGTGCCCTTCTTTGGGGGCGCGATAGAGCTGTCTTCGGTTCCGCTGGTAATCATTGATATCTTCCATCCAAAACGGTGTGCATATGCTTGCATGTGCTCCAAGGCCAGGGTGCTTACCGATGACCACTCGCATTTTGGAGTTTTAACCCCTCTTTTATGTCCCGGTCCGCACAGTTACCAAGACGTGGCGGATAGCAATCCCATATCGGCACAGGCCAATTTCTTCATGCGCGTAATTTTCCTACTCAGCTATTTGGCAATCAGGTGCATATGGTTCCCTATAGTCGTCTTCACTGAGGTGCTGCCTGACTTCCTCGGCGAGTTGAGCAGCGCAGCTAACGTGAGTGCGGCAGCAGCACCCATCATCGGGATGCTCTTTATTCTGCCATTGATGTTTCTGCAATTCTACTGGGGCCATCTACTCATCCGACAGGCAATTAAGGCTCTCAGTGCTCCACCTGAGATGGCTGACGATCGTGTGGCGAAGCCGACTGAAATGGTCTAAGCCAGAGCATGCTAGAACCAAGCAAGAGGACTCAATCACACAATTTGGTAAGTGATGTCTCGTACTTGTATCGAGGGCCGTGTCGCCTATCAGATCGACGCGTTGGACGTTCGTTAAAGGCCAGAGAGGCGGGCTCATCAACTCTTGCGCAGTAGTTGCAAGCCCTGCTGAATTAATGTGGAATGGCCATTGGACGTTGGAGTTGTGCTGATGGTATGATGAGAAATCGCTAGCTGAGGCTGTGTGGATATCACGATCGGAAGGCCGTGCATTTCGCATAGGAAATTTTTGCAATTGTTAATTCAACGCCCGCCCAAAAGTGTGTGCACCACAGCGAATAAATAGAAGCCCACAAGCGGCACGCCACACCCCGTGTTTCCCTACTCAAGTGCCGAGGAGAGAAGCAGTTGAAAGGTCGTTTGGCCCTTCATTTGGTACCTCGAACCCTGGGAAGAAATGCCCTTGGGGACGATGGACGAGTGCGCGACTGCCATCAGCGACAAAAGAGAAATCCACCGACGGAGAAAACGATTCGAGCCTTGCCTCGCGTGATAAGAGGTAGGCCGTCCGGACTGTGGAGCGGTGTCACTACGGCTTGCGGCAGCCGCTCGACGCATGCGTCGTTGGGTAGGTGTCGAATCAAGCCGAAGCTTGATCGTGGGGCAAGTCTCAGCGGGGCTAGGGCATGGAGTGAAGAGAAGTCTTGAGAGAGGGGGGGAAAGGGCGCGCTACATCGCGATGACGGCCCACGAGACACCACCCCACATCACTCACTCACCAACAAGAAAACTCCGAAACTAACGCAACATCGCACAAACAAACCAATGAAACAAATAAGGACAAACGAACAAATGCGGCGTGCAATGCGGCGGAGCTTCGAGGGTGAGGGAGGGATGGAAGGTGGAGGTGGCGAGGGAGGAACAGAGGGCGGCGGTGATAAGGGAGGAATAGAAGGCGGAGGTGATAAGGGAGGAATAGAAGGCGGAGGTGATAAGGGAGGAATAGAAGGCGGAGGTGATAAGGGGGTAAATATGCCGTCGAAACGACTTTTGATTGCCCTCGCGGTGGTCGTCGCCACCGTGGTCGCCGCCACCGTCGTGGCGTTGGTACTCACGAAGAAGCAGCCAGACAGATGCAAGGATGTGGATGGAGAGTGTGCAAACGATGGAGACTGTTGTCACGATCTCGTGTGTTCCGACCAAAAGTGCCGTACCGTCACACCGTGTGTCGAGAAAAGGGGGGGGTGCAGTTATGGCGACGAGTGCTGTGAAGGACTTGAGTGCAATGACGATGGAGTGTGTGAGACGCCATGCCGCGAGCCAGGGTCGGTGTGCCAAAGTAACTCGGAGTGCTGTGGTGAATACACGTGTCGTAGTGGTACCTGCAGATCTGATGACTGATTGGCTAGCACGGAACAAAGTGAAAGGCGCTCACGGAAGCTTTTTTCGTTTCGTGCTCATAATGACACATAGAGACCTTGCCTTGTCGCTCCTTTACCATGGCTCACCCACACCTGAGACGGGAGACCCAGGTATACACGAGTTCGAAGAGCACTGGCGAAGGATTCTCGCCCCTGAACCCGGTGTCCAAGTACGCGACCCGTGACAATGGCGGCGTGGGCTTTGTCGCGTCCGTTGCACAGCGCGATTACGGTAAGCACTTGGTCGATGTACACGGCGAAGCCTCGCATCACGCGTTCGTGTGCAAGGACGTGTTTGTTGGCATCAGCCACCTCTGCCCATTGACTGTATTGTCAGGAGGGTACAACAGAGTGAACAAGCTCAATGAAGCAGGGAACTCTTTGCTCTTCTACATCGGCGACCTCAAGTACGTCTTCGTGGGCATCGAAGTGTTCGAATTTGAGGCCGTCGACGAGATCGTCGCATTCGTATCGCCTGTAGGAGCGAACGACTTCCCGTATCCCTACGCCATTGATAAGACCGGTAGGCATTACCTCATGCTCGAAAAGAAGCAAGGGTACATTGACCCGTACCACAGCTTTTACGACATCGAAAAGAAGTTCAAGCTGACACACGAGGAGTGCGGTATACATCCAATGCACTCATTGAAGACGATCCTTTCAAGACAAGTGTGAGCAGAGGTTCTGCAGAGGCCCGCCGGCGCCCATGCGCGTCGTCTCCGGCCGAGGACCGCTTGGTGTGCCCGCCAGCGGGGAGACCAATCGCGCGTGATGGCGCTGCTTGAGGAGCACCCCGTGGAGACGCTCGCATGAGATGTACGCCCCCCTTGCCGCGGTGGACTCGCTCGGCAGGAGCGCCCTCATGAGCTCGACCCGGTGTCCTGGGACCGAGCTTTTTTGTATTTGATGTTGCTGGGCCTTGTGGGTTCAATCTTTACGGGAGCTGAACCCGAATCGATGAGCGGCCTTTTGTTTTCAATCTTTACTTGGGAAGCTGAACCCGAATCGACACCTTCTAGCAATTCTTGGAGGTGGGGAGTTAATTCCGAATTGACATACGTTTTCATTGTACGAAGCAGATCATCACGACTCATATCGATGATTGTTTTCACAGTGAATTTATTGCTCAAGAGAGTGTGTATCATATAAACCAGTGTGAATGATTTATCAGCCTCGCAAATGGCATGTAAGGTGTCTTCAATGTTCGTATTGTGCTTGAAATCGAATGAACTGAATAAGGACTTACATTCGAAAGTGTACGTCCACAAATTGGGGTTCGACTCAATCAGCCTCCTCAGGGAGTTGTTGCTCCCCCCCGGGTTGACCCCAACCGGCGGCGGCGGACTGATGCTGTCCAATGCTTCCGCCATAACCTGCATGGCAGATTTATAAGTGCCATATGGCGGAAAGAGAGGTGTGATGAATTTTCAAAGTTATCGTCCATTTTTTTATTATCCATTGCAATCGCTTGCGTATTACATCATCAGCCACCATTCCATTTGTAGACATGGTTGAGCACTGTGAGGTGGGTGCCTTTGCTCAAATACTAGAAGATTTTTTTTGTACCGGTGCATCGCGTATTGGGAAACGAGGGGTACCAAATGAAGGCAAACGACCTGTAAAAGAAACACATCTCTCAGTGGGAGCGACGTCCAGTTCGGCTCGTGTTAGCTGCCAGAGCGTGTGCAAGGGGGGGGGGGTCCGACGGGACTTCGCACCGTCTTTTCGGACGAGGATTCTGGAAAGGCGGGAAAATCCTCCGAGCCGCTTTCGCCAGGGCTTTCCGCTCACGGTCAAAAATGTCGACCCCCCCATATTAGTGCTTAAAAAGCCGTGTTTGACCGCCCTACCATGCGCCTCAACAATTCTGTAAATCACAAGCCACAGCCACAGCCACAGCCACTCCACTTACTCACAGCCACTCCACTTACTCAGCCACATCCTAGAAAACGGCCCGTGACATGGGAGTGGCGCGCTTCCCCTCTACCCACAGCACCGCAATTATTTGAAGCACGCGTACGTGCACACATACATACACTCCACTGCCCTGGCCAAGACGGCTCAGATGCAGAACATACAACACAACACCCACCTACACCGAATTCAAGGTACAAGCAAACGGACGGCTTGTTGTCATCGAATTAACACTGTGTGAACCCTCACACATCATCATGGAGCTCAGAATGGTTACACCTCTTGGATAAAGGAATATACGCGGAGAAATAGCAAGCTCTCACACGCGGCATGTTGCTTGCGCAGGTATTGATTCTGTTGAACCAGCGGAATAGCCGCTTGCTGCGTGATATGCATGATTTGATCACAATTGTCTCTCATCAACATTGCGTGGGGATATGGTACGCCGCGACAAAGTGCATGCACTCTAGATCCAGACGGCATTCTGAGATATCGGTGTGGCATGAAGATTGAGCCTTGCCCATATGTGCCCGTGCCCTGGCGAACATAGTTGCCAGGCCGTCACGAGAGGGCACGGTCTCCTCTGAATGAACGTTTGCGCACTTCCGGCCAATGGCAACTCCAACGATTCCATCGTAGTCGCCCTCCTGACTCATCTGCTCTCAGACTGCCGTCGTGCTTGGGCAGCTCGCTCATGGAAATCTGCTGCACTGATGGCCAGAAGGTCTTTGCTGGACTCGGTCTGGTGTTCACCGGCGACATTGAAACCGTTCATGACCAAAAAACCAGGCAGGAGAAAGAGTCCGCCAACCAACGCACCGAGCCCTACCGCCATGCGTGTGCCCCCAGCGGGACGTCGCGGCGGTACCGACATGCACGTCCGAGCGCGAGCTCGGTAGTGTTGAGAGTTTGGTTGTCCGCGTCGGTTCCGGTTTAACTTTAGTGCTGAGGGACCGTCGTAGCCTTCTTGACGGCAACGGAACCCCTACCCGCTGATGGGGAGGCGGCATTTGCTGTCGCGGTCCGGGAACAGGTTGTATGTGCCCACCCGTCTGTGGGCGATGTGTTTGAAGTGGAGGTGCATATCGCGCGCCGTCATCATCGGGGAGGTATAGTGTCGCGGGTGTGCCCACGTGCACGTGCCACATGTCCACATCATGTCCCTGTCCCCTCTGCCCCCTGTCCCTAGCTGGGAAACACGTGTTTACCATGTTTCTACAAGAGCCAAACACAGCCGTGTTTTGCCGTGTTTCAAACCCCCTCCTGTTTGGCCGCCGTGTTTGTAGCAGATGGCAGATGGCCAGTGGCTAGCGGCTAGCGTCATATGCGAAGTGCGCGCAGCACTGCCACACCGCTCCACACCACACAACCAATCAACGCACCGCCACAGCGGGTGGTGGTTGGGGTTGGGGTCTTCCTCGCCGAGGCCGAGGATGATGACGCACGCCCAAACCGGGCTGCGTCGGCGTCGGTCGGTGCGTCGGTGCGCCTCGCGACAATGGAAAGGTGCGGGACTTCTACCGTCCCCGCTCTGACACTTGTGACTTCCAATACCCCCCCCCTCCCGCGCGCCAAAGGCGCGGGACTTCTACCGTCCCCATTTTGACTGCCCCCCCCCCCAAGGGAATACATGAGTTATTATACTTCACTGGGCTTTTCACAGGCGCCTCCTGTGAAAAGGTCACACTGCTTGTGAAAAGATTGGGCCCCCTGACGGTATGATTACTCTCGACCCCCTTCCCCCGCCGCTGAGTCCCCCCCCCCCCCCCTCCCCTCCCCGCCGAGCTCCCCCAACCCCTCGCCTCCCCCCCCCCTCCCCAGCCGCCGAGCCGTCCCCCATCCGCCCAGCGCCCCAGCCCCTCTATCCGCCCAGCGCCCCAGCCCCCTCCTTCGCCTCGTTCTCCCTGACAAGAGAGGAAGGTCAAGGGATGACACCACCACTCGTGCGCGCATGCGCACGAGAGGGCGACGATGTGCGAGCCGTCGAGCTCCTGCTCGAACAGGGTCACGCAGGACGCCTCGAGGAGAGCGCGCCAGGCGGAGGGTTGACGGCCCTCATGGCCGCGTGCAAGCAAGGCAACCTCTCGTGCGTTGAGCGCCTCCTCCACGCGGGTGCCCACGCCGACGCGGTGGACGACAAGGGGTTCACCCCCCTTCTATGGGCCTGCAGAAGAGGAAACGCGCCCTGTGTGGAGGTGCTGCTGCGTGCCAAGGCCGCGCTCGAGCTGAGCCCACCAAGCGGGAAGGCGGCCCTCTTGGTGGCATGCCAAGTGGGCAGCCACGAGTGCGCACAGGCCCTGCTCCGCGCCAAAGCCGCGGTGGACGCGAGCAGCGCCAAGAGGTACACTCCCTTGATGCTTGCTTGCGCACGGGGGCACCACATGTGCGCGGAAGAGCTGCTGTGCGCCAAGGCCTCGCCGCACGCGTCTGAGGCACATGGTTGGACGGCTCTGATCATTGCCGCCTCTGAGACCAGCAGCCACTCTGGGCATGTGTTGTGCATCGACACGTTGCACGTTGGTGCGCGCCGGCGCGCGGCTGAACGACTGCACATCCACCGGTCTGACGGCCCTGGCGTGGGCCGCGTGCAATGGGAACGATGGGTGCGTTAAGGCGCTCGTGCGGGCGAGAGCGGGCGTGCACACGGCCGACGAGGACGGATGGACGCCCCTGCACCATGCGGTGGAACATGGACATGGCTCGTGCGTGGGCGTCCTGCTGGAGGCGCACGCGGATCCTTGCGCCGCCGACATTGACGGCGTGGATGCGCTGATGCTGGCGTGCATGCATGGGGACGAGGGGTGCGTGGAGGGTGGTCGAGGTGGCTGGGGCGGTGGTGAAGGCGGCGGATATCGACTATGGCTAAGCTCTAATACGTAGTCGGCACAGCTGTAGTCGCATTTTCCAGCACCAGGGCACGCAGGACACAAAATGATGTTGCAGGTGTCTGCTTGCACGGAGGAGCAATCCATCTGGTCAGGGATGCCCAGTGCAACTGGATCAACACCAAAGCGCCGCCAGCGCGCTCGGTACCGGCTCAAAGTTGGGCACTCGCGCGTATCACGGCACCGGGACGGTAGCGTTGAAGCCGGGGGCGTGGCCGATTTCGGCGCGGTGCACGCGGCCGGCTGCGGCGATTGGCGTAGCTGCAAGGGCGGCATTTGTGAATATGGTGCCTGGTGTGCCACCCAGTGCAACTGGATTAACACCAAAGCGCCGCCAGCGCGCTCGGTACCGGCTCAAAGTTGGGCACTCGCGCGTATCACGGCACCGGGACGGTAGCGTTGAAGCCGGGGGCGTGGCCGATTTCGGCGCGGTGCACGCGGCCGGCTGCGGCGATTGGCGTAGCTGCAAGGGCGGCATTTGTGAATATGGTGCTTGGTGTGCCACCCAGTGCAACTCGATCAACACCAAAACGCCGGCAGCCCGCCCAGTTTTGGTGCAAAGTTGGGGCTTCTCGTCTCAACAATTGTAGCGTTTCGTGAACGGCTGTTAGTAGTGATACTCATGTACATATCGATGTCAATCGCAATCTGTGTCGATGATCATATAATGTGTAGAGAAGCACATTTCGTGGAGGGTATGAGCTGGTAGAGCTTATGGCTCCGTCACTAGTTGTGCATGCCTTGCATGAAGGGCATCAGTAAAAATATACCGGAGGGGGGCCCGAATACTTTTTAGCGCTTGGTCTTCGGAGGCTTAAAATTGGCCATTTTTCGAAAATTTTGCCGGCGGACCCCCCTTTTTTTTGCTGATCTCTCATACCAGAACCTATAGAAAGCTTATTTAGGCCTCCATTTGCCCATTACCGATTTCGCCCTCCGCACCCCCCTAGTGAGTGACCGGGCTAACATCCCCATCGCGGGGTAGGGGCACCGTTGCTCCGTTGCCGTCGAGGGGCTACGGTCCCGCAGCACTAAGATTATACTGACACAACAATAAAACTCTGACGCCTGGGCCAACTGCGAACCCCTAGAGAAGCGTTTTATTTTTGGTGAGTTGAGCCCCCGGCCACCTTTAGCCCCTAGCAACGGACGATTCTTTATTCACTCGAACGGTCTACGGACGACGCTCTACTAGAGTACGGAACTCTTTCACACAGAGCACGACCGCCCGCCGCGTAATCGGCGGCGGCTCTCTCTTCACTCTCTCAACCGCCCCCCATCTCTTGTGCCTCTCCAAACTCTTCTCGATCTTTTCCCTTCTCTCCAATCTCTTCTCTAGAGCCGCCTACTCTCGATGACTTCTGTCTCAGAAAGAGAAACACAACACGAAGAGAGTCGAGAGCGATGAGAGGAGGGGAAAGAACAGCGAGAGAAAGGATGGCCAGCAACAGAGAGCAAGAGGCAGTTCCTTCACTTTCATGAATGTAGCAGGTGATATTTCTCCTGACGGATCCGCCACACACCCGTACCCTCTGCTTCGTACTCTTTCGTTCTTTGCCAGCGCCGGGGGTCTAACCCTTCAATTGACATGAATGAGATGTTGGATTCTGCTGGTCAGTCGAGACCCTATTTGTTCTTCTCGTCGCCCTCCCCCTCTCTCCATCATCTGCTCTCTTCCCTCTAGAGTCCTCAGCCTATTTCTCATGTTATTGCGCGGGCCTCGATCCCTCGCCTTGACTCTCCACCGCTCTCTCTCTCTCTCTCCCCCCCCCCCCCCTCTCTCTCACTGCGCCCTCTTTCCCCCATCCCGCTTCCCCCCACCCCCTCCCTCTCCTCCTTCCTGCATTTCCCCCTAGCCCCCTGCCCCCATCATCCACCCTGCCCCCACCGGCGCGATGGAGCGGAGCATTTCATCCAATGTGCACAGCAGCATCTCGCCCGTCGATCCCGAGGACCCGGCCCCCAAGCAGGTGGAGTGGGGTCCCTCGCCCAGTGCAAAGATCCTCATGAGGGCGTGGAGGGCATTGTGTGTGTTGCTGGTCACCGGGCTGACGATCGGGATCTGGGCCGCGGCGACCGCACACAATCAGCCCAAGCTGTACCGCTATTCCTACGTCGACGCCGACGGCGTCCAGCTCGACACGTTCGGGTGCGATGTCCGTATGATACCGGCTGATGCTCCGACGATTGACGTCAACTTTGTCAGTGGGTGCGCCGGCGCTGTTGGGAGTTTGTAGCCCAAGCAGTCATCTTCACGCATGTGTGCGCGGCTCGCGCAAACATCAGTCCCCATACGTTCCCGTGTCCCCTTGCCGCAGGCTATTCATCTCGCGTGTCACGCCTGCCACTCATGAGGGGGATTCATCTGTTCTCCGACAGGCGTTGATCCACAATTTGGATGGCTGCACGATCATCCCATACGACGACTGCTCACGTCGATGCCTTATCACCGTGGGAGTGCCTCCCGGTGCAGCCGGAGCGTCGTTCGACATCTTCCAGGATGCGTTGGACACTAACTCCTACCCACTGCTCATCGTCGAGACGGGCACTCGCTTGGGCAGGCTCCGGGTTGGCGATTGGTTTGCGAGGGCACCCTCCATGTCAGTGTTCGTGCAGCCAGCCGCCTACGTTGGTTCCCTCTCCACGACTCTCGTCGCGGGGAACCTCCGGACAGAGGGTGCCTTCACTGGGTACATCTCCGCCTCGGCGCGGGGCGGGCCTGGCTCCATCTATGTGTTGGACGTCCCAGCCACCGGTTGGAGTGCAGGCTTTCGGTATCGGCAGGTGAGTGCTTCCCTCTGAATGGCGTCAGAAATGCGATGGTTGAGCTGCCGCCCAACCCTTTCCCCTTACCCCGCGGACACCACTGCTGGCAGCCCAACGACTACGTGTGCGCCGCCTCGAACATGCGCACGACGTCCTTTCTTGGCGAGCCTCCATGGGACAGCTGCGACGTGGACGAGTCGTTGCGCCCTGGAGGCCCCTTCTCATTCGATTACAATCGCGCTGTCGCGCACTTCGACTCCGACCGCAACGGCTTCGTGACACAGACTGAGGCAGCCGCAGCCATGTCGGATCTCCGCTGCTGCGGTTCTCGTTGTCCATACAACTCGAACTGCTTGCCCCTGACCACACAGCTCTTCCCGCCGGTTGACAGTGCCTTTTTCGATCGGTTCACACTCACAACGTCCAACTTCTTCTCCAACGTCATCGCCTCAAACCAGACCTGGATGGTCGGTTCGCCCGGCGGCGGCGGGTGCTTTGACCGCGTGAATGCATTGACGCCAGGTGTCCCGTTGGCGTCGGCCATCGATATCGGCGCCTTGTATTCCGATCGAGGCGAAATCCTGGTGACATTGGCGCAGGTGTGATGGAGGGGTCGCGCGCGCTTTGCTCTCCGTCTGCTGATGGCGAGGTATTCATTCCGGGTTGCCCGCGTAGCTCTGGTCCAGCTTGCTCGCTTGCCCCACGCGTGAAGCCACTAAGAGCCTCGCTGAGGCCCGTGCTATTCCGTGTTGCTCTGGCATCACAGGACGGCAACAATTACGATGGCGCAATTGGCGGGAGTCTCTCGAATTCTTCGGATGAGGTGTTCGCACCGGCTGTTGAGCTTCATGATGGCAGTGCGCCGCAAATATTTGAGCGTTCAGACAAGCCTGAGGGTTGGAGGATGGCGCAACCCGATGCACAACGGCTGATGTCGTCATATGGAGCTCTCTACGGCGATGGCGACTCAGCTGCCGAGGGCTTCTTTACCTTCGATGTGGAGGGCACACCAGGGACGCCGCCACTTCGCTTCGTGTACACAACCAATCGCGCCTATCTTGCCATGATGCCGAGCGACCTGCGACTCGTGTCAGTAGGCTTGATGGAGCCGCGCATCTTCCAAGAGTCGGTATGCAATGCGCTCGGTATGGGAGGAGAGGAGGAGACTAAGCACAGCCGTGCATACGAGGTTTGGTGGCAGCCGTTGGGTCTGTGCGGACCGCATAGCGACTTCGTTGGCTCATTCATCTACATCGACTTCTTGTCTGCGAGAGACATCAGAAACTCGCTCCCCGGCTCCTCACCTCAGGTCCATATGCTCAACGGCGGTTGCAATGTTTGGTCAGCTCGCCATCCACTTCCCGGCCCTGACGAAATCTTCTCACAGCTGGACACTGTCGGCTTCAATACGACAGCCCTCTCACCCAGGTGATGCCATCCCTCGGCGCGATACCGACGGGGATTACATATGTCGTTTCATCCCATCTACGCTGTGGACGGGTTCTCGAACGACGGAATGCGAGCACGTATTGAACACGCAGCTTCCTATTGAGACCTTGAAAGAAATCGGATTCCAGCCTCCTCCTTTGCGCGCGCCTCCCTTGGAGGCTCAGCTCGCCTCCCAACCTTTCAACTCCTTGATGCGTCTCTCCCCGAATTGCCATCTCAGGGCGGCCGCCGCGCAAGAATACGCGCGAGCAGCATTCGAGGAGCTGTCTTATGCCCTGCGCTCGGGCGGCCGCTTCGACACAAGGGAACTTCGCGGTAATCTCGTTCTGCTCGGAGATGAGGTAAGGGCGCTAATAATCCGTTTGGCAGTGCTTTTCAAGCAGGCCCGCACGAATCAGACATCGTCCCCGACTCCATTTCAATTATTCAGTAGCGATGACTTACGCTAGTTCTGCACACTATACCCTCCTATTTGCGCCCTTCAGATCGATGCATGGGGACTTCCGACGATGTACGTCTTCCAACGCTCCTTTGGCGATGAGTTCTTGCTTCGAAAGTGGCAGCACGCCTCGGAGCGTGACGCCCTTATAACGGCCGCAATTCTCGCCGCCATTTTTGGCCTTGTGTGTGGCCTCGGAGCGACATACCTGGTGCTCCGTGTATTTCACTTTATTGCACGAGAGATCTATCGGACGAAACGCCGCCAAGCTCTCCTCCAGGTGTGGCACATCCTACTTCCCTGTGCTGCAGTGGCGGCGTGCACTTCAGATGTGCGCTCCCATCCGCTGTCCTCGCGACTACGTATTCTCCGCCCACACCCCTAAGAGCTCGACGTGTGCTTCTTGGGCGCCTCGTCATCTTTCCCTTGTGCCTTCAGGCCCAGCGTGCTGGCATGCCCAAGCACATGATGCCCAGGCTACTCGAGGCCATTGGTGAGACTCTCCGACCGCCACATCAAACTCCGTCCCTCGTGCTCTACTCGTTTTTCACCCTCATTGACGACTTGCTAGTTCGGCCTCTTCGCCAGCGCCTGAATGGCCGGAGCTCGATCCGCGACTTTTGCTCGGCCCGGGTGCAAATTTCGCGTCCCGGCGGTGTTTACGGCCGCGTCCCCAGTTTTGGTACCTCTGCGGCAACGCCGTCATCGGTTCGCGCGATGGCACTAGAGCAAGGATCCGATGACCTGCCAAGCCGAACAGCCATCAAGGAAGCGTATAACAAACCTTTGGCGACCCTCGATGAGTTTATGGCACAGTACTCTCTTTACTGCCTTGAGAACGACGTGGAGCCACTGCTTCTCGACGAGGTGAGTCAAATGATAGACCTAACACGGGCAGAGATTTCGTTTTGAGTCTTGCCAATTTCTCGGTCGCTCGGACAGTAAGCAGATCATCAGCCACGTTCCTCGTGGTCCTCTTAGGTGATGAAAGAAATCAAAAGCCCTCGTATCGGACTAGCCGTCCACCAATACACGTCGAGGCAGGTGCGGTGATCAAGGCGTGTTTCCCCCGTCTTGACGATGTTGTATGCGATAAGGGGCGCTGCGTACGACCCGAGCCAATGTGCTCGGTGTCAGCGCTAGGACGGTTGATGAGCGAGGCCAATGCAAGGCATGCGCTGGTGAAGTAGAGAAGCTGGCTCCAGGGCTCGTGTTGGTCGATGCCGTTCTTTCTGGCTCCCTCTACCCATCCCACATCGTTTCATCCCATCCCACCCCACCCTACCCCACCTCACCCCTGATACATGCCGCGTGTACTGAGCAGATTCATGGCCTTAAGTGGAAGTCGGAGATGGAGATTGCTGCGACAATAAAGGACGACAGTCAAGCTACAACGTCTCGGGAGGCTGAGCTGGCAGTGAAAGAGGCGAAGACCGAGCTGAAGATGGCGGATATTGAGACGTTCCCAACGGAACACATCTTGATACTCGTCAGCTTCATTCGGCTACACTGTAAACCTGGGATGCCAAATGACGTCATCGAAATGGAAGATCGGCCACGGGTGGGCGGCAATGCCGCCAATGGCCGCCAAGAAATCGAGCTAGGCTTCGTGTCTCGCTTCGAAAAGTGGCAGCGACAGGCGCACCCCGACACAGTCGTTGTGCTCCATGGGCAGGTATGGACCAAAATGCTGCCACCTATGGCGCGCTACCTCGGCGGCGTGCGCGTCCGTATGGTTTGTGGTGGCACTTGGCGCGAGCCCAACTTGGACAACATCCATGGTGGATGCCGCAAGTTGATCGGCCCGCCTGGTGTCAACGGCCCGCCCTCTCGCTCTTGGTACGCATTCACGTTGTGGGCGACCATTCTTCACTACCTGATCATCCTCACTCCCATGGTACTGCTTATTGGCCTTGCGATGCGCGTCCAAGATCTATGGGCACGTACAATGGCACCGCCCATGGTCGGGCATCGCCGACCGCAGATACTCCAGAACGTATTTCAGCCCTCTCTTGGGGCCGCCCTAGTGGAGCTGACCTCTTCAGACGTGTACATGCTTCCCATCGTAAACGCGTTGCTGATCGAATCGGTTGTCTTTCTCTTCCTTAGCATCGCCCGCGCGTTGCTGCACTATCTCGAGTTTTCGGAGCCGCGTCGTTCCAATCGGCCAATTGCATGGGCGTTCCTGCACTATACTCGATTATGCTACGCGGTGCTCGCCGCGCTCCACGTGGCGTTCTACTTCTCACTTGGCTCAATGGCCGCGTGCTGGTTCATCTTGGGTGCGGCACTCGACCCGATCCGTTTCCTCGCATACGGTACTGCCGTCATCACCTTGTTCGCCACCATGTACTATCTCAGTACCAGCTTAATCAATCTAGCCAATCGTGTCGGTGTAGCACTCACGCTGCGGATACAAAACCAGTTGGCCACGCGCCTCCGGCAAGCGCGCCTGCGCATTGCTCGTTCAAAGCTGACTCAACAGCTCGTAAAGAGCCGGCAAGGCAACGATTCGAGTGCGGCAGAGGCATTGCTCGCCGAAATCCAGCAACTTGGATATGAGGAGCGCGATGTCGCTCGGCGCGGTGCACGGCTGGATGACGGCAAAGGTAACATTGATAGTGACGAGGTGGATGCCAACGAGATCTTTGAGACACTCGATGCCGATGGCAATGGCACTCTCACCATGGCCGAACTCGAGGTCTTGTTCGAAGAGCTTAACATGCCGATCGCCGAGCGCTATAAGCGGTCAATGTTCGCTCAGTTGGACGTGGAGGGCGACGGCACGGTTTCGGCCGAGGAGTTCCAGAGCGGTTGGGGTGATATGCTCACCATGATAGTTGAGCAAGGGCTCCTTAATGCTGGCCTATCCACATTCCAAATCGCGCTTGCAGTCTTTACGATGGCCTTGCTCGTCAGCCTCTTAATTGCCTTTATTCTCGTTGCGCTCTCCGGATGGCCTCGCCCGACACTCGAGTCATCGGTCATTGAATCCATTCTCATAGCCGCAGTTGGCGCTGTCGCGTCGACGCGCTCGAAGAGGTACCAAATCGAGAAGGACAAGGGAGAGCTCGACCGCATCGTTCATCAAACGCTGACGGACTCGCAGCGATCCATCAAGCCTAAGGAAGCCTGATTGAGCGGGTGCGAAAAACTCACGGTACCCTACAAGAAATTTTTGAATCTCCTGTGCACTATGTGGAGTGGTATTTCAATGACGGAGCATCAACCAAGATTGCTTTTGACCCTCATCGCCTACTTCTCAGTATTCCCTCATCAGAGGTAGTGTGTGCTCACCGTTTGGTCATGCTTTGCCCGCGCTCGCACCAGTCCCTCCAATGCTCTTCTTTCTCTCCGCCTCAACTCAGTTCCCAATGTTGATGAGAGAATGTGACTCAAGCCAAGAGGTGGAAACTGGGTCATTCGCCATGTGTTGATGGTCAAAAGGATTGGAGTCAAAGTGTCTCTCTCATGTCTCATGTGGTCAAAACTAGCTAGCGCACCCGCAGTAAGGGGAAAGGAGCGGAGGGGCGACCAAGTTGTAGACCAAGCGGCATCCACTATCCCCTATGTGAATGATTTTTTGCTGGCTCATACATCATACCCGTCTCGCAAATAATACAAATGTGCCCCGTATCATCTACTACCTCCGCTCCAAAACTGAGATGTGTGAGAGCCTTGGGGAAGCAAGGGTGGGAGCTAGAGGAGGGGAGGCACTCCGCAGGCTGGGCTATGGGGAGGGTACATGCTGGCTTTATGAGGTACGCTTTAGTAAAGTAGTAAAAAATTCTAAACATTCGCTCACCACGCGCGCGGCCCTGGATCCTAGACAAATAACTTGTGGCCACGCCTGCTCACCTTCTCTCTCACTCCCTCCTCTTGCCTTGCGGCTCGTCCCTTCGTGCTCTACTTAGGGGCTCGGGGTTGCTGGGGTTTCCAGTGGCGGGCGGCGTGTACCAGGCCTCCGTTGTACTGGTACCCAACAGTGGACCAGAGGGATTGCAAAAAGGACTAGTAGCATCGTGAGCAAGGCTAGGGCTGGGGTAAGCCCGTTAACAAGTTAATACCAATACCATTAATACCCAGTAATGGGTATCATTTGACCTGTTAACACCCAGCCCAAAACCAAACCTATGTCGCATTCGCGATGTCTCAGAGGCAGAGGCAAAAAGAAATAACAGTAAAAAAAGTAAAAATAGTAAAAAGAACAGAGGAAGAAAGAAGAAGAAGAGTGAACAAGAAGAGAAAAAACCCCAGAGTATATAGGGCGGTTCTCAGCCCTTCCCATCGGCCCTATGGCTACGTAAAGATTCGCGTGGCATAGTGGTTCACCCCGCCTCCACCAACCTTTTACTCTGGGTCGCGAGTTCGAGTCCGGACGGAGCGCTCTGCAGTTCGAGCCCCGCCCCTTCTCATCTCCACTCTTCTTCTACAGTTAAGTTCCGCGCTCTTCTTCTACCAGTAAATTCCACGCCCTTCTTCTACCAGTAAAAACTCCTGCCTTCCTACCGTTAAAAATTCCTGCGTCTTCCTACTGTTAAAAATTCCTCCTACTGTTAAAATCCTGCCTCCGTCGCCTTGCCAAGACATTTCCTCTGCCTTCCTGCCGGCTTCCTCCCCAGTTCCTTCCGCCCCGGCTTCCCGCTTGTCTCTAAAAACGGTTTCACCGCATTACGACCAAGCTTAGTGGGGAAACTCCTCGTCCAGTTCCGTTACCCGAAAATCTCGTTCATCTCGTCGGGCCCTCAGGCCATCTCGTTCATCTCGTCGCCTCGTCGTTCTAATTCTGGATTTCTTCTGTTTCGGTTGATTTGATCTCTTTCCATGCCGCTCGTCGAGACGACTCGAATTTAGTCAGGGAGTGTCGTATTCCATACGAGGACAGACTTTTTACTTATAATCTGTGAGTTATTTTAAGTCTCAAGGTCTCGTTGATGGGTATATCGCCTCTTCTCCTACTTTCTCTTGATGTCATCAAACGTTCCACGATTGTCGTCTGTCTTCTGTTATACCTCAGTCGCAGCTCCCCCAGCGAGGTCTGCCCTCGTTGTGCCGACTCCTCCGTCGCATGTTTGCGCGTTGCTGAATTGCCCTGGTGCGAGGCCAATCTCGGAGCGAGATCGCGTCCTTTCCCTCGCGGAGCGCAGAGAGACCCCCCATGAGATATCTTGGGACCGGAGAATGTTTTGGACGAATCTTCCTGCCGTCGGCCGAGGAGAGGCGGACGGAGAGAGAGAGAGAGAGAGAGTCTCGCAGAGCGACTGCAGAACGAGAAGTCGAAGTCATGCCGGTTTATTAACTTAAACGAGCCAACAATTATAGTAACATCAAAAACAAAATTCAAATCGCAAATTTCGAGACCAAAATCTGCAAACCTAGACTTGAGACCATGGTGAATCCGAATATGTGTGTCTTGTGCGTCAGCAACTATCAGTAAAACTGATAGGGTCATGGGGGCCCCGTGCCCCCCCCCCTCCATCGCAGACACCCCCTGGGTGGGCCTGCACACTCAACCTCAGCCCCTGCCTGCTGGCAGGGGCTGAGCTGACATCACACGGGCACAGACCCTTGCCGAGCGCGCATCGCGCGCCGCACGCATTCGCCTGCACTGGCCCCTGCTCGTACTGACCCCCCACTCCACCACTGAGCCACAGACCACCTGAGCCGCCAGGAGGGCACCCAGGACCAGCGAGGCCAGCGAGGGAGAGGCAGGAGAGGCCAGGGGCCCAGCCCCAGCCTCCACTGCCCCCTGAGCTGGCCCAGCTGGCCCTCTGGGGGGGCCCGAGGGTCCCCTCAGAGGGGTGCCATGGCGCGCGCAGGCATCGCACGCCCGTAGGAGAACGAAGAGAACCGCGAGAAAAGAACGACAAAAAAAACGACGCGATCTGACCCAAGAAAAGGTAAGACTCACGCCTGTTTACGGTATGTTTACAAGCCGACACCCCGAGCGACACACGAATGCCGCGAAGACGCGGAGATACTTGAAAAAGACGCGAGGAGAGGGGGCCGAGACCTCCCAGGGGCACGAAGTGTCACATGCAACAGGCGTTTACGTTTGTTTTGCCACAGGAACACCACACCAGCAGGTCTGCCCCAGCCCACCCCCTGCACTTGGCCCGTTGTAGTGCACGCGGCCCCCCCCCCGATACCAAAGACAAAGGAATGAAGGGGGTGGTGTAAGGGAGTGAGTAAACTGGGGTATAGGCGATGTCGTGAGTGAGTACCGTGAGTACGTGGACTGTATAGCTAGCGTGAGTAGCCCGAATCTTCAGAAGTTTTATTATTATGTGTCTTGTGCGTCAGTGGCAACACGGGGAACTGTTCAATTGTAATTGTGAGCGCGTACCTTACACGAATATTCATGCCTACAGCCTTCAGATGGGCAGGAATACAACAGGGCGGGGTGAGAGGAGGGGAGCGTGGCGCGCTCCATGACCCTATCGTTATAACGATAGTTGGCCCCATGGCTGCAGTAGCATGCATGGGTCGCTCCCTCAGGGAGTGTGTGATTGCGAAGTGACATGCCTTAATTTCTTGATGGCAAGCACACGTGGTTCCACACAGTTTTACTCAATACTTACCGTGGGGTAAGTTGGGAATGTTTCCCCATTTGAGTTTTGGTCAACCACGAGCTCCTATACCTCGAGCTCGAAAATCGGCAGCTGCACAGAAATACCATTGATAGTACTGCCACTATTTGCTCCTGCTTTGTTGGCAGCGACACCACCAGCCATAGAACCAAGCCGTTCTCCCATGCGTGTTTGAGAAATATGGTGGAGCTCAGCCCTCTGCTCATTGTCGATGGGATTCCCCACAAGCCTCAGCTGAAACAGGTCGTCGCTGCACTGGTTGAGGAGCGCTAGAGCGCCACGTGCCGAAATCCGATTGTGCTCTAGCCAAAGCTTCCGTAACAAAGGCGCGTGACCATCTTCCATGGCAGAAGCCATTGCTTGTGCCGCTATGTCGTCAAGCCCGTTGTTACCTAGCCATAGATGTTCCAAGTATTTTCCGAACGCACTCAGCAAATTCCCGACCACTGGTCCGCCACCAATGCCTGTGCGCTCAAGCCATAGATTTGTCAAGTGCGTGTCCAGGCTTCCACCCTCATTTGGTGCCACCAGTCTCGTCTTGGGGCTAGAATGAATTGATGTCGGATGATTCATTGAAGCTGGGAGACTACTGTGCTCTCCCAGACCTTGAAGAGCTGGGGACGCTTGGTGCAACTTGCCATCTCTTGCAAATGCCTGAGGATCGCCTAACAGCACATCTCTTATCGTGCAAAGATTCCTCACGGCATCTTGGCCCTTGAAGTGGTTCCCCCCAAGCCAAAGTGATCGCAGGGAAACCCCACTAGCAATGATCTGGCGGGCGGCCATTCCACCTTCTTCACCAACAAGTGCATTGTCTGCCAGGGAGAGGGTAGTTAGCGCACGTTGTGACGTGAGAGCTCGTGCGAGAGCATAAGCACCAGCTGTCCCCACCAAGTTCCCGCTCAGATCAAGCCGTTGCAAAGAGCTGTTGGCGGCGAGACCATTTGCAAGAACAGTCACTCCTGCATCCCCCAGGGCATTCATGCTGAGGCACAGATCGCACAACCTGGTGTGCGGGGAGCGGAGGAGGGCTGCGATTCCAGAAGCTGCGGTAATATCGATTGAATTCACAGAAAGGTCCATCTTGGATACCGGGATGGCAGAGACCCCGCCCGATGGCACGGTGGCGCCATAAAGCAGAGCGTCACAGACGGCCGAGACGCCTCGGTACGTGGCTGCAGTGGAAGCTAGATTCAGGCTATGCAGAGCAAGACCGGGGCACGTGGTGAGCGCAGTCGCCACGACACGGAGGCCCTCATCGCCGAGGGGGTTGCCGCGCATTTTGAGGCTGATGAGTGTAGACACCTTTGGGTGAAGGTGGTGTTCATGTGCGGCGAAGGCGCCCTCGGCGTGTGCTCTCCGCATTTCCCGAGCAAGGTCGGATGTGCCTCCTGGGGAGAGCTCCACTGCAGTGAGATCGTGCGAGGCGAAGTCAATCTCGACATAGTTGGTGAGTGTCTGGCTCGCACCGATGCGCGCTGCGAGCCGCGTGAGCAGGTTGGGGTCGAGGCTCACGTTGACCGAGGCGCGCGCGGCCGGGTCGAGTGGCTGGGCCATCTGCGCTCCCCTTCGCACCCTTCCTGATCCCACCGCTCTCCACCCTCCGGAAGGCCCGCAGCGGCGAAGCGCCCCCCTTCCCCTTTTCCCCTCGACCCCAACTGGCGATCGTTCCTCGATCGCTCCTGGAACCCTAAATCATAACCCTCTCTTTACTTTACTTTAGAGTGGTCAAGTCCGTTTTAGAATCATCGTATGCCCCCAAGTCGAGTTCAGTATTCGTTGCCTATTCTCCCAACGTTGCGAATTCGTAGTCTTGTAGAGAGCATCTTTCTGGCTAACACCCCCAGAGCAGGAATGTTGAGCGCGGCGTGGCCTGCATCGCGCGCCGCTCGTACGATGCACCTGATCGCCGCCTCCGCGGGGCCGCGGCCGTTGGCCTTCTTCCGTGGCTTCAAGAAGGCGATTGCGCAGCCGGCCAAGAAGGAGGCGAAGACGAGTGGCAGGGACCCGTACGCTCTGCTCAAGGCAGCCATAGCCGCCGAGCCCGACACAGAGAAAATCCAGCAGTTGCGCTCAGAAAAGGAGACAGATAAAGTGCGGAGAACACGATTGGCTGAGTACAGCCGTCAAGCGATGGCAGAGGTATGCGCAGAATGGCGATCTGCACTGCAGTCGCATCATGCCTCTTGTGCCCCGAGACCCCGGACATGCTCTGAATTGCCAGAAACGTTTGCCTCGCAGGAGAAGAGAGTGAATGGTCATCTTTCTCGTCTCATCAAGCTGCGGGATGCAGCGATAGCAGCTTTACCGGAGGAGCTACGGTCTGCTGCCCTGCAGAAAGACACGATGCCATTTCCGATCCAACGCCGCGTGTTCACGGAGACGGCGCCCATTCCTGACTTCCAACAAAAGTTGCTAAGGCGGGATCGTGATTGATGTCTGTCTTTGCACTATTGTTGCTGAGCAAGTTGGTAAGACCTTTGATAGAGACAAACGAGTGATCTACTCGGGGCGCTGGCCGGTGCTACGAGCTTCTTTGCGAGTCGGGGAGCCATACGAACATTTTCTACCAAAAGAATTACTCATCGCATATTGCTTCGCGTGATTATGATACTGTGCACTGTGCACCATAGCCAAAGACGTAGACACACACACACAAATCTGAAGATTCAAAGACACGCACACAAAAACACGTCTGAAGATTCAGGCTACTACCGCTAAAAAAAAACATCTGAAGATTCTGGGCTATACACCTACCGTCTACAGGACTCGCCACCTCTATTTCCATCGCCCTTATCTTCCCTCCCTCCACCTCCTCCCCTGCCCCCCTTCTTTCCTTTTTCTTCGGTTTCCGGGGTCCGACCTCGGTGCACTACCTGAGGTCTGGTTTGGAGTGTGGGGTCCGGGCAGGCCTTTTGGTCTTTTTCTCTCGTGTCTCGTGTGTCACTTCCTCTCGGCCGTGATTTGGTAGTTGGGTCTCGTCTAGCACGCATTGCTTCTAACGGTGCCCTTCTTTGCTGGTTGTATCGGTGTTTTATTCGTCCTCTCTGCCTCGTTCTTCGGTCTCTTGGACAGCGTGCGCGATCCTCAGCTTGGTGGCTAGCTCGGCTAGCTCCTCGCTGGGTTTGAGCCCACCTCTGTCGCTCATGTGAAATACGGGTCTTAGGTCGCCTACATCTATCCTTTTCTTGGGTTGTCTTCCCATGCCCGCTTGGGCCGTTCGCGCTGAGTCGGTTTCATATGCGAATAATAGTGCTTTACACAGGGTAGTGTATCTCTCTATTATTCTTATGAGTATTGATTCTTCTGAGTAGTTTATATTCTCATAGTGAATCCTATAGAAGTCCGTTATGATATATATCCATGCTAGCAGATAGAATGTATATCGCTTTTGGGGCGTCTCCTTTTGGGTATATGAATAGATTGTCTATGATGATGTCTTCTCTGCTTATTCTTTCGGCGTTGGGCGAGAACGCTGCTGGTTTTGGGGGGTGGCACAACGGGATATATATTGACAACTAAGTTTATACTTAGTTCGCCCATGGGGGGGCACGAGCCCCCCTCTCTCTCCACTCCTCCCCTGCCATGGGGGAGGAACCACCCACTCTCCTGGCACGCCTGATGGCTTGCCAGGAGCACACTGCCATGCTGACCCATTCCTCTCCCCACAGGCACGCCTGACTCGCCCGCCCTGGCCTGTCGTGGCCAGCCCATCCCTCTGACCAGCCCCTCCTCCCCCTGGGCCCCCTGTTCAGGACCCCCCAGCCAGCTCCAGTCGACCCGCAGGGGCTCGGAGCGCCAGCGAGGGAGAGGCAGGAGGGGCCAGGGCCATGCCCCAGCCTCACCTGCCCCCTGAGCTGCGCTCCCAGGCCCCTGCTGGCCACCTGGGGACCTGAAGAGGGGCCGCAGGCGCGCGCCATGGGCCCCCGCCGCAGGGAAGAGAGGAGGAAAAGGGAAGAGGGAGGGGAGGGGGGAGCGGCAGCTCCCCCCTCCGGCAGAAACGTGTCTTCTCGCCCCGTTTGGGTAAGAGAAGACGGGGGCGCCAGAGCCAGGAGGGAAGGGCCGCGGCTCGCCGCGGCCACTCGCTCTAGCGAGGGAGATTAGCGCTTCTGGGCTCCTATCTCACGAGTGCCCCCCCCCCCCCCGCGTTGCTTTTACCCGAAAGGGGTTTTCCCCCAGCGTGGACTCGAGGAGAGGACGCGCTGGGGTGCGCGGGGTCGGTGCGTGCACTGGGGGGAGGACAAATATCGAGGGGAGGGGGCAGTGCCCCCACCCCCCGGTATCACTCGGACACCTGGCCCGTCAGGCATGGCGGGATTCCGGGACTGAGACGTTATGTCCAATTAGCTAGTGGGGTTGGCTAGGATATATCATTGATTATTATTATCAAAAAATTATCAATATATATTGAATAAACAAAGACTTTTCTCACAGTGCCATCGCCGGCTTGGGCCGGCTTGGGCCCCGAGCGACCGCTGGCTTCGGGAAGGGGGGGCGGAGGGGGGCGGGGGGGGGGGGGGGGGCGGGGGGGGAGGAGGGGGGGGGGGCGGCACCCGGGGAGAGAGCCGCGAGAGGCGAGGCGGGAGAGGAGAATTCTCTCGGGGAAGGATTAGAGAGGGTGAGGGGCAGCACTCTCCTTGATCAACCACAACACCGCCACATGCGAGCCCTTCATAAGCCTTACCGTCATGAACAAGTCCATCATAAGGCGTCTCTCTTTCGCTGGATTTCGCCACATGGAGTCGACGGTGCAGGACAGCACGTGCCTGCAGCTCATCTTCGTTGACTTCCTCTTCAAGTACGCCCTGCACTCCCACTTCACATACCACCAAGATCTTCGGCACGGAAAGTCGGCGGTCTTCACGGCAGTTGTTAAGCTTACAGCAGATGAAAGCAGCCTTCACGTCGCCGGCGCTGCAGCGCCCGCTGTTTTCAAGGAGATTGGTGACGCCCATGTGCTACTGTCTCGCATGTACCACAGGTCTGGCGCAAGCACTGCTCGCACAGTGCTGGCTGTCTTCTTCTACAAGATCGGCAGGGAGCGCACGCGTCTGGAATCAGCCGGAGTCGAGACGGACGAACAGCACGAGGAAACGCAGCAGGGTGAAATAGCGGAGGGAGCATGTTCGAGCGACAGCGACAACAACGTGCCCAGCCTCTGAAAATGGGCCCCCCGCTGGCTTCATGTGTTCAGCGCGGGGCTGTTGTGTTGCTGCTGCACTTCCGCTGCTGCGCTTCCCATGTCCGCATAAGTGAATGAATCAGCTTGAGGATCTTGTATTGAATAGAACGGGTGTGTGCGCGCGGGATTTGATGTGTGCGCGCGCGCGCGGGCTCCGCAGCTGTATGTGGCGTCGATGCCGCAGTTGGAGTGAAGGAGTGTGCGTGCAGTGCAGGTGCCTGCTTATTTTTATTTTTTCCGATAACATGGGTGGTGTGCCCCACCACTTGATCAATTTTGGCTCTCAACTTGCAATCCCACGCGAGCACGATCAACAGCCACCTTGGCGGGCTACTGGCCGCCCAGCGCCAGCGCGCCCCGTTCACCGTGTCTTCACCTGCACCTGCAGTTCCTGCACTCTCACCTTCACCTGCACCTTCACTGAAGAAAAAACTTCGGACCAGCACCTTCCCAGTTGAAAAAATTTTTTATTCAGCACGCCTCAAGGTGTGTGTACAAAGAAGCGTGCGTTGAGGGGTGTCATGATCGTGATAGTACCGGGCTAGTGGGAGTAGTGGTACTAACGCTCAGATGTTTCATATATGTGCTGCTACTTGTGGCAACGAGAAAGGAGAGGAACATCCCGCACGCACAACATGTCGTATCAAGAAGCAAGATGCTAGCGAGTTGCGATTGATGCAAAGTAGCCACACATACACATAACCCAGATTGCCGTGTAAGAGCAAAGATTTTACTAGAAGCAGTCTAGGTGTTCACAGATGTCTCCTCGGGGAACATTGATTTCGGTCTACCGGCATTCGAACTTCCGAACATTTTGATACTGTCTTATTTTATCCTACCAATCGCCGAAAGCACGTCACGTAGCCCTTATCTTTCCACGGCACATCCGGGAGAAATCGGCAGCAATTGTCTGGAACCCAGAAATAGAAGTGGGGCGCTGGCTCACGCTGCGCGTGAAAGCATCCATGGTCGCACCGTGCCGAGGCATGGTCCCCAAGTCAATACTTGTGTCATTGAGAGCAGCTAGCAACCACTCGTGCGCGGTACTTGGGGCTGATTCCACGAGATTGCGCAAGAGCTCGATCTGATGGTCTATGAGATTAGCAGGAGATGCGCTAGCCAACCCTCGAATACTTTGGCGCATCAGTTCGGCGCCGCTTGCCTGCAAGCAGTGTGCTGAGCCCTCTCGATGTGCATTTGCCGCGTCGGTGCCGGACAAAAACAAGCACAAGAAGGTAATGGCAGCTCGGGTGTGAGTGTACTCTTGGTGGCAAACACAGTTGCAGGCTGTCGAGAAGAGGCGAGGCAAACAGGGTAAGGAAAGAATGATGCTGGGACGGAAGACAAGGCAACGGTGGCACATGTCGAAGAAAGCTGTCAGGAGCTCCGGCTCAGCCTCGGGAGCTGCGGCCGATTCCATTGCAGCACAAGTCACATTGATCATTTGCTCGACAGCTTGCGCGAGGACGGCTTCTTCATCGGGTGACTCCGCACCGTACAACTCGAGCGCCTATGACGATGGAGATGGGAGTAAGTGACCAGTCCCCAATCCGTATTTTCGTGGAGTCCCGGGTTGCAAGCGACCAACAGTTGTGGGCTTGAGACCACGCTCTACCGCAATGTAGAACATGGCACGTGAGCTGAGTCTCGACGAGGTTGCAAGAAAACATGCAAGAATGCGAGATGGCGCACACCTGCGTCAAGCACGTAAGGCAGCCCACAATTGGCGTCCGACAATAGGTTGCTGAGAGCTGGTTGAGGAGCTGGGGGAGCAGCGGTGATAATAGTCCTCGAAGGCATGCCATTGCGCGACCGTACAACTCATAGACGGCTAGAAGCATTTCTGAAGTGCCACGCGCCGCTGCCTCTTGCAACAGTGCCCAACAAAATTGAAGCGCAGAAAGCACAGGGTGATCGGAAGACTCATGCGAAAAAGTATCACAGTAGCGCATGGCTGTGCTGATGAGATGAATTTGATGTGCGATAGCAGTGCCCGTTTGCGCGTCAACGGGAGCTGCCATGTCCGCGCCAGAGGTTGACGGCTGCAGCAGTCGGCCCTGGCTAAGAAGTCGATCCATTATTTCACAAGGCGAGTGCACGAGCGCATGCAAAGGTTTGGCCGCATCGGCAGAAGAGGTAGAGGCGCCGACGAGACAAGCTAGACCACCTGGGTTGAGGAGGAGGGTGGCGCAAAATCAGGCGAGAAGAACGTCTAAAAAGCACGCACCATTCAGACCCCACGCCGTTGAGCAGCTAGAATCACGCTCGCCATATCGCCAATGGAAGAGCTCCCAACTCACCTTGAATTGTTAAAGTTAAGTCGGGCTCGAGCGTTTGCGATGCTACCAATGGCGCGCAGGCTGCGACAAGCTCTTCAAGTACGGCTGGCCTCCCAAGGGTAGTCTTACCGTGTGCGCACAGAGCGCGAAAGGCCTCGGCCGCGTGAGCCGCTACGGTGCGCGTGTTCAGACTTTCAATGGATACGCGCAAGCAGCTCCGTAGCAATGTTTCGCCTGATTGTTGCACCCACTTACTGTACACACCGATCAGCCGGCAGGCGGATTCGACGAGCTGAGCTGGGTGGCCTGCCGGGGACCATGCCGAGAATTGCGCAAAGACGTAGCTGAGCAGGTGCTGGAGCGCATTGCCCGTCTTAGCCCTAGCGTCGCTGGGGCTCTCTCCGTTTCCATCACGCAGTGCCGCCTTCACATTGACATGCATGCCACGCAGGGCGAAGAGTGTCACCTCAAGGTCCTGGTATTTTATACATGGGTGGGATACATGTTGCAGAGTGAGCTGTAGACCAGCGGAGAGCTGGGAGCCGAGACTGCAAATGCTGTGTCAGCAGGCACGGCACATTGTCAGCATAGACACCATGGCGGCTACAGCCGTTCCGTTCCTTCCTATCATATACTAGTAGCACAGCAAATAGTGAACGATGGGCATTGCCAGTTGACTCCACCTGCCACGTTGACCCTGCAGACCCAAGTGCGTTGTGAAGTAGGACGACAAACTCAGCTCCGAGGATCACTAAACAAGACTCGAGAACTTCCAGTGCAGAGCGCTCACGGAAGCGTGTAAATTCTTCCTCATCGACCGTAACCTCCTCCTCCCAACTCACAAAGTCAGATGGTAAAGTGCATTGCCGCATAAAGATCTCAGCAAGCCGCCTATACAGCGGCTGGACTAGCGCCTCATGTCGCTGCGCGACTGGCGTGTCTTGAAGTCCACACCAAAAATCGACTGTTAGTTCAGCCACCCGGAGCTCGGCGCCAGCACAGAGCAGCATGAGTTCGACCATGCCGAGCAAGGTGCCAGTTGTCACCGCAACTAGATCGACCGCCCGCTCGGCAAATGCAGCTAGAACTCGGCAGAATCCGAGGGTTCTATCATCGATTTCTGTGCGCGGTGCCAAAGCGCCCGCGAGGCCCAGCTGTGACGACATAAGCTCGAGCTGTGCGGAAAGCTTTTCAACAGCGGCGAGCATCTCCGGAGGTGAGGTCGGTGAGAGCGGACTGTTGCTTGCTGACAGGAGCTCAGTGAGCGCATCAGCTGCTGCGCTATTGAGCGCAGGACTGTCCGGAGCAATAAGAGCGTGAAGCGTGGTGCCTAGCAATGAGCCATGCTCTGAATAAAGATGGAAGAGGGACACTCCCGCGACTTGCAGCGAAAGCCAGCCGTGCAGCGCGCGCATGCAACCAAGGCACGATTCGGCGGAGATGGTTGCATGCACTTGTAGAGCATCAAGTACTGGGCGGACCAGTTCGCGTAGCTCAGTGCGCCCATATGAGAAGCTCCCGGACGCGGTCTCTTCCTCGATCACCTCCAGTGGTAAGGCGGCCAGCAATTCCAGAGCATTCCTCGCGCGCAGACTGTCCTCCGCAAGCATTGAGAGTGCCATCTGCGCCGTCTGCACCGCCAGGCCAGGAGTACGTGAGGCTGCAGCTGCAATTGCGAGGCAGAGCCGCTTGGACGCCTGGGCTGGTGAAGCGACGCTGCCGGTATTGTGCGTTGAAGATGCCAGCACGGTGAACGCATGCCACAACCGCTCGTACTCAGTGCGGCGCACGACCTCCGCTAACGAGTGCCACTCCGAGCGCACTTTCACATAGAGCATGTTGGCGCCAAAGTACGCCACTTCCTCTCTGCCCTCGGCCATGAGGCTATGTGCGGCACCCCACGCGTCCTGCGTGCGCACAAAGTCCATCAGCCACTGATTGGCCGCGCGCCGTTCCTCGCCCGAGCTGCTGTAGAGCAAATTGACCGCCTCGAGCACTTGGCCGCTGTTGTCGCCCTTCGTCATCTCCCCGCCTGGCTGCTCGCGCTGCGGGCGAGGCAAGTAGAAGAGAGTGCGGACGCACGGCACGAAAGGAACAAGGATAGTGCGAAGAGCGCGCACGTCAAAACAAGCTGCTCGATGAGAAGCGAGGCGGGAAGCGGGACTCGCGCTCCCTCGGCGGCGGCGGCGACCTGCAAGACCATCTCGCTTTACTTCTACTTGGGTAGAGTTCATCTAGAGTAGAGTAGTAGTATATATGCCGAGGTGTTATAAGTTTATAATGGGCCGGGGGGCCAGGCCCCCCAGCGCGGTATCTGAGTATCGGGCCCCGTCAAGTACATATATTTTTAAAAGTAGTCGCGTAGCAGTACGGATCCAGATTCTTGCGATACTGAGATCTTGAATTCATACTGCTAGTGTGAAGATACCGATGGGGGCGAGCGAGCGGCGAGCGGATGGTCGAGCGGACTTGGCCCGATGATCCGACCGACTGGGCTAGGGGGTGGACCAATTTTGGTCGAGTCCTCAGTATGAGATTCGGGGCTTATCACTGTTAAGGGTTGAGGCCTCCGATCGGACTTGGCGAGGTCCGGTCGAGCGCTCAAGCGCCTAGCCCAAAGACGCCAGAGCTATTTTGGCCTGGTCCGTATACCTACTGCCTACTGCAGTAAAGCTACGATTTTTCTAAGGTTATAATGTAGCTTAGATGGAAAAGGATAGGTTGGATAGACTACTGAGTATAGCGAGTAGATTGTGGCGAGTGTTGCTGGATCTGAAGCAGGCATTCACGCGTCAACGCCGAAGTCGAGAAAGAAATCAGTCTGTTGTTTGAGTGTCTGGTACCCGTGTCGGTCGATGTGTTGCTGCCAGTGGTAGTTGGCGATCTGGAGCCGAGTGTAGTCGTTCAGCTCCTCCTTGACTCGCCCATCCAGGTACAGGTGAATCCGCCACATGCAGGAGTAGTAGTACCAGGTGGCATCGTATTTGCGCGACTGCAGCGAGGCTCCAGGATCTGCTTGCAGTCGAATAAGTCGCGCTTCGGTTTGACGAGCGGCGCGAGGATCAGGAGGCACATGTCGCGTCCGACCCCGTTGCCCCACAGGAAGGTGAGCATCTTGAGCCGGCCCGAGTGCTTGAGCGTCCAGCGAGAGAACAACAGGTGCGCCATCCACGTGGGGAGGGTGTCTGCGCCGATGGCGTGGAGGAGCGCGTCGCGCGCTTCGAGGTGCATCTCCGTGTCGGTGAAGCCGAAGGTGTGTGGCTGGCGGAGTGGAGTGGCTGTGGCTGTGGCTGAAGGTTGTGATTCAAAGAATTGTTGAGGTATGGGACGGGGCCCTCCAGGGGCGACCGTGCTCACGGAGGGCTGAGCACAGGGAGCACTGGGGCTGGAGGGAGGCATGGCACAGGCGGGAACACCGCTCACACGAGCATGGGGCGACGGCGGTCGTGAGAGCTCGCCCAGAGCCTCTGGGAGTGCGGCCATGGGCGCGACTCTCGGAAACTCTGTGGGACAAGAGAAAACGGTTTTGAAAACGCGGGAAACGCACGGGGGCGCGCACAAGGAAAGAAAGGGGGCGCACACATGAGAAAACAAGGGAGGGGGATCGAGAGCGATCACCCCTATCCTAACACACGGGGGGAAGAGAGGAAGATCGGGATCGGAGGATCCCGATCGGACGGAGAGGGTGCAATCCGAAGGGAGACACGCGAAGGCGGGAAAACACAGAGAGAGCGGCTCTCTTTGGGAAACCTAAAGGGCGGCTCTCCCCCTAACCACAACACCCCCCCCGATGGAGCACCCAAGAAGGGGGCACCCATCGCAAAGAGCGAGTGAGGGGGAGAGGCACAACATGGGCGGCAGTCGGCGGACGGATGGACGGACGGAATTACGAACAAAGAGGGCCGATCGCTGACGAGTATGTGTCGAGGTCGGAGTGGAAGAGAGGAGGTGGGAGGAAGGCGTCGGCGGCGACGGCCAAGGAGCCCGCGAAAAGAGAAGGCGGCGGTGGCTCGGAGAGAGAGGCGACGTCTGAGGGGGAGGCGGTGTCCTCGAGCTCGAGGGTGGTAACGAGATCGAGGAGTGCCGCCTCGCCGTCGACGATGGAGGCGGCGTGAGCTTGAGGCGAGGGAGCTGGGCGATTGCGCTCAGCCCAAAGGTGGGCGAGGCGCTCAAAGACGCGCTCGGGTACCGGCTTGCCCAAGGCGTTGAGGGTGTGAGGGCGGGAAGGCGGGGAGGGGGCGCGCACGACGCAGAGCGTCTTGTCGCGTGCGCCAGGGCATAGTTTCTCGCCGCAAGAGGGACAGCGGCGGGGGCAAGTGCGGAAGGTAGTCCGTGTTGGTGTGGATCCATATGTTGTTCATCTTGGTTGGGGGGGGGATAATAAATAAACCTTTTAATAGTCTCACCGCACACGCGGCCGTGGACCCTCTACTTTCTACTCACGTAGGAAACTTTCTACACCCCCACTTCCCCGGCCCTTCTCCCCCCGCCATAAGGCGACTCCCCCCGTGCACTACTAGGGGGATAGGGGAAAAGGGCTTAGATATGGTCCGGTGGCCCGCGCCCCCCCCGGTGATCATTCCCCCCCTTCCTCCTGTGTCTCCGAGTGGGCGGCGGTCTCAGCCCCGACTTATCCTGTAAACAGGTGCGGGACTTACCTATTTTCCGGTGAGCGGAGCTCTCGCTCCGCCCACCCCCTTCTCCGCGCTCTCTCTCCCCTCTCCTGCGGCACGCGCGATGGCGCGCCTGCGGCAGGCCTGCAGCTGCACCTGGCGACCCCTGGAGGCTCCTGGAGGCCAGCTCTGGGGGCAGAGGAGGCTGGGACTGGGCCTTGGCCTCCCCTGCCTCTCCCTCGCTGGCGCTCCTGAGCCTCTGGGGCCCCCAATCTGCACCTATCTGCCTGTCGACCAGGGGGGGAGGGGGGTTGGAGCGATGGGCTGGTCACGAGGGGCCAGGATGGGCGAATGGGGCGAGCCTGTGGGGAAGGGAGTGGGTCAGTAGGGCAGTGGCCTCCTGGCAAGCCATCAGGCGTGCCAGGAGGATGGGTGGTTCCTCCCCCATGGCAGGGGAGGAGTGGAGAGAGGGGGGGGCTCGTGCCCCCCCATGGGTCAACCAAGTATAAACTTAGTTGGAAGGGGGGGGGGGAGGGGGGGGGGAAGGGGGGGAAGGGGGGGGGGAAGTTCTAATGTTTATATACATTTCACGGGGCATTTGTAAAAAAACAACCAAACCTGAGGTTGCAGCCTCTCACCCCCATCGGTATCTTCACACTAGAAGTATGAATTCAAGATCCCAGTGTCGCAAGAATCTGGATCCGTACTGCCACGCGACTACTCTTAAAAAGGTACCGCAGGGGGCTCGACACTAAGATACCGCGCGGGGGTCCTGGCCCCCGGCCCATTATAAACTTATCCCACCTCGGCGTATAAAGCTCTAGCGCCCTGTCGTACTATCTTGGCACCAACTCTATCCCCGCAAGTTGGTCCCAGATACGCTCAGGCTCCAGATACCCCGAGGAGAGGGCACACACGTAAGAAGCAAGGGCGGCGAGTAGCGGACGAAGCGTTTCACCTGAAGGAGCGGCACCCACGTATACCGTGAAACAAGGGCTGCGAGCAGAAGACGGAGGCGTTCATTGTGATGGAAGCCTGACAGGGGGACACACAACTTTCTCTTCCTCTTGCCTCTCTGTCTGTCACGCGAGTTGGCGCCGCGAGGCGGCTTGGGTCGCGCCAGCTCGGCGGGGTGTGGGGTGGGGGGGTCGTTGCTAAGGAAGCTGAGGCGGGAGAAGGGAGGGAAAGGGGTGGGTGGGGGTGGGGGGTGGGGGAGAGGCGCCCGCCTGACTCCCGTCGTGCAGGCTCTTGCGCCTGGCTTGGGTGGCAGGGGGGTCGGGTTTTGGTGTTGGCGACTGGCTCGGTTGTTGGATGCACTGGCGCGCTGCGTTCGCCGGCGCCGGCCTTCTGCTCTGTGCAAGCTCTTGCCAATGGTTAGCGTACAATCAGGCTGGTCGCAGCGCGCCCTCGCCGTGCAGCACAATCGCCACACCTGGCTGCGTGAGATGGGACGCGCCTGATCCACAGCAATCCATTATGCCACGCGGGCCACGCTGGCACGGTGAGTTCATACCTTTCATCATGTGGGGAGCCGAATTCGAGGATGAGTCGGCCGTTGGGTTGATGAAGAGTCACGATCGGCCGCCGCAATCACAGACGCGGCAACTTGTTGCGCTTAGCGCCCATCGGCTGGTGCTTTGGCCAAGTGGCGTTCTACGTCGAGCTGGCTATCTGAAGCTGTTCGTGCTCCCTCAAGCAGCTGATTTGTCCACCGACTTGCAGAGAGTTAGGCGCAATCTCACTCGCGCACAGATACTTCGCAAGGCCGTGTCTCTGCCTGTTGCCTTGCGGCGTTTCATCGATTTTGTCTCTTGGGATTCAGCGCGTGGAGTTGATGATGGGTCAGCGGACTATGGGGTGGCTGAAAGTTCGACATCATGGAAGCTGTCGCATCGTGGTAAGCCAGTCCGGAGATCCCCGGCGCAGATCCACAAGATTCTCTCGATGTTAGGCTGCCTTCCCCTGCTCAGCTGGGGTCCGCGTCTTGATGATGTAGAGAAGGCAGCCCTTCTCGATCCGACCGCGAGAAGGGCTGGGCTTGTGCCTCTTTTGCGAAAACTGAGGCTATGCTCTCTCGGCTTGCGTTCTGCACTTGATTCGTCGCTGCGGAGGAAATCCGGATGGGACAAGGAGGACCTGCCGTTCTGCCCATCGGTCGCTTCATCGCATGTTACTGACGCAGTTGTTGCATCCAATGATTCCTTAGATTCCTCACATCGAAGATGTGTCGCATGCGACCCATGTCTCCAAGCATTCATGGCTCTCGTACATCGCAACAATAGAATACGCACTGCTTTTCAGAGTGCTCTCCATGCATTTATCCACGAGCGGTTGTTGTCGAATGCCACATACGACTGGCCCATGCCCATGTGGTCCCTCAATGTTGATATTATACACGAGCAAGCCATTGGGGGTGCAACGCCCGCCGTGCATCAAATCGGATGGCCTCAACCATATTGAGAAAAAACATATGAAGATTCGGGGCTAACATCTTAAAAACTCTAGAAGATGCCTACTGTTGCCCCGGGCCGCTCTCCTTGCCATCGCGGATGCGGATGAGGCGTTCGGCCTTGCGTGCGGTGGCGTTGCGGTCGCACGCGGTGACCGAGGGCCGGAAGGCGGCCAAGATCTTCGCCGCGCGCTCGTCGATGGTACCCGCCTTGAGCATGAGGTCAGATATCTCGGCCATCGCCTCGGTGTACGAGTCCGCCTGGGCCTTCGCCGTCTTGCCCTGCAGCGCCTTCAAGCTGAGCGCACGCACTTCGAGCTTGCCGCCTTGTGCCTTGAGGCTGGGAGCTGGGAACAAGCAAGACGCTTTCGCGCCAATCGCTCCCGACGGCCGATTTCCACCTCCTTCCACATTAGAAAATCGCTCGTTTCATTGTGTTTTCGAGAAGTGCAGGCCCCCCCTCGATTGTCCCATGAAGCCAGCATGTACCCGCAAGGTTCTTGTGAAGGTGCTGACTTAATTCTGCGAGGCGCGCTTAGGAGTAGGGCGGTCAAACAGTGTTTTTTTATAAGGGGTGAAAAAATGACCATCTCAAAATTGAGGAAATTTGAGGATTTTTTTCGGGAGAAAGTTCCCAATACTCCCAACTAGCACATATCCGGGGCCCATTAGGACCCGGACCCCCCCCCTTGGGCCCCCACAACAAAACGTAATCAAAAACTGACAAAAGACGCTAATATCGCAAAAGCTAAAAAAGCCCAACTTCGAACCGATGCCGGGCGCGCTGCGTGGCCGTTTTCGACGATCCATCCGGATGGGGGACCCCGCCCGATACCAAACACACAGGGGCAACCCACACAGTCACGCCAATCGGGCGGACCGCGCGCCGAAATCTCGTTGAAATCAGCCATCCGTGGAGCCCATTTGACGGTTGACGTCTCCGAGGGAGGCCCGGAGAGCCCAACTTCGAACTGATGCCGGACGCGCTATGTGGCCGTTTTCGACGATCCATCCGGATGGGGGACCCCGTCAGACACCAAACACGCAGGGGCAACCCACACAGTCACGCCAATCGGGCGGGCCGCGCGCCGAAATCTCGTCGAAATCAGCCATCCGTGGAGCCCATTTGACGGTTGACGTCTCCGAGGGAGGCCCGGAGAGCCCAACTTCGAACCGATGCCGGACGCGCTATGTGGCCGTTTTCGACGATCCATCCGGATGGGGGACCCCGTCAGACACCAAACACACAGGGGCAACCCACACAGTCACGCCAATCGGGTGGGCCGCGCGCCGAAATCTCGTCGAAATCAGCCATCCGTGGAGCCCATTTGACGGTTGACGTCTCCGAGGGAGGCCCGGAGAGCCCAACTTCGAACCGATGCCGGACGCGCTGCGTGGCCGTTTTCGACGATCCAACCGGATGGGGGACCCCGTCAGACACCAAACACACAGGGGCAACCCACACAGTCACGCCAATCGGGTGGGCCGCGCGCCGAAATCTCGTCGAAATCAGCCATCCGTGGAGCCCATTTGACGGTTGACGTCTCCGAGGGAGGCCCGGAGAGCCCAACTTCGAACCGATGCCGGACGCGCTGCGTGGCCGTTTTCGACGATCCAACCGGATGGGGGACCCCGTCAGACACCAAACACACAGGGGCAACCCACACAGTCACGCCAATCGGGTGGGCCGCGCGCCGAAATCTCGTCGAAATCAGCCATCCGTGGAGCCCATTTGACGGTTGACGTCTCCGAGGGAGGCCCGGAGAGCCCAACTTCGAACCGATGCCGGACGCGCTATGTGGCCGTTTTCGACGATCCATCCGGATGGGGGACCCCGTCAGACACCAAACACACAGGGGCAACCCACACAGTCACGCCAATCGGGTGGGCCGAGCGCCGAAATCTCGTCGAAATCACCCATCCGTGGAGCCCATTTGACGGTTGACGTCTCCGAGGGAGGCCCGGAGAGCCCAACTTCGAACCGATGCCGGACGCGCTGCGTGGCCGTTTTCGACGATCCAACCGGATGGGGGACCCCGTCAGACACCAAACACACAGGGGCCACCCACACAGTCACGCCAATCGGGTGGGCCGCGCGCCGAAATTTCGTCGCTGTCAGCCATCTGCAGACACCTTTGAATGTTGACGTCTAACGTCACCGCGGGAGCGCCGCCGCCGCCACCACCCCCAATTACTGGCCCATCCCCGCCGCCGCTTTCGTCGATGCTTACTACAGGCATAGAGGCTGACTGCCAAAGGCTCTCTGCCTCAACTGCCCACCGGAGGTCGACGGACGCCGCGTCGGCTCCGCGGTCTACGGCTTTCCTTGACTTCTATGTCAAGTGTTGCCAAGACCTTGATTTGCGCCTTCGCTGCGCGAGCTCCGCGTGCCTGGAGCGCTTTTGTTGCGCCGTCGCGCGTCATTGCCAGTATGGATTGATGTCCCATACCGCCTGCCAAGCCCACCACCCAGCGGCAGAAAGAAGGTGATATCTGCTCTGGGTGGTGGGTTCCCGCCAGATGCGCTGTGAGGCGTTCTGGCAGGATCTTGGGCTTTCCTCCTCGCCGTGGCGTTGAGGGCCATGACGTGGCCCGTCCTGAGGCCGCCCACGGGTCTCACCTCACCGATCAGCGCCGTATCTGGCACTGTCAGAGAGAGGAGGACCGCGAAGGCAGCCTCAACGCGGAGGCTCGTCAGCCACGCGTGGACGGCCGCGTTGGTGAGCTGGTCCTGGTTCTCGATGCCGAGTTCGAGTGAGGGCAAATCCTGCGAGGGGCGGGTCGGGATGGTCGGGGTGGGGTCTGTGGCAGCCAGTGTAGCCGCGTGCGCGCGCTTTGAGAAGCTCGGTGGGCTGCGCGGGCAATGATGCCAGTGGGTCAGGGGGTGGTCGGACTGTCGGCAGCCCGACACGGCGCTGCATCGGGCGGGAATCAAATGCCGAATGTAGCTTTAGCTTAGATATAAAGGAACCGATCCCCCCGCGGGCGCGACCGCCCATTCTTTACGGGTAGAGCGTGAGTGCGCGTGACGGAGGGGGAGAGAGGGGGGGCGAATCGCACCATTTCTTGGCGAAGATTTTCGTAGCGTCAGGTAGCCCCCCCGGGAGGTTTTTTATTGGGCATCGCGCCACGGTCAAAAAATGCAGCCCAACCCTGACTAGTCGTTAAAGAGCCCCTGTTTGACCGCCCTATTAGGAGAGATTATATTGTAACGGACGAAAAACTAAGAACCTGAGTTTTGGAACGGAGGTAGTATGAAATTAGTTGCGGCGAGAATGTTGAAAGGTTTGTATTGGAGCTGCAAAATGTGTACGAGCTCTGAAAACGAGACATGCAGTTTGAAAGTCAAGACATGGATGCAATGTTAAGGGCTCGAGACTGTCCGTCCGCGAACCACGTCTTCCACGCACAGCCCGTATAGATACAAGTCATGGGAACTTCGTGGAGGAACATTGAATACGGTTATGACTGTCACTGCGCAGAACATGAAGCCACACAGAAGCTCAGGCACACGAGTCAAGTGCGCTGCACTTCATGAAAAAAGAAAAAGGACGTGAGTGAGAGAATGGCTGAAACGTGTCATAAATGTTGAAATCCTTGTGCTGCGGGTACGAAAATCACAAGATTTGGGCAGCTCCCATAAGCGGCACCGAGCAACGCAGATGATGAAGTCAAGTAACGCGAGGCTGTCTCCGATTCCGCATGGGATAAATCTGGGGGTTAGGCTAGACGGAAATGTCCTTCACGTGTTGATGATGTTATTGGGCTCAGATGTCGCTGAGCCACTCAAACGAATCTGAGTGAGGTAGCCGTACTTCCCAACTGCATCACAGCGTTCATTCGACGACTCCTGTATTCGCTCGAAGCAAGCCTTCGCGCGGGGATCATTACGGCACATGCACGCCACGTGGTCGTCCCATTCATTCCGCAAGTCAACGAAGTCAGCATCTGAAAGTGACAACACGCGACGTAGTACGGTGCCAGTGCTAGTGATCAGGTGTCGGTCAGCATCGTCGTCAGGGTCTATTGGCTCTGAATGAACTGCCCAGAACTTGTCGAGCGGCAATTCGGTCTGAAAGCACATGGTGTCTTCCGCTTTGTAGGTGCCGCTCATGTTGCTCCACCGGAGGATAGTCCCTTGCTGATCAACTTCAATTTCGCCCGCATAAAGGACAGGCTTTTCGTCTGCAAGCTGTGGATGGCCAGAAGCTCGTCCGAACTCGGTGCCAAGGGGGCTGAGTCGCAGGAAAGGTTCCGTGTGCACCTTGACGAAGGCATGGCTGCCTGGCATCAAGATGACAAGTGCATCGCCCAACGCCCGCCCACGGTGGAGCCAGCGGCACTGTACTGTTTTGCCAAGGGCATCAGGATACGCCGCAATGCAACTGAACTTGACATCCGGAAACGAGGCAGACCGATTCATACTCGCCTCTGCCCACGATCCAGTCCATGCCTCCACGACCTTGGGGTCGCGAACCACCGCGGCGGGGGTGACTGGAGCACCTGATCGGACCTGCAGCTTGAGGCGCTCAATCTCAGATTCAAGCAATTCATTGGTTTTCGCCTGGAGAGCTGCCTCAGCACTCGCCCGAGCCTCCATTTCGGTGCGAGGATACAGTATGCCGACGTATTCGCCGTGCTTAGCGCACGGCGAGACGGAGAGCGTGAGGGACACATTCGTCCCATCTCGCCGCCTGCCAACAACAACTGTGCGCCAAAGTAGGGGTAGCCAACTCAGAGCCCATGATGGAGTGGCCAGGGCGGATCAACGCCAGCTGGTGCATGGATGGGGGGGAGTTGCGCACCACGTGGCTTCCCAATTACACGGTGCTCGCCCGTCGTCTCGAAGTGGGACACATAGGATTGATGGGCAATGGAGTCCTTTTGAGTCATCAAGATGGTGACGCTCTTACCCTCAAGGTCCGACTTCTCCTCGTATCCGAACGTGATTAGAGTTGCACGATTGACGTACGAGATGGTATGCCGCCTCATCATAATCACGGGTTCCGCAAGATTGTCGAGCGAGAGCATGACATCATTGAGCTGCTGCCCCTCTTCAGTCAAGCGCACCCACAGATTGCTGCCCATCCAGCTCGCCAAGACCAAGATGCAGGCAACCAGGACCATGTATAGGCGGCCATGACCGAATGTGTCGAGCGCGTCGAGGAACCGAGAGAACGACACCTGCTCGTAGAGCGCGAGCCACGTTTCGGACATGGTGCAGTGGTGGTGGTCGGTCCCCTCGAGGCAGCGGCAGGCGGGGGGGGGAGGCGAGGGAAGAATGTGGCCGCGGGTGTGGGGCGCAATGAAGGGGGGTGGCGAGGGGGGAGAAGGGGGGAGGGGGGGGGGGGGGGAGCGGCGGCGGGACTCGGGGGGAGGGAGGGTGAGGGGCGGGGGTGCGGAGAGAGGGGGTTTCACGGGCGGGGGGGGGAGAAGGGGGGGGGGGGGGGGCTGGGCGCGCCGGGAGGGGGGGGGGGGGGGAGGCGGGGGGGGGGGGGGGGGGGGAGCGGCGCTCTTGTGCGGGACCCTCTCAGATGAGGCGCGCCCTCGTCGCCCCATTGAGGTTGGCCGGATGGGCTTGGAGGGAGGCGGCACACTCTGTGACGTAGACCTTCGTGAGTGTTCCTTTCTGTCTCGCGCCCTCCGTCTGTGTCTACAGCACAGAGCTCGCTGGGTTGCCGTGATGAGCCAGCGTCGTCTACGCGCTAGAAAACTGACGAGAAGCTCGGCAATCAGAGACGCGCGCAATCGCTGCACGGCGGTTGTGGGGCCGAGGTTGGCGCCATCGACGGTACTCTTACAAGTAAAGAGTCTCGATGAGCGATCCGCATCGCAGAGCGCCCCCCCCCGCCCCCCCCTCCCACGGCCCATGGCTCCCAGAGATCCCTCCCCAAGCCCCAGTAGTAAGCCGGTCAGTGATGGGACGTCAGGTACCAGTAGGTGGTAAAAATAATACGCGCGTTCACTTTTTTAGGGGGGGTGAGTATGTAGTTGACGGGTGTTCATTGTCGCGCGCCTTGAGTTGGGTGTGTTCGCGGCACAGCCGCGAGGTGTTGAGCGCCGCGTGTACGCGGCGCGAGGAAAATTGTCAGTGTTTTTCACAGTGTTCACTTTGGGGGTCAAGGGAGTCGTAGGTAGTTGACTATGTTCAAACGGTCAAAAAGTTTGAGTTGCGTTCGCGTTCGCGTTCGACTATTTTTTGTACCACCTACTTGTACCAGTTCGTCAGGTTTCGCCAACTTGATCTGATGTAAGGGAAAAAAAACAAAACTTCTTAATAATCTCGCCGTGCGCGCGACCCTGCACCTCCTCCCTGCAGCCACGCCCGCTTCCCTTACTCCCCCTCCACCTGCCTTGCGGCGCGTCCCCTCGTGCTCTACCTAGGGGCTGGGTGAAGTGGGTTTCCAGTGGCGGACGGTGTGCGCCGGTCCCCGACGGCTTATCGCTCTCCTTCCTTCTACGCCGCCGGGCTACCGGTTTCTTCTTAGTCCTTTTTGCGCCGGGTGCCGGGCGTCTGGTGTACGGTGCGTCTGCTGTGGGTGCCAGCCGGGTGGGCGGCGGTACGCCTTGTGGGATCGTTCGTTATTAGGCGAGCCGCTCCACCATGTCGAGCGCTTGTGCTATCAGCTTCAAGTTCACACTCATGACTAGGCTCCCTTTGCTATTAGTTTCGTATACGGGGGTGCTGAGGTCCCGTGGGGACTTGATCTTCGGCTTCCTGCCTTGGGAGGCCTTGTTTGTGCGCGCGGTCGAGGTTCCGTCCGGGGGCCCAAGGCCTCTGACGAGGACCGTGAACCTGCTCAGGGTTCTTTCGATGACTGGTACGTGGTGGAATGGGTATTGATTGAATTCTACTCTATAGAAGCCGCCTATTATGTGTCTCCACGCTATCAGGTAGAGGGCTTTAAGGCTATCGGGTGTCGGTGTGTTCGGGTATGCGAACAGTCTGTCTTTTATCTTCTGGTTTGTCGATCTGTCGCTCGCGGGGGTGAACCCCGTCACGGCCTCTATGGTTTGGAATATCCGAACCGTGGAGGAGCATCTGGCTAGGTGTGTCGAGTCCTCGCGGTGTTTTCCGCAGAGTCTACATTTTGTGGTGGTTGCCGACGCGAACCGGTTTCGTGTGCCCAGCCTTCTGTGGGTGATGTGCTTAAAGTGGGGGTGTTTGTCCGTGTGTTTTAGCAGGGGGTGGGTATATAGTTGTGCCACGTGCTTCCATTCGTCGTGTGTCATTTCGAGCTTCCGCGCTTCCATGGATCATGAGCTTGTGGGGGGATTGGATGTTCGGGGGCATGGCGATCGGCTTGCATGCCCGGACGGCGTAATTCACCGGCACCGTTTTGTTGTCGATGGTGAGAACAATTTTGCGTGGGAAGTTGCCCGATAAGAAGGTTCCTTGCGCCGCGGAGACGTAAAGGTGCCAGCGGGATGAGTGGGCTACTTTCGACACAAAAGTGCCCGACTCACCTTCGAGTTTCATTCGCTCGCGGTTCCCCTTCAGGAAGGTGAGGCCTTGCGATTCAACCGCCCTGACGAGGGCGCTCAAGGTGATCTTTGAGGCTTGGGCGAGGCCGTCCGCCTCGACCACTATGTGGGCCGCGACGTCTTGGAGTGCTTCGTAGAGAGCCTTGCGTGAGGAAGTGCCTTTTTTGGTGATTTTCTCGTCGATGGATTCGACGCGGATGCGCACGGGGATGTCCTGGCCCAGGACGCGGATGTTGGTGTGTTCCCCGTATTTGGTATTTGGCTGAGAATTGTTGTGCGCAGTCCTCATTGACTGCTATGTGCCATGGGCCTCGTGCGGAGCGGGCCCAGAAGTCTGGCTCGGGGTCTACGCCCTCGAGCTCGAGAAGAAGCTCGACGATGGCGGCGTACGCCGTCGTGTCTTGGAGGACGATGTCCCCGGCTTGGTGGAAGGAGAGTTCAAAGGAGGCATCGGAGTCTGTGATGTCGTTTTCTACGTCGGAGTCTTGGTCCTGTGGGGCGTAGGCGGGGGTGACTTTGGTCAGTGATGGGCGAGTGGAGGCATTGGATGGAGGGGTCTTGTTGATGTTGTCCCCACGGGGGGCGTGTGCGCGTGCTTTGTGTGTGTGGTGAGGTGTGCATGAGGGGGTGCCTCTGAAGCGTATGTTGCTCGTTACAGTGGGGTGTGTGTTGTGCCCATAGGGGCCACCCGGCTGCGGGCCGCGCTGCCGGAGCAGCGCGGCCCTTGCCAGGGCGAGAGGGGCCTCTGCCATAAGGCATGCCCAATGGAAGGGTGGCTGCTTGAGCCTGGCATTGGTGAGGTGTTGCCAGCAGCCTACGCTGCAGCACACAGGAGAGCATTTGCAATTGACAACTGTAGAAGAATTCCTCTCCCCCTGGCTCTCATTAGTATCTCATTCGCACACACCGCGCCTGCTATGGGTAAGAGTCACTGGTTCGTCGATGAAGAGCTTCTCCAAAACTAGATGGTGGTCAAGATGGGAGATCATGAAGGATCTCGCCGTCAACTTTGGCACCCTCGGCACCTTTCTTGATCTACTAGACCGAGAGGGTGTGGGAGGGGCTACTACCCAATCAATGTAAACCACCTATCACACGAAAAAAGAAACACTTCAACTAGAATTGGCTTTGGCGATGGACATGGAGGTTCTGTGCACAACCACATATCTGCTGGAGGGTGACAATCTCGAGATTCTTCTGGTGCACGATCTGTTGGAGGGGCTTCGAGAGCGCGGCCGCAGTTTGGGAACAAATGCAGCCCACTTCCCCAATGTGGCAGCAATTTTGCGGTCGACCGAGCCGATTGTAGCAGGCCTTGCGACTCTCGAGTATTATGAGGCACCTTACCATGCATGGTTTCGGGGCAAGATAGTCGCTGTGCACTCCGATGGCACGTTTTCAATCGGGTACCCCGATGGCTCGACGTTGGCAGTCAAGGCCGAGCATGAGATGAGAGCTGCCATTGATGTGTGTGCCCTTCCCATGTGGCAAAAGCTCTTAGAGCATGCCAAAGGTGCGTACCAGTACCTAGAGAATAGGCTCACTGACAATTGCGCTGCTACATATGGTTGCAAGGACCAGCACCGTGTCACCGGCTTGCTCCGCGCTTTCAACCCGGCGTTTGCGCATGGTAAGGTCGACAGCACATGGGTACATGAGCTCTCATATCTACCTCCATTTGCTCACATTTCCGTCGATGATTTGCAAGATGAGCTCCCTCAATACCTTGCGGCATGTGCTGGGACAACCATAGACCAATCCGATGTCAAGATTTTCTCCAAAGCCGTGCTCGGGTGGTGGGCAACTCATCATAGCCGCTTTCCAACATGGGCTCTAGCAGCTAGGATTGCCCTTTGTCTTAGCCCAAATTCCGCTGCATGTGAGCGTGTGTTTTCGTTGCTAGCCCTCATGTTTCCATCTGTGAGGGACAGGTCCCTTGGGGACCAAGTGTGTGCGTCTTTGATGTTGCGCTTCAATCGCAACAAGCGCAAGCAAGAGCAAGAAGAAGGTGCGTGATGCTTGAATGAAGGGGTTCATGTGCTAGCTACTTACTTGCATTCTCCCTCACTCTCTCCCTCCCCCCCCCTCTCTGCTTTCTCTCCTCCCTCACTTTCACTTAACATTCGCATGTGTCTCACGCCTACGCCTATAATTGCTATTGCCTACGCATATAAGATATGTTTTGCATATTTTTTGCATATTTGGGTGACGAACTGCATATATTCTGCATATTTTCTCTGCATATTTGGGTAGTAAAAACTGCATATTTCTACCTGAGCCTACGCGGCGCTCCTTGTCGGGAATCGCGTGCCTGTTGAGCTGCGCGCGAAGGGCGTCGCACGCGGCACTTGACGCTTGACGGCATGCTTCCAGCACTGCCTGCTTCAATAATTGACTTCCACGCTTCTTGCAGCGATTCGTAGGTCACTGCCTCCTCGTTTTCGATCAGAGCGGCCGTGAGCGACGCTGCGACGGCTGCGGCGGCCTGCTGCTGCTTCTCACGCTTGTCCATATCGATGAGTGCGCGCGCAGCGGGGTCGGCCTTCAGCTCTTTCAAAATTTTGTACGTGCAGTACTCGCTCGCCTCGGAGAGCGTTGACTGCTGCAGGGCCTGCCTTACCGAGCTGAATCGTCCCGTGAGCACGGATATGGCGGCCTCCCGCGATGCTTGCTCCTTCTTGCTTGGTGGTGCGTACGTGTCTGTGGCTGTGTGGTCGGGTGTGGTCGCCTCTTGAGCTGCCTCCAAGGGCGGAGCTTCCGACATGTCTTGACAGATAAAGGCGGGAAACTCTGCCCTTTGTCTTTTCAATATATATACGATATAACTCAATATCAATACAGTATACACGAGGGCTCTCCGCTGGAATCGCGTTCGGGCGACAAGCTCGCGGCATTCACTTAAACAGCACGATTTATCCAATATCGCGGGGTTTGCACAACGTGCCGAGATGAAGCGGAGCGGAGGGGACGGGAGGGCGATCTCGCCCTCGCCAGGGGGGGAGGGGGCTGAGAGTCCCGGAGGGGCGGGGAAGAGAGCGGAACGCCAGACTTTACCAATAGAGGGTTTTTGAGAAGGTTTCACTCGGGTTTCATTCGGGTTTCACTCCGGGGTTTCACTTGCTCGACTACCGAGTAAAGCTGGGTGAAACCCGAGGAAAACAACGTTCTGCAAAAGGGAAACAGCGTTCTGTTGGCCGCGAGGGGTTTCACTGCGCCGTAAGAGGCTCCCGCGGGAACGGGTGGACCGCGGGGGGGCGCGCCCTTCTCTCGCGCGAGATGCGCGCCTCGCGCCCCCCCATGGAGCCCCCAGAGCTCCCCATGCCCTCTCGGCGCTCACCGCCCGCGCTGACGCCGCTCGAAGCGGCGAGAGCCGAGGCCACATGGCCTGTGCGCTTCTAGCGCGACGGCTCCGATCGCATGGGGCCGTCACAATGCAGCCCTTGGCAGTCGGAGAGCGCGCCGAGCTGAGGGCGAGCAGCGAGGGTGAGGATGGGAGGAGGGAAAGTGATGGGGAGCCAGAGGGGGAGGGTTGTCACGATGAGAGGGGAGGGGAGGGAGAGAGAATGAGCAGCTGAGCAACAGCGATAGCGACATCGAGAGATCGAGGGAGAGGGAGAGGCAGAGCGATGGGGAGCGCGCGCCGAGCTGAGGGCGAGCGACGAGGATGAGGATGGGAGGAAGAAAAGTGAGGGTGAGGGGGAGCTGGAGGGGGAGGGTTGTCACCATGAGAGGGGAGGGGAGGGAGAGAGAGTGAGCAGCTGAGGGATAGTGAGAGTGACATTGAGAGATCAAGGGAGAGGGAGAGGCAGAGCAATGGTGAGAGGGAGAGGAACAACCCAAGACCCCAAAGCACCATCAAGGATTTTCTAGCTGATGGCTTAGTCTTTGTTGCACTGCATGTGGGTGGTAGTGTTCCTTAGCATGTGGACAATGTGGAGTGTGTGTTCTATTGTTCCACTGTGCTTGGAAAATTGGGAAATGAATTAATGCATCCTCTCAAGCATAGGGACCGAAATGTCCTTAAACTACCACAGGATGCATGATGCGTTACGTGTAACTCTCTTTATGAGAGACCGTGCCTTGCATTCCTATGAGTTACCATCACCCACAGTCTTGAGGGGTGGGGTAGCCTTGCACAAGATCCAACCTCATGATGCGTAACGTGTAACTCCCTCTGGGAGACCGTGCCTTGAGTGTTGTGACCAAGGCTACCCACTCACCCTTCTTTTTCTCATTTGTTCCTCAAGCGCCCTCCTCAGCTCAGCCTCACAAGCAGCATGCATGCCCCCCCAAGCTACATGGGGGGGGGGGGGGGGGGGCACCTGCCACTGCAAAAGACAAGTTTCACCGGCTCAGATGGAGAGTGAGATGATGTGTTAGCCCTTGGTGGGCTCCTAGCCCTGGAGACCCCCCCCCCGGGGGGGGGGGGAATAATCGACAAAGGATGGAATCTAGAATTCCCCCCCTGCCCCCTGGAGCTCCCTAGGGGGGGGGGATAATTGATAAAGGATGGAATCTAGAATTCCCCCCCTCCCAAGGGGGTAATAATCGATAATCGATAAAGGATGGAATCTAGAATTCCCCCCCGGAGGTTCCTAGGGGGGGGGGGAGAAACGATAAACGTTGGAAATCGGAATTCCACGGCACGCTGGGTCAGGGAGGATGAGGCCCGAGAGAAGGACACACGTGCTCGTGTCTCGCGTCTACAAGCCGACCACAAGCAGGTGAATGGCACGCACGTTCCTTGGCGAGAACTTCCTTGCTTCCTTGGCACGTTCCTCGGTGACGTCGGGGCATACCTCCGGGTGGCTAATCTTTTCACCAACATGCATATGTGCTTGTACGGTAGCATTGTTTCCCACAAGTTTGGAATGGAACCTCCTGCGGGCCTTTTTGATAGGTGATGGTCCTCCCCGTGTATCCTCACTTAAAACGTAACATAAACAGCTGTATTAGTAGTAGTAGTGTTAGAAGTGCCGCTAAGAGTCTCTGGGGCCTCAGGTTCGGGTTCTTTTCGACAAATGCCCCCATGAAGAGCTTCCCATTTGTAGTTGCACAAACCCCCCCCCCCCCTGCCCCCCCCCCCCTCCCCTCTTCCCCCTTCCCCCCCCCCCCCTGCTATGAGTTTTAGAAGTGCCGCTAAGTCGCTGAGACCTCAGCCTCAGGTTCGGGGTCTTTTCGACAAATGCCCCCGTGAAGAGCTTCCAATTTGTAGTTGCACAGCCCCCCCCCCCCCGCCTGCCCCCCTCCCCTCCCCTCCCCCCCACCCCCGGCCCCCCCTCGCCCCCTACCCCCTCTTCTCCCCCCCCCCCCCTGAGTTTTAAATTTTACAAGTGCTGCTAAGTCGCTGAGACCTCAAGTTTGGGGTCTTTTCGACAAATGCCCCCGTGAAGAGCTTCCAATTTGTATAGTTGCACAGCCCCCCCCCCCCGCCTGCCCCCCTCCCCTCCCCCTTCCCCCCCACCCCCCCACCCCCTCTTCCCCGCCCACCGCCCCCCTGTGAGCTATAAGTAGTAGAAGTGCCGCTAAGTTGCTGAGGCCTCAGGTTCGGGGTCTTCTGGACAAATATCCCCATGAAGAGCGTCCTATTTGTAATTGCACAGCCCCCCCCCCCCCCTTATCCCCCCCCCCCCCCCTCGCCCCCTCCCCCTTCTTCTGCCACCCTCCCCCCCTGTGTTATCCTTGGTCGGGTGTTATCCTTGGTCCTTTGTGACCGCGTGACGTTGTTGTTCTCACACTTGACGGGTGTTTTCGATTCCCAGTCTTCATCCTATTCGCAGTAGTCGGGAGCTCGGTGCGAGTTCGATGCGAGTGTGTGGTCGGAAGTCGTTGGTGTCGACGCACAAAACTTTTTTGGGTTGGGTTTGGTCGACGTCGCGCGTCTGCCTGGGCTCTTCTGGGCGCGTCTGTTTTATTGCCAAAGTGCGTGCGCCCCATTACCCTACACCCTACCAGTAGCAATGATCATCAATATTATTATCGAGTCATGTTATACTTGCACCTTTTAACCTTCAAAACGCGCAAGAACGAACGGACGGGCATATGATTGCATGATCAAAGAAAAGAAGGCGGCACACGCATGCCGTGTCTAACACGCATGAACCTTCACCGACTACAGCGGCACGCTTACGAGGCGACTTTGCTCCATTACCACAATCACCTAACTTGTGGCTTCCTACGAGCCTTCAGAGGGACGGGTAGGCTTGAGCACTTGCTGCATGAATTGCATCATCGCCGCTTGCTGTTCCATCAACATCTGTTGCATTCGCATCGAGTGTTGCGCGTCGCGCTCCGCACGTGCATCTTCCCGGCGCTCCCGCTCGCGCTCCCGTTCCAACTCGAACTTCCTGCGATCCCGCTCGGCTTCAAGCCTGGCCTCATCCATTTTTACTTGGTGTTCGAACTTTTGTGCTTCAAGCCGCGTCCTCTCCTCCAAACGCTTCGCCTCAGCTGCTTCGCGTTCCACTTCTCGTGCCACGCGACCTTCTTCCAACGCAACACCGCGCTCCGCCACATGGGCCTGGTGTGACAACAACTTGCGCTTCAAAAGACTGTCCTCGCGCTTTGAAAGCATGTATTGTGCAAGGATATCCCGTGTGCTAGCAGGCGCACCATGTGCCCTCTTCGCCTTCTTCGCCGAGCGCACCTTGACGAGCCAATACTTGTCGTCGTCGTCGGGCCCCTCGAGGATGTATCCTGCAGGGCGCTTGGAAGGGTCGTCGATGAGGGACTGGGGCGTGAGGCATCCATCATCTCCCCCGCTCTCCGACAAGTTGATGATGTACTCCTCCAGTTCGATGCGCTCGGGCAAGTCCGCGGTGCTGACGTCATCGCCGTTGGAGTAAGTAGTGCTACCCGGGCGCCCCCCGCGGGTCTCCGCCGCCTAAAGGTGAGGGGGGGGGGGGGTTACGGCTGTGGCATGCCGTACGCGTGTACGCGTGGGGCTGGGGGGGGGGGGAAGGCAGACACAGCACTCACCCGGATCTCTTCTTCGCTGAGCGCCTTGTGTGCGGCTTGCGCAGCGGCGTTTTGTGCGGAGCTAGCCGCACGCTCGGCCTCCTTCTGCATCTTATTGCGCGAGGCCTCGTCGTTCGCCACCTTCCACATCTCCGCGACCTGCACGACGAGCTGCTCGTACTCCGTGAAGTTTTCCGACTTGGTCTCCTCCATCTCCGTAGGATGATCAACTTCCACTGGTTCTCTTTGCTCCTTGCCCTGGGTGTACAGGTGAGCCCCTTCCTGCGAGAGCACAGCACGGACGGAGAGGGTTGCGCTCGGTGAGAGTGAGAGAAGGCTCATCGGGCATGTGCGTGCCTCGCACCCCCCTTCGCCCGCTTGCCCGTGTACGGACGCAAGCACGCCTTCCCGCGTGCGCGCGCTCGTACCTTGAGCCACCTCTTCAGAGAACTCAGCACCGACGTGTACGGGCTGGGGAACATGTCTCCGAACTCCCTGAAGTTCTCGTCCAGCAAAGTGAGGGTGAGGATGCCGTCCGTCTTGTTCGTCCAAGCGTGTGCCTGCGTGTGCTTGTCCCCGTCCTTTGAGTTCCCGTCCTTGAAGGTCTTGAAGGCCTTTGGGCCGCAGTCGATCACCCGCTTGAGGAGCGCGATCTTGCGTGGCTCTGTCCACTCCATGCGCCACTTCTTGCTCGCGTCGTCCGCGTCGGCCTGCGTTTGTGGGGTGTGGGCGCGAGTGATGGAGTGGGTCAGGTTGGTGCAGCAGCAGGCGAACGGACTCGCGCGGCACACCCGCGGCCTGTGCTTGGCCTGACCCACATCCCTTGGCGCCCACGGGCCGCAAGCGCACCGCCATCGCTCGCGAGGGAGAAAGAAAAACCAGTAGGAAAACCCGCCAGAGTTCTCCCACGAGCCCAGTGGGCGTAGACAAACAAACCTGCTTTCACCAATGTTTCACCTCGCCGTTTGACGTCAAACTCGGAGTGAAACCCGAGTGAAACGCTCTCAAAAACCCCCGAATGTCAGATTTTTGGCAACGAGGGGTACGTAAATAGAAGTCGATGGATTCCCTCCTCCTTTCATCATCCAGTTTGACCGGAGTAGTCAGTCGCCCGCTCCGTGAGTGCCCTGCAGGGTGGGGGGGGGGAGAGGCTGAGGGTCGGTCCTCCTCTGCGCTGTGCCTGGCCCGGAGCGCGAGTAATTTGGTCGGGGACGGCGCGCGGGGGGAGGGGGGAAGGGGGGGGGGGGGGGGGCGGGGGAGGGGGCAGGCCGCAGCGCCGGAGGGGGGGGGGGGGGAAGCGGCGGCAGCGGAGGAGGGCGCCTGCTGAGTCTCCCCCACCCAGCTTCCCTTCCCCCCTCGGCCTGCACCGATAATGCTCTCAATCGCTCTCTCCTCGCTCTCCTACAGCCCCGCCGCCATGCCGGCCGTGCAGGCGAGCTCGCCTAGTTAGGTTTCGGGGTAGCGGTGCCGGAATCAATCCGTGAATATGTTCTGATACAGCCGCGCCAATTTGAGCGCGTCGAGCTGGCAACAGCACATGGACGCAGCTGAACATACAGCTCTCTGCGCTTCGAGCCTGCTCGTCAGACATTCGCATCCTGCGTGTAGGGCAGCGAGCCAACATTCCTGCGCGAGCATCACACGTGAATTCTTTTGCGATCGGGCTGTCCGACCCACCGATCCCGCTTGCTGGATTTGGTACAGGTGTCGCGCAGTGCAGTGAACATGGCTATTGCTAAGCCATCGAATGCTGTGCCTTTCCTTACTGCCCCGCCGTGCCAGTCGAGCAAGCTCGCGGGCGCTGAGACTGGATTCGACCCGCTCTACCTCTCTGAGTTCATCGACTTGAAGTGGGCGCGCGAGGCTGAGCTCAAGCACGGCCGCATCTGCATGCTGTACGTTACTCCCTGAGGGCCCTAGCCCCAGTTTATATATGATTAACGCACAATGAACATGTTCTCGATGACAGACTGCCAAGGTTACCTCGTGGCTCGCACCACCCTCACCCATTGTTTTTTGTGCTGCAGGGCCGCGCCTGGCTACTTCTTTCAGGAGTTCTTCCAGCTGCCGGGTTTCCCGGGCTATTCGCCCAACGGCATTGAGGCGGTGTCCTCTGTCTCTCCCGAGGCGCTCGCGCAGGTTGGTGACAAAGTGGCATCCCGGCTCTTTATCAGCATTGTGAATCACGCATCTGCTGCGTTTTCTGAGGGCTGATGGCTGAAACCTCATTCATTTCTGTACGCATAGATCGTTATCTTCATGTCAGTCATCGAGTACAACTCGAACCTCAACAAGTGGACCATGGACACTATGTTTGCAGACCCAAAGCGCGAGCCTGGCAACCTTGGTTTCGACCCCCTGAAGTTTGGTGAGAACAAGAACACGCGTGCGCGCCTCGAGATGGCTGAGCTGAAGAATGGTCGGCTCGCTATGCTCGCATTCTCAGGTGAGGAACTCGATGTGCCTTTGTGTCTGACACCATGCTCATGTTATGTCCCTTCCACATGAAAATCACATTAGAACATGCTCAGGACAGGGCCGCCCCGACCTGCTTTATTAGGCATGGTGCACCAGACCTTCGTCACTGGCAAGCCGGTGTGGGCGTCGCTGCAGGATATCTTTGCTTAAATACACGGTCATTGAGCCGGCCACCGCGTTACACCTGATCCATGCTCCACTGGATGGCGCAATGCTCGTATTCCTACTAGGCAGGTTGCATGGAGCTCTTGGTTTGACGACGTGAGCTTGGGGAGACAGCTGTGCTGAGGCATGCTTGCGGGAGGTGTGTCTTTCACCGCGTATTATCGATTCTTCTGGGCCAGCGGAGTATGCACAGTCGCTGGGAGGATCACGGCTTACCGACGGAAGGTGGATTCGGTGGGTGTCGATGGCGTTTGATTGATGGTCGACACGATGAGACTTGAAGAGAGGGTCTCCTAAAAATATGTCTGAGGATTCTGGGCTGTCGCCTAGGTGTAATACGGTACTCCTACCACTATAATGACACCGCCCTCGTGTCCCCTGTCCCCATACACTTTCTCCTCGCCCCCCCTTCAGTCCCTTGTCATCCGGGGGGCGGGCCCCGCGTGCACTGAACAACGCAACTCGGGCTCAGTTCGGGTCGGGACCGGTGTAGTGAGCCGTTGCATTGGTCGGTCGGTGACCCGTCTCTGGCAACTCGGGCTCAGTTCGGTTCGGGACCGGTGTAGTGAGCCATTGCATTGGTCGGTCGTCGGTGACCCGTCTCTGTGTGACAGAGTGGTACAATGCGCGTTGCGTGCGAGGGTGCGAGGGTCGAGGGTGGTCGGGATTATCAACTAGCAACGCTAGCATGAGGTATTAGCATTTATTAGGGCGGTCAAACATTAACATAAGGGCACAAGCACAAGCATCGTCATGTCGTATCGGCACAGCCTAGAGGCCTAGGCCCCAGGCCCCAGCCAGGCCCCAGGCCACATTCATATCCATATCCGCTATAAGGGCCTTCATATCTTCATACGGATAAAGGTACCTAGCTTTATAGGACGGGTCCTATAATGTAGGACGCACTTCAGTACTTCAGAAAGGGGGTATATTCGCCTACTTTTGAGCCCACCTTCGGGTTCCAGCCATATCATGATATTTGTGATGGGGCATTTGCAGCATAGGTCACAATTCGCTCGATAAATAGTATTTTAAAACACTTTTACGAATCTACTGCTCAACGAGCGTTTTTCGTCCTACGAATGGATACCACGAGTGGAACGCAAACCCGGACCCCAGAGCCCGCGCCCCTTGCATGGCCTAGCAGGATTGCCCGTGCGGACCGACGGAGGCAAAAATTGCGGGGTGATTCGACGCCCAAATCGCCCCCCAGTCCTACAAACGACCAGCCGCTCTGGCGCTCGTGCGCGCCCAAAGGGATCTGGCATTCATGGCCCCCCCGGCCAGATGTGCGCGCGCGGACCGCCCCTTTCGCGCCTGGCCGATGCCCTCATACCCCCAGGCCATCGGAGGGATGGGATTGGTGAAGTATGGACGCGAGCCGCGCCGCCCACAGCCGGGAGCGTGCCGCGTGAGCCCAGCCATCGGCCGTGCGCGGGGGTGAAATCGGGCCTGGGGCCGCGAATTCGCGCCCGCACCTCGGGATTATGGCTGCAATGGGGGCTCCCATGCAGGCCCCGGCCACAACTCCCATGGTTGGAAGTTTCTCCAACCAGGGCGCCCACGACAGCACTGGGAGTGACGGGGGGAGGGGGGCTGCACGATGCCATGGCGGCGCCGCACAGGCCTTCGGTCCTCTCGCGTAAACCCTAGTAACAACTGGGGGAGTCTTACATAAAAATGTTTTACTCGTAGAAATTGTTTTATTTTTATTTTGTTTTTCGTCATTTCTCGCTATGTAGAGCCACATTATCCTCACCAATGGTCATAGTTCTGACAGCCCCTTGGCCGCACGACCCCCTGCGACCATCTAGACGGCAGATAAGCCATGTGACCAACACTAGACGTTCATTAAACTCATACTGCTTGCCTTAGACCCCACGGTTCGACACAGGTCAGGACACATTGGACACATGCACGTAGAACACTAACTCACTCACAACTCTCGCACTCCATCTCATCACCAGAGCATGCGCCGTCTGGCTCCTGGCCGTCGATATCGGCTGCCGTGCGGCGGCGCTTTGGCCCGCCAAAGTTACGTGCTTGCTTGCCCCTCGGATACCAGTTAGGACGCAGACGGTGCTGATCATGGCAAGGGTAGCGCACAATCTTGCCACGGCAATTAGTCATGGGCGGACAAAGCGGGACGACGCCATGCGCAACATCGGAGCAGTCCGAGCAGCACCAGATTGTCTTCTTGTTGCACATCTGGCACTTCTGTTGCTTGCCCCCTTTGTAGTCCGCGATGTGAGCGAGCTTGGTCAGCGGATGGCACTTACCGTCAGCAGAGCCCAACGGCGGAGAAGACGCGCGAGAAGATGCGGGCGTAGACCGCGGCGACGGCGACGAGCCGGGAGAGGCGAGGAGGAGCGGGTTGTGCATGAGGCGGTAGGCCAGCTTGCCCATCTCTTCCTTGAAGGCGGCGCCGGGCTGGTTGAAGTAGCGCTCGCCGAAGTAGGCGTTCGTCGCCATGATGCCGATGATCGTGGAGAAGAAGCGCGTCTTAAACTGATTCGTCAAGATGCGCTTCTCGATGGCAAGGATGAACTGCCGGTAGCGGTTGTGGCGGTCGGTGGCCGGCTGGGCGAGAGTGATGTCGTTGAGGAGGCGTGGGCATCGGCGCTTCCCGTGGTTCATCTTGGCGTCGCTGACGCCGAGGGTCTCCTCGTTGCCATCCGCATCGAACGCGTCCACGATCATATCGGAGTAGGTGATGGGTTTGCCCTCGAGCGTCGTGCCGCACGTGGAGATGAAGCAATGGACGGCTTCGCCTCGGCGCTGGCCGAGACCGATGAGCTCGACTTCCTCGCCGCCCACCTCGATCTTGCTGGTGTAGAGCGCGGTGTTGCCGTCATCCTTGCCCGTGGCTAGCTTCAGCGCCTCGTGACAAAAGAGCTTGTGGTTGGTCTTGACGTCGCCGCAGAACTCGAGGCCGTTGCGCAAAAATTCGCGGGCCGTCTTTACACTGGCGAACCACGAGTCGCCGAAAACGACGCGGCCGCTGCCGAACCAGGGCTTGCACAAGCGCAGTGTCGTCGCCGTGGTGTGGCCGTGCTCGTCGTGCCACTCCTGGTGCTTGTGCCGCTCCTTTCCCTCGCATATCTCGAGGCGAATCATCATGCTCGAGAGCGCGTCGGCCGCAGTCTTCATCTCGACCCCGAGCGGCTCGGGCTTTCGAGGGACCCAGCTGATCTTCGGGCACTTCTTCGGGTCGCCTACACCTTCTCGGCCCCTCCAGGCGGACATCGACTCGTCGACGCTGAGGAGCCACCCGGGGTTGAACGCCGCCTCCATCTGCGCGTTGAACTTATCGACGAGGGGTCGCACGAACGCCCAAGGGTCGGCGGAGAGTGAGAGCTCGTCCTCGGCGCCGAAGGCCATCGCCGTGCGCAGTCGACAAAATCGTTTGAAAGTCATGCCATGCCGCCCTAGCATCGGCGGAGGAAGGAGCGACTCCCGCTGCGGCATCACCGACCACATCTTGTCGAGCGAGATGCCAGAGTGAATGGAGACGGCGATCGAGTAGCCGATCCACTGCAAGATCTCGCCCTCGGTGGTCAACTTGTCCTCCATCTGTAGCCCTTGTAGGCGCGTGTTCGTGCGGATGGCGATCTCGGAGAGCAAGCCGGGGGGGAAGAGGAACGTCCACAACTTGTCGATGGTGTCGAGGCTCACGTCCCCCTTGTTCAGCGTTGGCTTGGCGCGAGGAGCTTGGCGTCGATCCTTCTTGACGTAGTCGCTCGCACGTCTCGTCCACTGCATTGTGCCGCACGTGACCTTGTCGAGGACGGGCTCAGGCTCGTCGTCCTCGTCCGAATCATCCTCGTCTGTCTCGGTGCCGACGCCGTTCGAGTCGCCGTTCGAGTCGCTGGAGTTCTTGGAGTTCGCTGAGCGTCGAGGAGGGCGAGGAGCTTGGAGAACTGGAGTAGGACGTCCATCTTCATAAGGTAGGAGCTCGAGTTCGAGGTCGTTGCCCTGCGCGTCGGTTCGGAGCGACTCGATCTCGGTCGTCTGGCGCCGCCCCGATCCTTCCCAGAGCACGAGCATTTTGTTCTTCTCATCATCTTGCCACTTCTCGAGTACGCCGGTGTACTTGGGCTGGGTGGAGTGCTGTGATGCCCATTGCATGCCAAACGCCTCGGCCTTGACGCGCACCACCACGTTCTTCACGGAGCGGAGGCTCTTCAGGATCTTCACGATTTCATCGAATGTCTGAGTGGGTCATGGGTGTGTGTGTGTCAGCTTTTTGTGGCTCGCGTGCGGCGATGACGCTGATGTGCATGATCTGTTGGGTGTGACAGAGATGTGGCGGCCGTGCGAGCGCGTCGCGCTCGCTGTCACCTGTGTCGGCATGCTCGTCGGTCGGTCGTGAGTGTGAGAGGCTGAGGTCGTCAAAAAGTTGGTACCTGAGAGCATGTGCAGGCCCGCGCCATGGGTCAAGGTGGGAGGTGGTCTGGCAAGCGTGTCAGACATCGGCCGACAGTCCGACGGGCCCTCCGCGCGGGGGGGGTCGGGAGCAATGGCGGGCAACCTTTCAGAGGGCCCAGTTTGGGTGAGATCTGGCGGGACCCAAAGGCGGGCACCAGACCTGAGCGGCCAGGGGCTGGCAGGGGGGAGGGTGGGGGGCCGTCGCGCACCACTTTGGTGGGAGGTGCACCCGCCGGTGGCCCGCGAGGGGGGCCATTGCGAGGGGGAATCCCAGGGTCCTACGACGCCATCATTTTCGTAGGACGCGGTCCTATAATGTAGGACGGAACTTTTTAGCCGCATATCTTCACATCGTGCCTAATGCTAATGCTATCCATAATTATCATTCAACTATCTTTAACTTTAAGAGGCTGCAACCTCAGGTTTGGTTATTTCTTTGACAAATGCCCCCATGAAATGTATATATAAAAAATTAAAGGACAATACACCCCCCCCCTTCCCCCCCTTCCCCGCGCCCCCCTTCCCCTTCCGCCCCCCCCCCCCCCCCGCCGTTGTACCCATTCTCTTCTTCCCCACGCACTCCTCTCCCCCCCCCTCCCCCCCGTACCCCGCCGCCGCCCCTGCCCCCTGTCTTCTTCCCATCCCCGCCGTACCCCGCGCCCCCCCTTCTCTTCTGCTCGCCTATCTCCTCTCGCGCCCATGTCCCTCCTCCGTCCAATGGACAGTGCACCGGAGCTCGAGGCTCGAGGCGGAGTGCGCACTTGCGCTCGCGCGCATGCACCAGGACCCCTGGCCCGGTGTCATTTGGGCCTCGGCCCCCCCACCGTAGCCCCCACAACGATGCGTAACAATTACAAGAAGACGCGCAAACAGGAAACAGGCCAGAATCTAGAATTCACGGCTGTCTGTCGCGGAGGGCCGACGTCCGACTCGAGCGCGGGCGAGCGTCGGGCCGCTAATCGACGCGTCCCCGGTGCAGCGCGCCTCAGCCAGCCACAGCTATGCGCGCAGGCTGCCGAGCGCGCCTCCTACCAGTGTGCGGGCCAGCCAAAGCTGGAGACTGGAGATCGGAGAGCGGAGAGAGGGGGGGGGGTGGGCTCGTGGCTCGTGCCCCGTGGGCGAACTAAGAACTAAGTACTAAGTACAAACTTATTCGGGGGGGGGGCGGGGGGCTGGGGAACGCTTCGTGCCTGGGCGCCCAAGACATGTCGAGTATAGTGGTTAAAAAGAGTGAGTGACCGGGCTATGGGCTATTAGCATTAGCTCAAATGTTCCGCACGAACCAGAATCGACATGCTTATATGCTTATGCTCACTTTTACTTACGATGCACATGGCGCCATGCACTCGTTGTCACAGCCTTCTTCATCGCCAGAGTAGTCTGTCACATTAAGTTTGTGGGTTGAGCAGTAGGTGTAGATAACGCTGAACGCAAAATGGGGAAATGCGTGCTGGTAATGGTAATGTGTAATGTGCAATGTCACACAGCCGCAGCCGTTTGGCACTTTTATCGTCGCACGTCTCTCAACGGCAACGGCCCAGCCACTGGATCGCCAATCATTCCGCCGCTAAACGATGCATGAGCAAGCAATATATGAGACGTACCAGGCCGCCACCCTGCTGTCGAACCAGATGGGAGCTAGCACACCACACGAACTAGGCATGCCGTTGCATCACGGCATTACATGGTGCCAGCAAGGGAGACAACAGCGCCACCCGCCAGGCCAATGGCGCCGCCAACAACGCCACCGACAACGCCCATCGCGACACCCTTACCCTTGTTCTGCGAGCCACCTGCAGCTGCGAGCGCCGGACCAAGGACGACCGAGCCGCCAATGAGGCCGAGGCCAGCAAGGCCGACTGTGGCACCGCTGACAGCAAGCACCTCATCGGAGGACGCGAGCACCTGGGTGACGGCGGGGACAACCTCCGGTGTCATCATCGAGACGCCAGCCGACTTGACCATCGGCGCAGTCGCAGGGGCACCAATGGTGAAGGCATTGGAGCCAGCAAGGAGAGAGGCGACGACGGTGAACATCATGGCTGCGGCATAGGCACAGGATGGAAAGAGCGGTCAGCGAGGCTGATCGCGAGTAGCAAAGCTCATCAGCAGCAAATGGCCGAGTCCTAGCGGCCGAGTAACTCGCCACTACTCGGCTCACCACGGCGCTCCGTGTCTGCACACCGAATACGAGGACCAGGCAGAAGGGGAAGGCCACACACCTTGGGAGGGAGCGAGTAGCGCGGGGGGGGGGGGAGAAGGGGGGGCCGGGGCGTGAGGTGCAGCGGAGGTCGAGGTGCAATGGGCAATGGGGGACAGCCGCGAGGGAAGCCGAGCGAACAGCACGGGGTGATCTTTCACGGTCAAAATTACGCGCGGGGGAAGAGAATCGGAGCGGAGCGCCTGCGAGGGGGGCGCGGGGCGGGGAGGGAGGGGGCTGGCGGGCCGGGGCGCGCGGGGGGCGGGGGGGAGTGCCGGGGGGGGGGGGGGGGGGGGGGGGCGTTCGCTCTTGGCTCAAGAGTCTACTTTCGTGTCCCTCTAACTAAAGTACTCGACAATACTACTACTAATGATATTGTTGAGCGTTAGCGCCTCTACTCTCACTAGCCTTGCACCAACACGCCCAGCCATGACGCACACGACCGCACTCAATCCCAAGGCACAGACGGAAGTAAGCACCTGATTATGCTCCCCCATCGCAGGCCTCCGGCTCCCGTTAGAAGTTAGAAGCTCCCCACAAGCCACAAGCTCATTGGTCATTGGGGTGAAAACCCAGTTATTAGTTATTGGGGCGGTCAAGCAGCTATTTTGAATTTTAACTTCTAAGGGTGAACATTGACCAAGTCAAGATTGATAAAGATAAATTTCTTAATAGTCTGACGGATTGGAGGTTATGGATGGAACAGGAGGGACCGAACGGGACGGAAGGTAGGCGGCGGCAGGCACGGCATTTTGGCCATTGGCGGGCGGGACGGGCAGACCATCTTCCATGGTTGGAAGATGGATGGCGGGCAGTGGCGAGGGCGAGCGCGAAGACGGAGCGGACATAGCGGATAGCGAGGGTGAGTGGGTGAGTGAGTGAGTGGATTTGGTTGGTGTTGTAAGATTGCTGGTTACGACTGAGCGAGAGCGAGAGCGAGAACGAGGGAGCGAGGAGCGACTGGGACGAGGGACGAGGGCGACAGAGGCCGACAGGGTACCAATCCGATGAGTCCGACAACAATCCGAGACACGCACACTTGACTCTCACCCAACATTCCTCCACACTAACGTATCTTTCTCCACTTGGGCGGGGAAGACACAGAAGGAAGGAAACAAGGAAGAGAAAGCCGACAAGAGAGCGATGATGCGACGGAAGAGCCGACGGCGAACGGCGGTTACCGCGAACGAGTAGATAGAAAGTAAGGAGGGAATCTACGAGCGTAAACCGGAAGGGGAGAGAGGGTAGGCTTCGCGCGGGGGAAAGGTCCGCAACGACGAACACCTACGACGAGAGCGAGAACGAGCGCGGGGGAACGACAGCAAGGAGGGACCAAAGGCAGAGCAAGGCCCAAGGTGCAAAGGAGCGAAACAGGAGCGAGACAGGCCACAAAGGGGCGCAACGGCAAGGAGCGAGGGGCGAGTTACGAGTGAAGAGTTCTACAAGTTACGAGTAAAACTCCGCGGCAACAAGAACGACTGGGCTCGAAGACGCCTAAGGTCGGAAGTCGATCGCGGATGCGACATAGTCTCACCGCACACCGCACACGCGGCCGTGGACTCTCTACTTTCTACTCACGCAGCAAAACTTTCTACACCCACCCCCACTCCCCCGGCCCTTTCCCCCCTCGCCATCAGGCGACTCCCCCCGTGCACTACTAGGGGGATAGGGGTAAAGGGCTTAGATATGGTCCGGTGGCCCGCGCCCCCCGCCGGTGATCCGTTCCCCCCTTTGTCGCATTCATCCTAGATGATGCGATTTCTAGGCTCTTATTTCCAGGTCCTTCGTCGTGCGGCCACACGGCGAAGCTCCATTTCCGAGCAACTCCGAGCGAGCAACTTTTACGAGCAACTTTGGGGGTCTGAGCGAGCAACGAGCAACTCTTGCCTGGCCCTAGTCAGTTCTCGCATGGACCTTTTTGTCGGATCATGTTTGCCGTCGGTTGCGTCAAGGTGGGCGTGTTAAAGTGGTGCCGGGCGATTAGTTTCCTGGCCGGCTTCGGTTGTTGTCGCCTGATTTTTTTTGGTGGTTAAGCCAGTCTGGCTTATATGTCTCGGCCCCGAACCTACTTTTATAAGTGGGGGTCAATGGGGGCCTCGCGCCCCCCTCTCTCCATCGCGGACACCCCCCGGGGTGGGCCCGTACATTCAACCTCAGCCCCTGCCCTCTGGCAGGGGCTGGGCAATCATCATCCTGGCCCAGACCCTTCGTGGGCGCGGGCCGCGACTCGCACTCCCACGCCCATACTGGGCCTGCCCTCGAGCTGACTCCCCCCCCTCCCCTGGTCGCCAGGCATACAGAGGCCGCAGGGAGGCCCCAATGGCCAGCGTGGCAAGCGTGGGAGAGGCAGGGGGGGCCAGGGGCTGAGCCCCAGCCTCCACTGCCCCCTGAGCTGCCCTTGCTGGCCCTCTGGGAGCCCCCAAAGGCCCTCTGAGAGCAGGCCGTGGCGCGCCGCATGGCGACGCGCCGCAGGGAGAGGGGTGGAGGAGAATGGAGAGAGGGAGAGGGGGGGTTTTGCACCCCCCCGATGGAGTGCGGTAAGAAACGGGCCCCGTTTGCGTTAGCAAACGGGCGAAGGGGGGCGGCTGGCGACAGGAGGAAGAGAGGAAGGGAGTGGCTCAAGACGTCCTTGTGGCAGGTATCGGGGGGCGCAGTCATTTATTTCTTCGAGGACTGCTCGCGGCGCGAGCTGTAAGGGCCGTTCTGCTTCTCGACGAGAGGTCCCCCCCCCCCCCCCGGTGTTTTTCCCCGGAGAGTCGGCCGGCGTCGACCGGTCCGCCTCAATGGGTTTTCCCTCATTGTAACTTGTGGGGAGTTATAATGGGAGCCGGGGGTGTGCGAGGGGGGAGATTTGAAGGGATGCATATGTGTATGTGTCTGTGCCATCACTTCAAGGCGTGCGGGCAAGTGCGCTGAGGGGTGTCGTGATAGTACCGGGCTAGTGGGAGTAGTGGTACTAACGCTCAGTTGTTTTATTATTATATGTCTCGGCCCCCTGGGGAGCGACGTCCAGTTCGGCTCGTGTGAGCCGCCAAAGCGTGTGCTAGGGGGGCGGGTCAGACAGGACTTCGAACCGTCTTTTCGAACGAGGATTCTGAAAAGCCCGGGAGACCCTCCGACTCGCTTTCGCCGGGGCTTCCCGCTCACGGTCAAAAATGTCGACCCCCCCCCAATATTATTAGTGCACTTAGAAAGCTTTGTTTTACCGCCCTACACCGAGCTCGGTGCTCGTGCATGGGGTCGTGGCCCCATCGCTAAGCTCGAGGGCACGCAACTTGAGTGATCGACGGTGATGGAGGCCGCAGGCAGAGCAAGGGACATCAAGAAGAAGCCGTGCCTCTTTTGTGGCCCGCACTTCACGGGTGGCCCGAGCCAAATTCAAATTCAAATTCGGTCTCACGCCCCTCGTGCTCTACTTAGGGGCTTGGGGTGTGGGGGCGGTAGTGTTGAGCGTTGAGCGGAGTATCCCTGTCCCTGGCGGGTTGGTTCTCGTCTTCCTCCTTGTGTCGGTCGCTAGGTGCTAGGCTGACTGGATTCTTGTGTTCCCGTGCTTTGTGTGGCGTTAATTAGTTCGCGTTGCTTTGGCCAACACCGAAGAAAAAGGACTGAGTGGGGGAGCGGGAAGGGGAGAGAGTTCAGGGCGGAGGCGATGACGGCGAGAACCCTTGTGGGGAATAGTAGTAGCTTAGCGGTCTCCTTCAAGATTTTTAAAGATTTCCCCCAACATCACGTAGGGTGTGCCACAACGAAAACGCAACCCATACCACACCAACAACGATGGTGATGAGCTTGCAAAAGCATCTCCGTCGTCATGATCGTCAGCGCCAACATACCGTCAGGTATGATCGCCTCAGGTTGCAAGGGAAAAATTGTGCAGAAGATCGTCTGCTACGAGGAGGCAACCTATGGCCAAGAATGCAACAAGAATCGCCAATGGTTTCCGTCGAAAGCGCTCGACGCGTAGACGAAGCTGTCGTCTCATCGATGCTGCGGAAAGGAATGCTGGCTTTCGTCGACCATGTTGTAGACGTGAGGCCTCACGCTCACGCTGCTCTCGTAAAACGTCGCGGAGATGACCCGCCCGCATGGCACACAAGCGCTCGGCAGGAAGTGCGTCAAGTTCGGAAACCATGAGTCGCACAAATCGGTCGCAATCAAGCGCTGGCTCGTGCAGTGATTTGAGCACCGAATACACCGTCTCAAACGAAACGGCGTGAAGCAGAGGCTCCTTAAGCAGGTGGAGCAGCGCAAGGCTGGCAGCAAACAAGGCGCGAGGGCCTAGGGTAATGAATATGTCCCAAGCACGCAAGCTCGTTTCAGTGGGCAGGGCACAAACAAATCCGAGCATGAGCCATTGCGTTGATACGAGCGAGAGCTCGAACCCCAGAGGCTCCAATGCGGACGCTAGTGCACCCAACTCCGGGTGGCAACAAAGAAGTTCGTCGAGCACCCGGGTGTCCGCTTGAACCGCCGCCAAATGAGTGCTGAAGTAGCCGGGTAGGAGTTTCTCTGTCACAGCTTCGAGCAGCCAAAACGCTGCCTCTTCCCTCGATAGACCCCCATCGACAACATCTGGCAATTGAAGGAGCAAAAAGGCTGCAATGAAATTAAGAGATTGTGTATAACCCGTACTAGGATTGCGCGCACAGTGTGCACACAGGACGCGCCTCAGTCTTGCGCGACCATCGGCTGACTTAAACTCGTCGTGCTCCGGGAAAGTGCGTGTGAGATCCAAGTCAATCTGACGGATGGCTTCGGCGCTTACGAGACCCAAGCCGTCGCCTACACGAGTTACTGGCTGGCAAACACTAGTACGGCCACATCCATGGTAGATTTCGCCGACGCGAACTTTTACGCGACTGAGCCAGCTGCGTGGCAGCACGCTTTGAGGTGCCGGCTCAGCGGCAGCAAGAATCGAATATGAGCCGTTGAGTCCTGCGGCTCGACGCAATTCCGCTGCGCCAGACAGTACCAACCAGAGCTCAGGGCGAAGTGCAGCGGGAATTCCCACAGCAACAGATGTAAAAATTGCCCTCCTGCCGTCCCGCAAGCTGTGCAGCCAGGCATCGACCAAGGTGTTCCCTGCCCCCCGTGCATCGTACACCTTGTCGGCCCAAACTGAAAGTTGTGCTTCACATCGAAGCCAATAATATGCCCGAAACTCCTCATGAACCCCAGGGGGGACGCGGAGTTCGAAGCCCTGGGCGTCGCGCAACGCGCTTCGCTGGCCATCCAGCTGGAAGCTATCCGGGGGATCAGCACCAGACCGCTTGCTGGCAGGCGACTCCTCCGTTATCCGAGACAGACGGCCGAATAGTGATGAGGATGAGAGCTGAGGGGGTTTGCGCCCGCTCGTCACCGGGGCAACGTGACGTTCCCATCTCAAGAGGAGCTCGCCGCAAATCTCTCCGCCGGCATCACCACTCCTTCGAAGCTGACACCAGATGCTTCCTGCGTCTGCAGGGGACCGATGTGCTGATGGGCTAGCTGTGAACTGATGCAGAGCCTGACGACTCTGGTCAGGCGTGAGAGATCGAGGGCGAGCAAAGTCAAGTCTAACGGAGGTTGCAGCCTTAACCACTGCCGCCGGCTGGTCGAGCGTGATTGCGAGCTCGGCGCGCATCACGACGCCGGTGCTCGAGTCGTCCAGAGGGAGCCATAGGTCGTCCTCGCCAAACACAGCGCCGCCCAAGCCATCGCCACTCACGTTTGGAAGAGACACAAGCTTGGAGGGCACATCGACGTTCCAGAAGCTGGCACTCACCGATCTTACGCCCCTGCGGTTGCCGATTGGCACGCAGTTGGACACTCGCACCGGGCGGAGCCGCAGCTGAGCTCGGCCCATCGCCGAGTTAGGCGAGACGAGAAGAACGTCTCGCCTTTAGAACTTACACTGTCCTACAGTTCACGTGTAGACTAGAGTAGAGAAAGAAAGGAAGTTGATAAAAACCATTCTAGAAAGTGTCCGCTATGCGACTAGGTGCTAGATGTCACCCCGTCCAATGGTCCCCCGCCGCCAACGCCCTCATCATCCGGATCACCCTTGGCAACCTAGATGGGGAAAACAGAGGGGTGGGCGTCCAAAAACAGAAAAAACAATCTGTTTTTGGCCTTCATATAGCTAGGTCACTCACTCTTTTTAACCACTATTTTCCACCTCCCCTGGGTGTCCAAGGATTCCGCAGGTCCCCCCCTACCTGCCCCGCCAGCCGCCTCCGCCCTCCGAACGACCCCCTCCCTCCCCACGAAGGGCAATGGCGTCGGTGAGTGACTCCCCTCCCTTCCCCCGCGCGTGGCGGTCTATTTTGGGAGATTCAAGCGGGCGCTCACGGGAGGGAATCAGAGTGGTGAATGTGGGGCGCATCACTATTAGAAACGCGGAGCTTCCGCGACGTCCGATCGCCCGCGACGTCCGATCGGCCGAAGAATGGCATGGAGGTGGTGGCCATGCAGAGCCCAGAGCTCTCGCGAGCAGGGTGGGGGGTGACTAGTGGAAGTGGGGAACGGAACACCCGGGGAGGGGGGGGGGGGGGCTTTCTTAGCGATCAGTGAGGGGCCCTGGGGAGAGAGGCGCCGCGTCGGCGCACTCCGTCGCAACCAACTGTAAAGGTAGTTGGATGGCGGGGGGGAAAGGGCCGGGGGAGTGGGGATGTGTCGAACGGCCTTGCCTGCGTGTGAAAGTAGTGGGGCTCAAGAGTCGCGGACGCGGCGAGAATATTAGATATTTTCATTGGACCCGGGGTTGCGCATCGTGTCAGCCTGTGCGTAGGCGTCCGAGGCGCGTGCCATCTCATCCAAGGCGGGGGTATCGGCCAATATTTATCGTGCCGACTTGTATCTCGTATCTCAAAACTCAGCTGCCTCTTGCCCACCGCCGTCATAACACACGCTATTGCTTTCGGGGGTTCTCCACAGCCTTGCTCGATCGGTGTGGATCGAACTCTCCCAACTCAGCTACCTTCCCCGCCCCACACACGTTGACCGTGTCGTTGCGTCGACCAAGACCATCAAAGCGATCACCGGCTCTGAAACCGACTATCTTGCCGCCCATTGCGTTGCGATTCGAGCTTGCCCCATCGTCCATGCCACGCTTACCCCTTAAAAAATGTGCGGTCTCGGCACCTCCAAGCGCCCGAGAATCTGTGACATGGCCGTGGTGGGATTCATAGTCGTCTTCATCGTCGTCGGCGTCACCCATCGCTTCGAGCTCGAGCTCGGCAAGCTCCGCTTCGCGATGAATACCGTTGACCCGTGCGACGGCTGCCATCGGCAGGCTGTATTTCACTGCGCTCATCCCTTCATCGCGCCCACCACTTCGATTCCCTCGGCTGCCGCTGTGGTCAATCGTGCTCGCACACCCTCTTGTCCTGTGGGTGTAAGCAACAGTGTTCATGTGAGGCGCGTCCACATCCTCCTCTCTAGCATCACTCGTCAAATCGGAGAAGCCCGTTGGAGCACTTTTTGCGCTCCATGCACCGGTGCACAAGCACGCGCGCAAACACCCACGCAACCATCCAGTGGAAGCGCTGCGCGAGGCAAAGAAGCCTGAGCTTCGTGCATGTGCAAGCATGGCTGCCAGGGACGAGACAAAGAAGAGTACCCAAGCCTCGCGAGGTGCCAAAGCAATGAGGGTCAGGCACAACAGGATTGGTAGAAGGAGAAAAAGAACTAGCAAGGAGCCTGACAACGCGATGCGGAATGGCCTAGGAGTGGAAGGCTCCTTGATGCGCAGAGCTAAAAGTGCTAGGAGTTCAACCAGAGTTGTTGCGCCTGAAGGAGGGCCACAGCCAGTATGTGTGAGACGACGCCCGTGGATAGAGGACGACCATGTGGAAAAGTTCAAATGCAATCCCTCAAGTACGGCCAAATTGTAGACGCCCTTGCAGGTAGGTACATGAGGCAATTCCAATATGATGAGAGCACTTCACAGCGACGTGAGGAATACAGCGAGCGTGAAGCAAGTGCTGAAGCGAGAACGAGTGCAGCTTCAAGTACAATACGCGTTCCATGCTGAGATAAAGAGAACAAGCGCATGCGACGCTTATAAGGGGAGACGATGGGGTGTGCATCTTCTTACCATAAAAGAGCATTGATATCGAAACCAACTGCGAGAATGGAAGGGCACATGCCAAGGCAAGAACCGATGCAAGAAGGAGTGTGGCATTGCGCGGTGTTCCAGAAGCCTATGAGGGATGCGAGTGGGCGGCGGTAGAGAGGAAGAAAAAAAGGGGGGGGGGCCTTCAAACGTGGCCAATGTGACCAATGCAAGCCCGTGAGGAGGGATTCCTTTGCACAAGCCAAGAAAGCCTGGTGGGCATGTTTTTATGGCCGTCGGTGGCTCGCGAGAGCAGATGGGGAAATTTCCGACCTCTAGAGCGAGCGGGCGGGGCAGGGGAGGGGTATTACCTCATGCACGTTCGCAATGGCAGCGGGAAGGACACGGAGTTTGGCAGCAGATACGGCTACTCGTGCGGATGTGCAAAGGAGGGTGTTGAGCAGGCCAAAGCATGAGAGAGCTCCGCCAATGGTCACCCATGCCGCAAGCCAATCGCCAATGTGCTCGCTTGCCACACGGACCTACGATACAAAAACGACGTGGAAAGGCAGAGGAATCAGCGCATTCAGGCGAGCTCTGAGCAGTAGCCTTCTTGGAAAGCAAGGTGAGCGCCCAGAAATGAAATAGTGCATGGCTGCGGTAGGTGGTGAGATATGAACATCCTCACATCCAGGGAAGAAAAATTCGAGTAGGATGCACACTTCTCGAACAGCGGATGCAGGGAAGGTGGCCCAGTGTCTCCTCCCGAAAGGTGAATGTGCGACTTACGAAAGAGCCATCTGTCCACTCATGAACGTGCTCCGAGTCCAACGATGTAGCGACGAGCAAAGGCACTAGGTAGACCAAGGTGATGAGGGTGATCGTGGCGTACATCGCACGAGGGAAGTCGCGCCCCGGGTCGTGCACCTGGAGGGATTAGACGAAGGGTTCTGTGGTGAGTTTGCCTCTATCTCTCTCGCAGATCCTTGCCATCTGCATTGGTACACTTAGCTGCCTCGCCCAGACTTCTTGACGATTGGCTCACCTCGGCGGCGAGAGCTCCTACGGAATCGTAGCCTGATGTATTCCATAGAAGCACAGACAAGAACGTCCCCCATCGAATCGGCGAATCCTCGGGACCGATGCCGGCGCCGTGAATGCCGACACCAATCACCATGCCGGCGTCCTCGTGCTTTGCGGAGTGCGGGCTTGTTGTGAGCGCGGAGGTTTCCATCGCTCGACCATTGGAACTGTTCACAGCATCATTAGCAACGTCACCGTGGAAGTTGTCCCAACCAAGTCCTTGTGTCCAGGCATGCGGATCGACGCCATGGATAGCCAGACCCGCTAGTGTGAGGCCAATGAACGGTGAAATGACGAAGAGTGCAAAAAGATTGGACACCTACGTAGCATTATGAACGAAAACTGAAGCATGAACGCGCGCAAGCTGTCCCACGGACGATCTTTGTAGCAAGAAAAAGGCTGGGAAGAGAGGCGGGTGTTTCTTATGCTAGCTTCTTCAATCAGATGATGTCAGGCCACCACCAGATGGGACGTCATCATGGGGTAGCCGTGAGCAACCCGAATGATGCTCAGCGAAACCATGGCCTTCCTTGGGAGTATCCGGACGGCCGCAACGAGAAGCATTGCGGACTAAAGAACAAGAGCCCAATGCGCAACCAGGTGTGCGCCCTTAAGCAGTCATCATGCAGTCTGGGCTTTCCGGGCTGCGAATCAATGAACGTTTTGGGCAATACGTATCTCCACATCCAATGTGGCACATCTGTGCCTGAAACGGACATCATGTGCTCCGAGTGTATAGACCTGGATTGGTCCATCAATTATCTCACCTGCGCTACCACATCGACACCGATCAAATTGAGCATGGTGACAATGATTAGCATCAGGACGGAGGCAAGCCAGCGCAGTCCCCCCGCAATGCGAAAGATAGGGAACCACTGCAGATAATCAACGAACATCACGGGATACAAGGCGTTGTCAAATGTGTTTGAGACCTGTTGAACATGCACAAGATGGCATCAACCATCCAGTAATACAGCCTCGAATCAGCATTGTGCAAGGCCGAGGGCAGCTCAGTATTGACGCACCAAATTCCACACAGCATTCTGGGTGGCCCAGAAGGGCCCGAATGCCCGGTGAGCCCAAACAACATAACCGCCAGCCTCAGGAATCATCGAGGAGAGTTCTGCAGTCATCAGTGCAATCGGCAGTGACCAGACCCACGGCAGGATGCAAAGGCCGATGAGGGTGAGACCGACGCCGCCCGCGCCGACGGAGTCCTCGAGCCCATAGTCTCCGCCGCAGACCGCGAAGAATGTAACACCCACCAGGTGGTGCCATGACAACGTCTTGATGAGCCCACCTGCACCAGCAGTGGTGGGCCCAATGGAGACGCTGTGCTCGACAGAGTGCGTACGCGTGAGCAGTGCGACGGGCTCCTCGGAGCGCCGCTGCCTCTCCCTCGCTGAGCTCATTCTGGTCAGCCGGTGCTTGAGCAGGTTGCCCAGCCGGATGCTCATGCGTGCGGCATGGGCGCCGCTGGCGGGCGGGCGGGGGAGCGGCGCCGAGGTAGGGGCGCGCAAGAGAAGTGTGGAAGCTAAGAAGGGAATGGCAAAATTATAAAGTTTTAATAAGGCCCAGTCTACGCGACCGCCGATCGTGAATCGAGACCCTTGTTTTCGAAAAGCAAGGTCTCGCTTTTCGAAATGCAGAGTCTGCATCTCCAAAAACAAGGGTTGGCAAGAGGGGGTCAAAATCAAGACCCCACTAGCAACTCTTGTTTTTTTTGCGGAGCAACCCCCCCCCCCCCCCCTCCATCTCTCTCCGCCGATGGAGCCGCCGATGGAGCCGCTCCATGGAGCCGCGCCAGCGGAAGAGGCGCAAGCGCAACCATCGACTATCGTGTGCATCTGCACTCGCTCCTTCACTGCACCCGTCTCCTCCACGGCACTCGCTCCCCCCCTCCCCTCCCCTCCTCCAGTCGTTGGGACACCTTCCTGCAGGGCTTCCTGCGTCCCACACCCGAGATGGAGAGAGGCCAACCTACTCTCAGAGTAGGGGTCGTGGGGGGCTGCCTCGCGCCCCTCCCCTCTAACTATCGTTAAAACGATAGGGTCATGGAGCGCGCGCCGCCGCCCGCTCTCGCTGCCGCTGCCCTCGCCGCGATGGACGAAGAACTCATGGACACGCGCCGCTGTCGCCCAAGCGACCGCGCCAGGATGACCCCCCCAGCCAGCCAGGTGGGCACAAGACCCAGCGGGCCACGCCCGCGCATCACCACGAACGCCGCGAACAAGGCCGCCGTGATGGCAGCAGCCAGCATGCAACACATCTCCAGCACAGCCCACAGCCACACCATACACATCACACCAGAGGGACGCTCCAACAGGGGAGGCCTCCGGGCCCGGCCCCCACACAGCCGCGATACCGCCCTCGCGCTCCGGCGCGAGGGGCAGGCCCGGCACCATCACAGGCAGGACCCCAACTGGGGGATGCCGCATCAATTACAATTACAACAAGGGAAAGATCACTGAGCAGACTGGGACCCCCAACAAGGGGGACAGGAGCCAAAGGGGAGGCGGCACAGGAGGGATGCCCTCGAGCGACGCCCAAATACGGGCAGACAAACGCGCCGCGGGCGCGAGAGTGACACACACAACACCAGCCCGAGAGGCCCAGCATCACGATCACCAACACCAGAGAGGACCAGCACAATGGACAAGCCACACAAAAACCCCGGGAAGGGGCGACAGCGTCGCGGAAGCGATAGACCCTATGGTCAATAGAGAGACGGGATCAGACACGAGGCTAACTCGCTAACTCCACTCTCCACCCCGGCCACACAAGTGGCCCTCCTAGACGAAGACCTCGAGCCTGAATAACCCGAAGAGGAGGCCGAATTCCCACACTCGCACAAAATCATCATCATCTTTACGGCATACGAGAAGCCAAACTCCAAAGCTCCAAAGAAAGCGTACTGGCTCCCCCCCCACCATCTCTGATCTCTGATCTCTGAGCCCACAGATAGACAAACGACTTGGACGGCCCCCGAGGCCGGAGGGGCGAGCGATAGGGGGGGGGCAAGGGGGGGCCAAGGGCAAAGCCCCAGCCCCAGCCCCAGCCTCCACTGCCTCCATGAGCCGCCCAGCCGGCCAGCTAGGGGGTCTTGCAAGGCTGCAAGGTGGCGTTCCGTCGAATATGGGACATAACTAAAGCTGAGCCATGGTCCGTTTACAATAATACTCGAATGTATGTAAACATAACATTGTAATCGAGTTCATTGATTGGTACGCATGTTACAAACCACCCGCAATCATTCGCCTGGCGCACGGCTTCCATGCTCCCCCGTCTTCATCTTCTTCGTCTTCCTTTTCTTCTCTGAGGAAGTCCAAGACTCTCCCTTCAGGTATATATCCATCAACCATCAACTTTGTCACTCGGTGGGCGCCGCAATCGACCGCCTCGCGTCACCGTGAGTGCGTGGTTCTTTATAGTTAGCGGCAGTAGCCTGAATCTTCAGAGGTTTTTTTTACGAGTGTTGTGGCCCATGCGGGCCTGGGAGTGCGCCTCCAAACCCGCGCCGCCAGCAGTGGCAGCTGGGGGTCTTGGTCAAGATCAAGATCGTGAGTGCTCAGCTACATGAGTTAGGAGGCAGAGTCTGAGGTTGACCAACGGGCCTCCCGGAGGGGAGTTGGAGCCCGGGGGGGAGGGCACGAGGCGCCTACCCATGTGAGCTAGTGAGCTAGGCATGAACTTAGTTGTGGACCTGAGGCCTAACGTTCCAGCCTACTTGCCTCGCACCGCCTGCGCATTGTCATTATCGGTTGTCGGCCCATAGAAGCAGCCGCGAGAGCCCGACCACAAATTAGGGTTCATCGCGTAAGTTCTAAAAATTCGCAACGATCCACAGGAAAGTAGATGAAAGCGAAATCTCACATCGATGGTGAGTAGATGGTGAGCTACCGGGGTGCCACCGCGCGACGCACAGCTCGCGGCTCTCCACCAGCAAGGCGGGATGCAACATTAGCACTGGCACTAGCAGGACCGCCTCTCGTGTCAACCATACTCATGCCGTGGCCACTGGGATCCGACCTGGCCTCTACGAGCTCATCAGCGGATCGCCGCCGTTTCCTCCTCTCAGCCGAGCGCGAACACGAGTGCGATCGGTCCGGAGAGTCATGGCCGGAAACACCACCGCCCAACGACTCATGCCCACCTGAGCCGTCCACCTCGCCGCAAGCCGAGGCGGTAATGATGTCCGACGGTAGCAAGTATCGAGGGTTGGCGGACAGAGGTACACGCGTGCGCGCATCGTGGCACCGCATGACGTCCTCGCCGACGTGCCGCTGCAACTGCACGAGCAAGCCCCACGCTGACGGGCGATCCGCAGGTTCATGCAGGGTACTCTGTGAGGCGAGGTCGTGCAAAAGCTTCGTGTCGCGGCGTTCGGCCCGTCCGTCTTCTGACCGGGGCGACGAGTCTAGGGAACCACGTTCACGCTAAAAAGAGTATGGGGAGGGGCGGGGAAGTCAAGAACGTACCGACAAAGAGCAGATATATTGGAACAATCCACCGAACAACCAATGCATGGGGAGCATAGGATGATGGAAGGCAATCATTTTTCAGATATCAAGGGCCTGCAGCTAGGGAAACCATTGATGGCAGATCCCATTGAGAGCAGATCCCATTGCCTGGAGTCCAGACTCGCGTCTCAGAGAAGAAGGAGAGAGATCGCTGAGCACCCTGCGCCAACATACCTGTCTCAAAAGTTTCTCAACCATTAGTCCGAAGCAATACACGTCAATGGCGCTTGTGGCAGCTCGTCCATCACGCATTTCGGGGGGGCGGTACTTCTTGGTCCCCACAGTGCGTCCCACCCACTCAGAGGAATCCTACGCACGGCGGCCCAAAGAAAAGAGGATTGAGACGCCACGAACCATGCACAATCCGCAGAGCAACCCACTAGTGGGCACCAGCGCGCACTCCGGGGGCACGAAAACGACTACAGCTGGGATACTGATACATGACGAGGCTATTTGCCAAACCACAAAGCGGACAATGGGCGCCCATCCACCTGTGTAATATGGCACGCCAGCCCAAAATCGATCAGCAGTGCTCGATTCTCAGGGGCCACAAGCACATTTCGAGCCTGCAAACGTCAGACAGATCAGGGTTTGGTCAATCAAGATATTGAGAATCGCAGCCTATGTTTCGCAATGGCCGACAGGTAGCTCGATCATCGCGTACCTTCAAGTCGCGATGCACGATACCCAAGCCATGTAGGCGAACCAAAGCCCGAGAAACGCCGGCAAGGACGAGAATTGGGTCGACTTGGCGCGCTACTCGGTCGTTGCGAAGACAGTGACGAGCATACTCTAACACGAGATGCAACCGGCCGTTCTCCTCAAAAGCACCGAAGGGGGTCACGATATTTGGGTGAGCGCCAGCGAGACGCAAATAACGGATCTCTCGGAGAAGTGCCTCTCCTGATGTCTTCTTCCGGCTTGTCGCTTGCTTGACAGCCACTGTGAGACCAAGCAGCTGTGCTTTGTACACTTCCGAATAGCCACCGTCCGAGAGCTGTCGCCAGTCGGCCGAGGGCGAAAGCTCGCGCACGTCGAAAGACTCGTCCCCACCAGGCAGCGTGCACAACCGCTGCTCCGGGCCGGCCAGCTCGGTGCCCGGCACCTTTTCTGCCGCGCGCCGCGGCATCGCGCCCTCGCGGCCTGCGCTCGCACTTCTTCCCGTCACCCCGCCTGCTTCCTCCCTGCGGGCGCGGGACGCCCTCCCCCCCTTCCCTCCCCTCGCGCGCGGCTGGTTTCAAGACTTGTCTACAACTAGTAATGAGTTTTATTCTAGACCGTCCTCCTGCATACATAGAGACGTCAACGGGAGTGGGAGTGGGAGTGTGAATTACCTACTCCTACTCATCGTCATCGTCTCGATTTCGATTTTCGATTTTCGCCGGCCCTCCTGCATTTCGCTCCGCTCTCTTGCGGCGCGTGACATCCAATGGCCCACTTTAGGGAAGAGGGCCACCCGAACCGTCACGCGCCAATGCGTCGATTGCCTCCATTTGATGCCACCTTCCACCTTCCCCCTCCCCATCCTAGATGTTAAACACAGTGGGAGAAGGTGCAACTAGAGATTCCCTTTTTTGTTACGCCCTTCCCGTCTATTTAGGTACATAATTTGTATTGACCCCTAACTAAGGCACTATTGAAGTGGCACGCGTACCACCCGATTTATCGAGTCGAGGTGCATTCCGTACACCATATCGATATTTATTTTGGTATTCGATGATGGGAATAATTGTGATTGTGAAACGTAAAATAAGGAATATGAATGCAAAAAGAGCGAAAACCTTTTAAAACCCCCGAGAATAGCAAATACCAAAGTTTTAAAAGTTAGCATGCACACATGCACACCTATTAGGGGTGCAAAAAAAATGGAAAACAGGTTTTTTTTATGAGGGGTAGGGGTAGGAAAATGACCATCTCAGGGTTGAGAAAATTTGAGGATTTTTTTCGGTAGAAAGTTCCCAATACAGCCAACAAGCCAACAAGCACATATCCTAGCCCGGTCACTCACTTGTCGTATTCCATACGATGACAAACTTTTACTTCTAACCTGTGGGTTATTTTAAGCCTCAAGGTCTCGTCGGCGACATTCTACCCCTTCTCTTACTTTCTTTCGATGTCATCAAACGTTCGGTGACAGTCTTCTGTCTTCTCCTCATGCATCGGTGACAGTCTTCTGTCTTCTCCTCATGCATCGGTGACAGTCTTCTGTCTTCTCTTCGTGTACCGGTGGTAGTCCCCCAGCGAGGTCTGCCCTCGTTGTTCCGACTTCTCTGTCGCACGTCTGTGCGCTGATGAGCCGCCTTGGTGCCGACGCTTGACAGTCCGTCTTGGGTGTGGTTAGTTTTCGCCCTGTTTGGGTTAGTTCGTGTGTGACTGCGTGACGTGGAACTTTTTTGGAGTCCCCGTGTTGTAGTCTCTCGTGTCTACCTTGGACCTAAGAAGCTCTCATTCTCGTTCTCTCTCTTCCTCTAGCTCGCTAGCTAGCCTCGGCCCTACCCTCCAACGCCGCGCGTTGTGAGCCCCCGAACCTCCGTCTCTCTCTTCGTCCCTAGCACTCGATGGTAGACACAGTCAGACCCGACTTCTACTATGACCTCTCAGACATATTCCCGCAAGCAACAACCAACGACTCTTTCACGGCCGCGTCAGCTGCCGGCTCGATCGAACGGCCCTCTGCCTACGAGCCAGTGGTCATCGCGTGTTCGACATCACTATGGGGGTGCGGAGGGCACCAGCTGCAATGGGTGAATGACGGGCTAAATAAGCTCCCTATAGGTTCCGGTAGGATGGATCAGCAAAAAAAAGTGGGGGTTGTCCGGCGAAATTTTCGAAAAATACCGAATTTCAGGCCTTCGAAGACGGTGCGCGGAATACAGTCGGCCCCCCTCCGATATATTTTTAGTGAGGCCGTTCATGCAAGGCACAAATATTGTAAGACGGGGAAATTTCTGTCGCCAGCTCACTAGGTCTACCAGGCTTGGAACCATATGGGTAACGTTACCCGGCCGAACGAGCCGGACCCCCTTCGCTGCGATTCCTCTCACGATTCCTTCGATGATTGCCTCCATCTCGCCCGTTCTTCTTCGCGATTCTCGCGGAGGGGGTACCAACGTTTAACATTAGTTTCGCCGCGTTTTCGGTAAAAGAAAGGAAGAACGAATGGCACGCAGCGGGCGTGGCTGCATAGTTAAGATGCAGAGTCGCGCGCGCGGCGAGGATATTAAGAAGTTTTTTTTTATCCGGGAACTTTTTGCGAAATTTTCACGCGAAACTTTGGGGGGTCCGGCGCGAAACTCTGACCCGGCCCTAGAGAAAGGGCGTGGCTGCTGGCTGCGAAGTAGAAAAAAACACCTTTCAATATACTTTCTCGCCTCGCGCGCGGCATTCATTGCGTTGTCACTCTGTAACCACGCCCGTCCCCCCTCCCTTCCCTCACTTCCCGCCTTATGGCATCTCCCCTTGTGCTCTACTTAGGGGCTCAGGTCGCGGGGGTGGTGGGGCCGAGCGGGGTGCGCCTGGCCCCAATGGTGAGGTTCCCGCCTTCCTCCTATGTCCTATGCTTCTGGGTGGCCTGCTTCTGTTGATGTTGATGGTGTCACACGGATGACGGATGTTTCATGTTTCGGCGGTATCGAGTAATCCGAGGTTAGTGATCGATTCCGTCGTGAGAGGGTCTCATGTCGCAGTCAGTCGTCCCGTTTCAGGCGAGTTTCGCTTTGAGGTCTAGTGCCTGCGCCACTAACACTAACTCGAAGTCTCGAAGTTGGTATTCATTTTCAGCTTGCCCTTTTTTTCTGCAAAGATGGGGGTGGCTGGCTGCGAGGTAGAGCACAGGGCCGCGTGCGTGGCGAGAATATTGTATTAAGAATTTATTTTCATCAACACACAATATGCTCCTCCTCCATAACAGCATCATTAGATCACACCTGGTTCGGTCATCATGGCAACATGCAATGTGCTCCTCCTCCTACTCTCTTCCATAATCATGCTAATCGTTGCCCTCGCGCCCCATTGCAAGAATAGATGCAGCGGCCGTGTGCACAATGGCACCAATCATATGCAGAATACTTTGAGTCGGATTCAGCGGAAGCCTCTTATGGCAAGGGTGAAAAGAGGGTATCCAAATTACAAAGCAAAACATTGTTGCTGCAATGATACCTTGGCGCATGCTGCCCGGTTGAGAAGTCTTGATTAGCGACAAAGCCGATACTGCTACGGCGATGAAGTCGTATCTGTGCGTGGTACATGCGCACATGTGTGCAGATGAGCGTGAATCCGGCATTTTGACTCTGCAAGAGCATCGCGGGGCGGGTGGACAAGGTTGGGCAAGCAGCGCACTTCATCATGACTCTGTCAGCCCATCGTTCGTGACCAATACAATGAGCACCGTGGTAAATTATTGTTGTTACGAGGACGGCAGTACAGGAAAGAAACATTTGAAGCACCATGGGCGTGCTCCATCTATAGGCCACCCACAGACAGCCAAGCGTGCCAGTCACAAAATTTAGCGAGTGCCTCGTTACAAACTTGCCCCCGTTTACCATATGTCGGCGCCATGCGTATAGAATGCAGCCCACTATTAAGGGCAACGCAAGCAAAAAGTGGACCTCCACGTCCGAGTCGTGGTTGGTCATCGTCGCTTGCGCAATCCTCGACAGGTTGCGACGACCGACCCCTCAACCCTCCTCCCCTCGTCCCCGGTCTGTTTACCCGCCGACCTGCCTGCGCCGTGATCACGGGTTCACACGCAGGAAAGCGAGGGTGTTTAAACATAAATCGTGTTTTGTTATAGATACCTCAGTTCTACTCTCAGTGTGGCAACGTCGTCCTGGCGTCCTGGAGTGTCACCGTGTCTGGACAAAACATCGTTCCTCCGTCATCGCCGTGACCTGTTAAATGAGGATGCTTGAGTCTTCAGCGAGATATCGCTGTGGGGGAGTGTTTAAACATAAGTCGTGTTTTGTTATAGATACCTCAGTTCTCAGTTCTACTCTCAGTGTGGCAGTGTGGCAACGTCGTCCTGGAGTGTCACCGTATCGCCGTCACGAACGCTAGCGATGTTACCTCTGTTCTACATCACGATGCTGTCTATTCATGGACCACCCTTTGGATGGTTCAAACAGAGGGATTTTGCATAGCTGAAACTCTGCTTGAAAGATGGTTGGAAGACTCAACGGAGCTTGTCAGAGTTTTCTTGTTGTCCTAGTTTAATCCTAGTGCTGAGGGACCGTGCCTCATCGGCAACGGAGCCCCTACCCCACGATGGGGGTATGCGCGGTTGGTGCATGGCTCGTCCGGTGTATGTGGCTAGGGATGCTAGCCAACAAGACCTCTTACAAGACTACAATTTCTAACGTGGTACCCCCGCCGAGAGACCACCCCAACTTCTACAACCATAGACCATAGCGCGCTCGACGACGCCGCTCAAGGGTACAACACCACAACGAATACACTCGACAAATTCGTTGAAAATCTTTTCTTCGACTCAGCGGCCGCCGACCGCGCCTCACGCTCCTCCAAGTGGTGTGACCTGGACCACATGGCCAAATCACTCAACAACTTCAGTGACAGCCACAGCCAGAACCGCCCGCACTCGACAGTTCAAGGGTGGCTTCCATCTTGGCTACCTCCTCTTCTATGATGAGCTCGCCTGCGCGGCCCACTCTAGACGGAGCATGCCGGTGAGGAACAGCGCCGGGGTTGAGTGGCAACTCCACCTCGAGAACGTGCGTATGGTTCGGAGCCCCCGGGTGCAACGCGAAAGCTTTGATGCGCCGGGCCAGGAGTTGGCGTGTTGGCGTACTTCTTCTCGTTGATCGTCGGAAAGAAGCCGGTCTGGATCGATGGTGGCTGAGTCGAGTAGGGCTCGTTGTTCCTCGCTCAGCGCGGTGACAGGGTCACCATCCCCCTCGCTTCCAGTCGGAGTCCAGCCCTGGTGTAACTTGAAACGCACCTGGAGCGAAGCTATCGGATGCTGAGACGGCAGGGTCAGCGCATCGACTCCGGTGTGGACGATCGTCACCGCGATGCGATAATCTTCCGTGGGCGTGACCACCGTGGGCATTACGAGAGGGGACGAATCGAGAGCCTCGCGGTTTGGTAGGCGGTCGACCAGCATCGCGCAGTGGAGGCGAATTGTGTGGTGTGGGTTTGGAACGATTTCGGTTCCGACTGGGGGTCCGCTCGCTTGCGCGAGGGCGGTGGTGGTTGTTGAGTTGGTGGAGGTGAGACCTTCTGTGCTTCTTGCGGGTGCTTCCCTTTGGGGCCGGCCGCCTCAGCGTACGACTTCTGTGCTGAATTGTTGGAGGGGTTGGAAACCGTAAAGGCTCCAAGGATTGATTGTTGAGTCAAGTGCCCGCCCCCGAGGGGTGCACTGAAGGTAGGAGTTGCCACCATGGGGGTGGCAGCAAGGCTGCCACCCACCATGGGGAGTCCTTGTTGCGTTGGCATGGCGGCAGTGGCTGGCGGCAGGGCGAGAGGCTGGCTCTATTGTTCTGCAGGGAACAGGACTCTGCCTGTTCCCTGCTTGTGTGGCTGTTGAGGAGGCGAGGGCGGTAGGATCATGTCCACATCGCTGTCAGTCAGGGGGGCGGCCTGCGAGCGCTTCGGCTCCGGCGGCTTGGGGCGGCCCCGGTGGGGCGTCGTGGCGGCGGGGGGCTGGGAGGTGGGAGCGGTCGGCGCGCGCTCCATCGCTAAAACCATAACAATAGTTTAAGGTATAGTCTACTACTACTACTACATACATACATACATCATATATATGTATACATAGTTAGTAGTGGCACTAGCACTATCACTGCCCACCTGAAATAATACATTTGTATTATACTAGTACATGTATTGGATTAATAATACGTATAACGTATAATACATAATACACTTGGCCCCCTGAACCCCTGAAAGTATTATGGCACCCTGGTGGTGGCCAATGCCAGATCCGCAAGCACTCACCAGTTCGAGGGTGGGAAGGACACTCTACCACATCGAATCACTCCAAGCACCCCCCAGCTCTTACCTCTTACCTCTATAGGGCTGTGGGGGTCGGGCGACGAAAGCAACGGCCATGCCCCTCTCCTCCTTAGCAAGCTCTCTCTAGAACTCCTACTCGTACTTTTCATACTTCCTTTTCGATTCTCCTTCCCTCCGGTCGATCACATCGAGCGGGCTCGCACTCCTCACACGCCCGCTCGATCTTGCACCAGCAGGAGCTTGGGCGGACTCACTGAGGCGTGAGCTAGTTGATCCATCTCTTGTCCTCGGTGTTCCTCGAGTCCATCTCTCAACTTTTCTTATTTGGATGCGTGCCGCCGGATACAAGCTGGGAGGAGTCCCGCCGGCCAGGGCTGATATGATTGGCTCAAGAGATCCGAGTGGCCACAGCAGCCATGGCAAGGTAAACTCCTGGTCTCCAGCTGGAGACGATGAGAGTCTTGAGTCACTGCAACAACGCACAGCAGCGCATGAAAATGCAATCGAGGCATCGCTTGCCCGCAGTCTGAAGACGGCTCAGAATTCATATGACGTAGGTGCCGAGACTTTAAAGACGCTTCATCAGCAGAAGGAGCAGCTGAAGAGTATCCGCACGCACCAGGCACAGGTTGAGGCTAATCTGAAGACGTCTGAAAAGTTGTTGCGTGGCATGGAGTCGTGGCGCGGCGCTGCCGCAAATTGGATGGCTGGGATGCTGGCTAAAGATGGTGGCAAGTCCGGAACTGATACTGGGAACACTGCCTTGAGCAAACCAAAGCTGGGAGATTCAAGTAAAGGTACCGGCGACGGTGGAGAAAAGCAGCAGGCCACTGAGCAACATGGGAGTATTCGAGAGTCAGCCGCCATGGAAATAGGCCAATCAGATGCCATGTCGCAAATCGCAGCCTTGGTATCTGGCCTTCGGCTGCAAGCGGAGACGATGAATACCGAGCTGAAGGCACAGTCAAAAGAGCTTGACAGTATCCACGACAAAGCTGATTCAAATGCCAATAATCTGGCATCAATCAACACGCGCACCAAGGCTCTTCGGCGATAGACGGTGTATGCATTTCGAGTTTTTATGACGTCTTGGCTCTCGGAAAGAAGACAAAAGAGATATCTTGGTTTACACATAAATCTAAGCTTTAATTAAGCTTCAGTGAATAGTGAATGATGAGTTGTACCTGAACCAAGGTGGATTAATCCTTCACTAAATGGCTCGCATTTCTTGGGGTCGAGATTCACTTGAGCTTTAAGATGAGTAAATATTATAGGAGGCGTCGTTTTGTCCTTGAATCAAGGTTAAGGTTGAAGGTGTTGCTGTGTGTTGAAGGCGTCTCGCCGAGCAAGTCGGGCGAACCGTGGGGAAGTTCGGCGAGGCTTTTGCCGTTGGATAAAAGGCGGCAAAGGAGGCTGACATTCTCCGTTGTCTTCCCCCCCATTCCCAAGACAACACGGTAGTCTTTAAGACTACTCGCTACTCGTTTGCTCGTTTGCGCAGCCGCACATCCTGGATGTGTATGTAGAGCTCGCAGTGGTGCTTTCTCCTTCTACCCGGGTTGCCCAATTCAGTGGTTCTCCAAGATGTAACGCTCAATGTCACCATCCAGCGCTGAGGCTGAATATTCTGGTGCCATTCTCACAACCAAAATAATAAATAATGTTATTTATATCCTGTGCTGTTGTCACAGATACATACCCTGGGGGGTAACATATCCATGTATTGTTCATTCTAGTTATGTAGGTATCACTCTCTGAAACCCTGATTTCTCAAGTGGTTTCCTCCGTCGAGGATGTGTCGCCCGGCGCCTCCGGCCGTGCCGCGGAGGGGGCCGGGTCGGGCGGGGTTTCTCTCGCTTCGTTGAGAAGGCGCGAGGCTTGTTGCACTACGCGCTCCCACGAGTCCAGGAATTCCGACTTGTTTATTTTTTTCCCTTCGTGTACGAAGATTTCAGGGAGGTGGGGTCGGGATCGTAGCGGACGTCGCCGAAAAGGCCGGAGAGGTGGGCGCAAAGGTCGCGGCTGACGCGGCGGCGCAGGGTGGAGTCCTCGGAAAAGAGGAGGTCGTCGACGACGACGACGAGGCGGCAGAGGCCGTCGGGCGCGGGGAAAAGCCAAAGGTCGTTGACGTCCTCCGCGCGAAGCTAGCCACGCGAGGTGAGCTCGGAGTAGAAACGGTCCTGCCACTCGCGCCCCGCGGGCACTTCGCCCAAGAGGGAACTTGCTGCGCACTCGACGCAAAGGGGCGAGCCGTCGTCGTGCGTGGGTGAGGTGGGCGAGGGTGGTCGGAGGGCGAGGTAGGTGAGGGGGCGCTCTTGGCGGGTGCCGTTCATGTATGCGTTGGGCACGTCCGCCTTGGCGAGGTCGTGGTCGCGCACGGCGGCGTCGGCGAGGACGGTCTTAATGGTCAGGTCGTCGGCGACGGAGGAGAAGGTGATGACGTGGGCGGTAGGCGGTAGATGGGTCCCTGACTCGCTCGAGGAGGGCGCGCTGGCGGCCACCGTCAGCGCAGTGACGCGATTTGAATGAAGGGATCGCGGTCGTCACCTATCTATAAATAAAAAATAATTACAACTGGGAATATCGGCGGCTGCACTGAGCCCCCCTCGTCGCTCGTCGCTCGTCGCTCGTCACCGTCCCCCACCCCCCACCCCTCCCCTCTCGGTCCCTTACTGCCTGCTCGTACGCTGTGTGGGCCTCGAGCTCGAGCGTTCAGAATGGCGAATGTTGTGGCAATGGAGGCGGCGGAGTCATGCGAGGATGCCCGAGTTACCTGGGGTCGGCAGAGGCTCTGCAATCTTCTCAGCACATTGCTGGTATGTAAGGCAGTGAACCAGTTAGAGTGTTATGTGCTAACCGGTTCACACCCAAACACCCAAGGGTTTGGCACTACCGCCTTCATAGTCTTTGAATATGTTATGGACGGTATTGCATTCGAGCTTGCTCCATAGTTCCGCCCATGGTGGGTTTATTGCGGTTATTGCGGGGCGTAAGTGGGTTAGGTTATGCCATATTGGTTGCGAGAGGATACCTTATCTACTGGTTCTTAGGGGTGTGAGCTTCAGACTACGTATGGTATTAAGCGCTTGCTTCCAGAAATTGGGGAGTTTGCTCGTCCCTCTTATGCTATCGGTCAGTTTGTGGGCGGGTAGGGTGGTCACTACCACCGCCCTGCCCAAGTTCGTGCGGCTGAACAAGGCGTCTAATGTCTAATACCTGCTTCCATCTTCCATTGCGCTTGCCTCGCGTCGAGGTAGTTTAGTATCCATTTGGCCTGTAACCTGTAAGGCTTTAGAGGGCGCGGAGAAGGGGGGGGGCGCGAGCGAGAGCTCCGCCCACCGAAAAATAGGTTAATAGGTTAGTCCCACACCTGTTTACACAGGTTAAGTCGGGACTGAGGCCGCCGCCAGCCCAGAAGGCATCAGAGGAAGGGGAGAATGGATCCCCTGGGGGGGGGGGGGGGGGGTTTGGCACCGGATCATATCTAAGCCCTTCACCCCCATCCCCCTAGTAGTGCACGGGGGGAATCGCCTGGTGGCGGGGGGAGAAGGGCCCCGGGAGTGGGGGTGTAGAAAGTTTGCTGCGTGAAAAAAATAGTGGGTCCGCGGCCGCGTTTGCGGAGAGAATATTAAAAAAATTCGTTTGCATGATGGGAGATGAGAGTGAAGGATAAGAGTGGCGCGCTCCCGATGAATTGCTTCTTCAATGGACCTTGACTTCAAACGATGCTGTCGTAAGCATGTGAAGCAGAGGGGATAGCAGAGATAGGTCGACGCTCGCGACTGCTTTGTGCGGCCGCTATCAGCCCTCGAGCCATGCGTTGCATGCGCCACATCATTTGAATATATTGGACGGCGTATGCCCTGGAGGTCCTCTCCTTGTGTTCAAGCATTTTTTGACGGACCTCTGCTCCAGAGATCGGGGAGGCAGTGGAAGCTATCCGCATGATCGACTGTGTGCGAGACATGTCATACTTGAGGAGTCCGAACGACCAAAATGCCCACCAATCCTGCGGGAAGCCAATAGACGGAGGGCCCTTCATACATTTACGGACACGGGCACTACATTCATTTCGCAGGCGAAATTGCGCGCACCTGCACTTGTTTCGCCATGTTGTGGAACAGTACCAAGAAAGCCACAAAGCACTCTAGTGAGGCGATGCGTCCTTCGTACAATTCCTGAAGATGGTTTTGACGCACAAGCTGTTCATCAGCCGACAGGTTTGCGACTTCTTTGTCATCCGCCATCCATATGCCTATGAAGGGCTCAATAGGCTCAACGTCGAGCTGCTCCACATTCAGCTCGTCGATCTCGCCGGGCACCATTGCCGTTGATCCTCGCGTAGGGCTATGAACCGAAGTCGCCATCGAAGAGCTAGCGGACAAAGTATGTGGCAGGTCCTTGAAAAAATTGCCACCAAGGGAAGACAGTATGGAGAGCATTGCAGCGGCCGACATGCCCGCCTGCACTCTTCCCCCAACTCGTGCATACGACGAGATGGCGTATTCAGAGACGAACTGCGCGACGAGGACATCAAAGGGATTCTTGGCGAGCGCTCGGGCACGGTGATTTATTAGTGGAGAGAAAGCTTGTTTGGCTCCCGCGATAGCAGGAATGCAAGAAGCGATGTTGAAAGCGGAGAGCAACTGACGAGTTGCTAGTGTACACGGGCGGGGAACCTAGCGTACCTGACGGCGCGCCGTGGGAATATGAATGTCTTTTTGTGTCGAGGCTAGTGCATGTGGATTGTGGCCAAGCGTGAACGATTCGCAGGTGACGCCAAAGGTCTGTATGGATGATGCTTGGTCGACCGCCAAGCAGACTGCGCTTTCAGTAGAAGCAAGCGCGCTCAGCCTCCCATCTGGCCGGCCGACTGCGAGGAGGGATCCACGCACCACCCGATGTGTATGTCGATGCAGCAAGTGATCAACCGGGTTAGCCGAATGGACATTGACGGTAGAAATCGAGTAGGAGAGCGCGAAGCACTTGGAGACGAAGGCTTCCAAGGATTGTGCGACCCATGGAATGTCGCCAATCAGAATGGATCGGCCCGCAATCCGATGCAGCCAAGGTCGGCGTTGTACAAGCCGCAGAAGAATTGTAGTCCAGATGGGTAAGAACATGTAGATAAGCGCATCGAAAGCACCGACCGCGGAGGATGCTCCGACAAGCATCGCCCAAAGACCAGCAAAGCGTAGATTAATACCGAAAACTACCAGCCGTAGCGGTGTGTACCCCGAGATTACAGTGAGTAGGATGTACACGGCGCTGTACGAAGGAGGGCGGGTGCTCTTAGACAAGGACACAACTTTATGGCAAGCTGCAACACAGAATCCCTTCGTGGAGCGGTGTTTTTGTCCGGAGTAGGGGAGACGAACTCACCTCATCACCCATGAGATGGGTCCCTCAAGAATATGCTGCGACCACCGATGGCCTTGCCCAAGGAGTTCATCGCGGATTTTGCTCTTTACAAGTATTTGGGCACCGTCTCGGGACGAGGCACGGCTCAATGGGGGAAGAGTGGTCGAGTCACGCGCTTGAGTGGATGGAGAGCCATGGATCATCGTCTCAAGCACATCCAAGCAATGATGGTTGAGACCGTCAAGATCCATTACCTGCTGCGACGTGAATTCCAAACGATAGCTTGTGCATGACAACTTCCCGAATGAGCTCGCGCAGAACATGGTGTACAACAGCAGCTGAGTCAAGACTTGATGTGTGGCTGCAAGTGTCAATGAGACAGCCTCAGCGGGTCTTTTCCCGCAGAAGGTAGTGAACACGTATGAGTGGTGCTGCCCCGAGGAAGGCCCCAAGGTCTTTGAGGAGCCCTGCGTCTCGCGTACCACGCGAGCGATCTGGTTATCCGAGTCGGAGGTCACCGCAAAAAGATGTCGCGAAAAGCCCTTTAGCACGTTGCACGCATTGACTGTGGCGAAGGTGCCGCCCGAGTGAGAGACGAAGAGACAGATTGTGTTGATCAGCGGATGGGAGCTCTGCAAAAAAGCACATCAAGGGAGCATTAGTAGGGATGAGCCACCTCGGGCGAAGCTAGCTTCTCGCAGCAGCTAGGCTGGCCAAGTAGCTAGCACAGATGATAGAAGCTAGCTTTTGTCTTGGAGCTAGATAAAGAGCAGCATTGTATATCTTACCTGGTTGAATGGAAAGCCCGTGGACGGTACTGGGTACGTCTGACCAAATTGGCCAAGCAATTTGTTGGCGGATAGACATACAATATTGAGCCGTGGGAACACGCGAAGGAAATCCGAGGCGAACTGCTCCGCAGCCCACAGTGACACCTCGCAACCCGTCAAAAGCACATCGATGGAACCATCGTGCGTCCCAGAGTCATACTTCTGGATGCGAGTGCGAAGCAACTCGAAGAAAGTGAATGCTGTATGTCGGTTCCTCGATACGGAACTGCGATCGTTCCAGTCATCTTGGATCTTGCGGAGAATATATGGGATGTCTGCAATGTCTTGCCCGACAGGGTCCAATGAGGACGAGCTCGTGCCTTTATTTGTCAGCAAGCTTGCCTCTTCCTTCATTGAGTGCTCACCATTGCGAAACCAGACAACACGATTTAAGAAGGGCGACCTCAAGCCTACGAGCACGGTGTATCCCGGGTATGCAGGCATGAGGTCAAAGGAATACGTGCCTATGGCACAGCAGGTTGAGGCACTCGCTAGCGCACCTGTTGGCTTCTCTATGTAGTGAGCCACGCGCACGACGCCGTGTTTGCCATAACGGAATAATTCAACGCCGGAAACATCTCCCCAGGACGGTATCCTTCCCCGACTCCGGACGAGTGATCCCTCGGCATGCGCAGATTCGGCCTTCTCTGGCACCTCGTCGTCCCACGTGATGCGGATAAGCTCGCCTTTTACGTCGTCAAGATCGTACCTAAAACCTTCTAGAACATCAGCAGTCTCTGCAGAAGCAGTGCCAAGGGCTGCTTTCGTCGCGCTCGCCTCTGATCCCCAGGCGAGCAACCCAAGCTTTGGATAGAAGGCGACGGACATTGTTTGCGCACGAGCCGCAATGACGAGTTCACGCTGTGCGTGAATGGAGGAGGTGAGCACGAGGCCAAAGGATCCTATTGCCCCTTCGAGAAGCTGCCTAGCCGCCTTCACAAGCTTTTGCTCAAAGAATGCTTTGACAGCAGAGCGCACAAAGCTCTCGAGTGGCGACATTGAGTGCCCCGCCTCTGTTGCGCAGTTTGAATCCTGAGAGGACAAGGGAGCCAGCTTGCGCTTACCCACACCTCCTTCCTGAGTTCTGCGGGGATGCTACCACCTCGAGTTCCCGCAAGTATTGAAACAACAGTGATGGCAAAGTCTTACCAATCCGTGGGCAATCTTCCTGAGTCTTTCGGCGCCAGTCCTTTCGAGCATCGTTGTAACCATCGCATCCTCCAATGCTGCTGCTCGTCGATCGGGTGACCCCAGGAAGAGCGTCTCGTCCTTGAGCTCGTCATCACCAGAGTCCTTCGAAGCCCGAGGCGAGTGTCGACTGCTATCAAACCAGGAGCGACGGCCTCTCTTAGGAGTACGCAGACCGAACAGCCAGTCGGCTCCGGCCTCGCCAAGCACTTCAGAGGCCGCATGCACAAGCATACTCGTGCGGCCTTCTTGCTCAACGACTTCGCCGACATCCTTCAGAAGAGCAGTCCAGGTTTCCTCAAAAACAGCGGACACTGCGCCAAGGGTGCGAACACTCCAGAACTCATCAAGGATGCCCAAAAGATCGCCTCTGTGCGCAAGTGCTCCGTAGATGTAGCCGTACCGAACAGAGGCGGTCCAAACACCAGCCGTATTGAGCACGTCTAAGAGACCAGCGATTGCGAGCGAATCTGTAGTTGTTGCGCATGGCACGTGGAGAAGAGCTGCGAGCAGCTTTTGCACTTCTGCAAGCTGATATGTGACGCCATGCAATCTGAATGCGTCCAAATCACCGTTGTGTGTGATGAAGTTCTCGAGGTTCGCGTCCTCCACGCTCCACTTGCAGGTCATGTCCAACTTCCAACGCTTGCAGTGCATTGGTGGGCTCCATCGATGAGGATGGCACCCCGGCAGCTGTGCAATCGAGCTTGTAGCAAAACGCGTGTGCCCCTGGAAGAGCTGCGGTGCGGTTATATTCTTTGCTCGAAGCGCCGACCCGCATTTCTTAAGCAGCAGCTCACAGAGGTCTGTCCGCTTTAAGTTGACCACACGGAAGCGTTTTCCGACCATGAGCGTCTTCTTCTGACTCTGATAGGTGACAATGCCCGCAGACTGCGCTCCACGCATCATGGTGATGCGAATCATCTTGGCCAGAATGTCACGCATCTTGTCTGAGTGCGTCGCCTCGAGGAGCAAGAGGCCGAAGTTCCCACAATAGAAGGTTGCCGATTCACGTGCTCCCTTGCTGCTGGGAGGTTTGCGTACACAAAATGGAACACAGCCAAGAGCATCGCTGGAAACGGCATCAAGTGCAGTGATCCAAAATGCCAGAATGATTGCTTGAGCGCTTTGACCAACTAGAGTAGAGGTCTGTGAGGCAACAACAGCCAATGCGCAGCTGCAGACCCAGCCTGAGTGTTGGATAACGAAACGAGTCCACGGGTGGATTGCGGACCTCAATGTTGTCGAGGAAACAACCCATCCGAATTTGATGATGGGCTGAAGGCCGACTAGGTACGCTGTGATAGCATGTGCTCCCTCGTGCAGAAGAGTTGCGAGGATGCGGCCAGCGATGAGTCCAACGAGAAGCGGGAGCATGTTTGGCGCAGAGGCTGGATGTGGTAAATGGTGTTGGACGCGGTAGTCAGTCAAGCACCAGCAGGCTAGAGAGAAAGAGGCAAGTCAGCAGGCGCAAGTGTGGAAGTGGGGGTGGGGGGATTGCCCGCGAAGAGAGGGAGACGATGAAGCGAGCGAGGGCCTCGGGGAAGGAGAGAAGGGGGGGTACGGGGTACGGAGGGAGGTAGCGACGGCGTTTCTGGCGACGAGAGGAGGCATGGGCAAGTCCACTTTAGGAATCAAAGGAAAAGCGAGAAGAAGAAAGGGCGCGGGGAGAGTAGAGATGATGACCGGCTGGGTGAGGGGGGAAGAGAGAGAGAGAGAGACAGGACAGGGCGGGGAGGGGAGAGTGGAAAGAGGCAGAAGCAGAGGGCGAAAGGGGAAAGCACTCCGCCCGCGGCGCTCTTCCTTCCCCTCGGCGAGCGAGGGCCTCGGGGAAGAAGGAGAGAGGGGGGGACGGGGGACGGAGGGGGAAGTGGTTGTTGGGGACGAAAGAGGTAGCGACGGTGTCTCTGGCGAAGAGAGGAGGCATGGGCAAGTCCACTTTAGGAATCAAAGGAAAAGCGAGAAGGAGAAAGGGCGCGGGGAGAGTAGAGATGATGACCGGCTGGGTGAGGGGGGAAGAGAGAGAGAGAGAGAGAGAGAGACAGGACAGGGCGGGGAGGGGAGAGTGGAAAGAGGCAGAAGCAGAGGGCGAAAGGGGAAAGCACTCCGCCCGCGCTCTTCCTTCCTCTCGGCGAGCGAGGGCCTCGGGGAAGAAGGAGAGAGGGGGGACGGGGGACGGAGGGGGGAAGTGGTTGTTGGGGACGAAAGAGGTAGCGACGGCGTCTCTGGCGACGAGAGGAGGCATGGGCAAGTCCACTTTAGGAATCAAAGGAAAAGCGAGAAGGAGAAAGGGCGCGGGGAGAGTAGAGATGATGACCGGCTGGGTGAGGGGGGAAGAGAGAGAGAGAGAGAGAGACAGGACAGGGCGGGGAGGGGAGAGTGGAAAGAGGCAGAAGCAGAGGGCGAAAGGGGAAAGCACTCCGCCCGCGCTCTTCCTTCCTCTCGGCGAGCGAGGGCCTCGGGGAAGAAGGAGAGAGGGGGGGACGGGGGACGGAGGGGGGAAGTGGTTGTTGGGGACGAAAGAGGTAGCGACGGCGTCTCTGGCGACGAGAGGAGGCATGGGCAAGTCCACTTTAGGAATCAAAGGAAAAGCGAGAACGAGAAAGGGCAAAGGGCGCGGGGAGAGAGTAGAGAGTCGAGATGATGACCGGCTGGGTGAGGGGGAAGAGAGAGAGAGAGAGATAGGACAGGGCGGGGAGGGGAGAGTGGAATGAGGCAGAAGTAGAGGGCGAAAGGGGAAAGCACTCCGCCCGCGCTCTTCCCCTCGGCGAGCGAGGGCCTCGGGGAAGAAGGAGAGAAGGGAGGGGAAGGGGACAGAGGGGGGAAGTGGTTGTTGGGGGAACGACGAAAGAGGTAGCGACGGCGTCTCTGGCGACGAGAGGAGGCATTTATGTTATCATTTTTCGAAGGTCCCCACAAGACGAACGCGTTTTAGCGTTTTTATCGATTTTCCCGTCGAGCCGCCATCTCCCGACGGGTGAAGGTGCCCCGGAGACCGCAAACCCCCTCTAAAATCTCGGTGGGAGGGCCCAAAACCTCAGAACCCCTTATACGAGGAAATCGCCGCTGATTTTTGAAATTCGCCTCAAAATTTCTCATAAAAAGTCTTCTTGTGATATACCAGTTCTAGAATCCACGCTGATAAGGTTCACTACCCTGGTGAGGGGCCTTGCCCCGCTAAACCCTCATCGCCTAGTGCGCACTCGCACGGCGGCCCGGGGCAGAAAACCTAAGCAATCAAAAAACCGTCAGAGCTCAGCACACCTATCTTTATTATAGAGGACGCCAAGGGCAAGCTGAAAATGAACGACAACCTCGGCCTCGTGGCGACAGCACTCGGCCTTGCCGAGAGACTCGCTGAGGTCGGGGCACACCTCCCTCCCCGAATGAACCCCTCACGGAAACAAGAACACCATAAGCGAAAGACAACCCACCAATGACGAGGCACCCGCGTCACAACAACAGTCTAACGGGCCGCCCGGAGGCATAGGAGGAAGGTGTCGTATTCCATACGATGACAGACTTTTACTTCTAACCGGTGGTTTATTTTAAGCCTCAAGGTCTCGTCGGCGACATTCTACCCCTTCTCTTACTTTCTTTCGATGTCATCAAACGTTCCACGACTGTCTTCCGTCTTCTCTTCATGCATCGGTTGTAGTCTTCCGTCTTCTCTTCGTATATCGGCGGTAGCTCCACCGCGAGGTCTGCTCTCGTTGTTCCGACTTCTCTGTTTCGCATGTCTGTGCGCCGATGAGTTGCCTTGGTGCCGACGCTTGACAGTCCGCCCTGAGTGTGGTTAGTTTTCGCCCTGTTTGGTTTAGTTCGTGTGTGTCTGTGTGACGAGGGGTCTTTTTGAGTCCCTGCGTTGTAGTCTCTCGTGTCTACCTTGGACCTAAGAAGCTCTCATTCTCCTTCTCTCTCTTCCTCTAGCTCGCTAGCTAGCCTCGGCCCTACCCTCCAACGCCGCGCGTTGTGGGCCTCCGAACCTCCGTCTCTCTTCTCGTCCCTCGCACTCGATGGTAGAAGCTGTCAGACCCGACTTCTACTATGACCTCTCAGACATATTTATTCCCGCAAGCAACCACCTACGACTCCTTCACGGCCGCGTCAGCTGCCGGCTCGATCGAACGGCCCTCTGCCCACGAGCCAGTAGTCATCGCGTGTTCGACAAGCACAAATTCTGTCTTGGCGCCTACGACCGCGCCGTCCCATAATCCCGCTCCGGCGGCGATGGCGGTGGTTGAGACGGCGGCGGTGGCGAGGGTGGAGGCGGCGACGGCGGCGGCGGGGACGGTGGAGGCGGAGACGGTGGAGGCGGAGACGGTGGAGCCGTACCCTCCCAGCCCATCGCCTCAGCCCTCGGCGCCTCCCACCGACCCCTCGCCGCGGATCTCGCCTCCACCGCCGCCTCCCTCTCCGTCTCCGCCCCCCCCGCCGCCACCGCGCGCCTCGAGCGCCTTCCTGCAGAGCTGCCTCTGCCCGCCTCCCGTGCTCAGTGTCCGCCACTGAAAGGCAGCGAGCACGCACTTCCCCCCCTGGGGCTCGCCTTAGGGTGTGTGCGAAAATTTTTCACCCGTAACATGGCAACACTACGATGGATATCAGGGCGCGTGGAGCAATCACTTCCGCTGTAAATTCTCTACTACCTAAGACCAAGAGCTGATTTGAACCAGATGTTGGACAGGATGTGTTTTTGTGGACTGGAGCGCCATGGAGGTCTCTGGGATCGGGATACAGCACGGTGCACGGCACGTTCATGAAATGGAGCAGAATGGGTGTATTTGAGACCGCAGATGTCAAGCTCATAGCCATCGACCCGGGCATCAAGAAGAAACTACAGACGTGTAACGAAACTATTTTGTGAGTTAATTACATGTGAAATGAAACTATCTCATATTTCTGAAAGGCTCATTCTGAAGTTTGCTCAGGACAGAGCCGCCCCAAAACACACCGGTAGACCGAGGGCTCTGACTGATACTCAAGTGGTGAGTCTTCTCTTCAAGCTGCTGCGCACAGGTTGTCAGTGGAGAGAGTTGGACTGTGGTGAAGGCTCTCACATGAGAGGTTGCAACCTCAGGTTTGGTTGTTTTTTCGGCAAGTTCCCCCCATGTGGACGGTATAAATTCTACTTAAAGGACCCCCTTATTAAGGTACAAACGTGCAGGTTTCAGATGGTAATACCGCATGTATGCGCGCAGCAGTTGAAAGAAGTGCCGGACTCGGGCCTACGTCCTACGTTAGAACTGAGCGTGCGTGTCCGGCCGTTGGGCGCTTAGGTGCGGGGTTTGCCTACTGAGAGAGCGTCTTCAGGCTTTCCGAATTTTATCATGCCTCTCGCCCAGTAGTATACTGTCCTTAAGAGCGTATATGTGAGGAAAAGTGCCGGAATAATGGCAAACCCGCCTTGGCCTAATGCCACAAGCGACTTTCGCATGGATCTGGCCAAGGAACGCTACCCGTCGATGTGGCCACTCATCGAGCCATACATGGGCCGTTGGTGCAAGGCAAACCTCATGCTCGTCGGCGACTACTCCGACGAGTACGACAGGATCCCAAAGACCAAGTACATTGGAGACGAGGCCGCCGTCGCGTACCTCTGCTGCATGGAATACATCACGGCGGTCGCGTACGCTGAAACGAATCCCATGGTGCAAGTGCACCGACCGAGCAGCTGGCAAACTCTACATGGAGAACAAGAAGGCCGTCCTCGCACGCGTCACGGACCTCGCCACCCAAGATCAGCCAAGCGACACCGTCGCCTGCTAGCAGAACGACATCGACAATAGGATCGAGGAAGAGGGATGTGAGAAAAAGACGAAGAAGATGAAAACTCAGCCCGCGTAGCTGGGGGTGTTGAGAGGGGGCGGAGCGTGATTAGCTTTGTACTCATCTTCCTAATAATAATATTATTGTGGCGACCTAAAAAGAAAACAAGCACATATGGATGACAAAAAAATCACCTGGCCCTCTTTTGACGGAACGCGACTTGACCACTAGGGGCCGGTGCACCCCGCCCAACCCAGCCCCCCCCCGTAACCTGGGCCCCTAAGTACCTAAGTAGAGCACGAGGGGAGTCGCCGCAAGGCGGGGAGTGAGGGAGAGGAAGGGAAATGGGCGTGGCTACAGTAGTTAATAGTTAACCCCACGGCCACGCGCGAGGCGAGAATATTAAAAGGTTTTTTTAGGAGAAATTGGTTAGGGTTAGGCCCACACACACATACCCCTGTGGCCAGGCATGCATTTTTGTACACGATTTGGCCGAGTCATAAGCATTTACAACTTGGAAGAACACATTGACAGTATGACTGACACGAAATGAGTATACCTTTAGAATGACAGGCCGCCAAGCCCCGTGGGCCAAACGCCGTCCCGGCTGTGAAGGTGCGCAACTGGAGCTGTTGGTGGGCTAGCAGCCTGACCCAGTGATGGGACGTCAGGCTGATATCAGGTCCTGATACCATGATAACAGGTCCTCTGGAGCTGACGACCTGATATCAGGTATCAGGTAGGGGGCAAAAACAAAACTCATACCGACGGACAAAAACAAAACTCCGTACGCACGCACGAGAGGACGCAGCAGGCGCGCGGAGAGTCCCAGTCACGGCTCGCTCCCTCTCTCCTTCCTCCCGCTCCTCCCTCCCTTGCCTCCCTCCGTCCCTTGCCCGTTCCCTCCCTCCCTCCTTCACCTCCCTCACCCCCTCGTCGCCCGCGCCTGCCCCGCCTCTCTCGCATCCCTCGTCCCACTCACCACTCGTCTCACTGTCTCCCTAGCCGCCTGCTCACTCCCTCGCTCCCTCGCTTACTCCCTCATTGCCTTGATCACTCGCTCGCTCGCTCGCTCGCTCCTTCCCTCTCTTCTTCCCTCCCCTCCCTCCCCTCCCCTGCCCTCTCCTAGACCGCTCCCTCCCTCCCTCCCCAAGTCAAATGGCGCAGGAGTTGGCGATGCCGCACGGCGCCCTGGCCACGGCCACAGTCTGGGGAACGGTGGAGGCGGACGGACTCGAGGGCAATGCTTTCGAGTGGTCTGCCGTCGGGGAGATCCGGCCGCGCGAAAGTCGTGCGCGGTAATTGAGGCCATTTCTATGTACGTATACTAGTACTCGTAAGTCGGCTGATGTGCGGTTAGATTTTGATTGTTGTCATAAGTTAGAAGTGTTACATACTGACATTATAACGTACGTACTAAGATTATACTACCTTATATCAGGCTGATATCAGGTCTGATATCAGGTATCAGGTTGGCGAAACATGATGACCTGATACCTGACGTCCCATCACTGGCCTGACCACCCTCCATGCCCATGGCTGAGTATCTTTGGGGGGGGGGGGGGGGGGCAGGCGCCCATGGGCAAGAAATATCAAGGGGAAGGACTGTGGTGCTAGGAGTTGGCTACATACGGAGTACCTGACAGATGAGAATAACACCTAAACACCATACTTTATCACGAAACATGGTTCGTCAGTTGCCACCGAAAGGCAAGCTCCTCCTCTCTCACGCCCTCAGTGCTCACACACACTCTCATTACTCCCTCACGGCACTTCCGGGAGGGAAGGGACGTCAAAGACGAGAGTTTGAGCAACCGTCTCCGAAACCAGCCTGGACAAATGGTGAGCTCCCGCCTCGTTTCTCATGCCAGGCGATATGCGCTCACATAGTCCCAGCTTTGCGCGTGCTCCATGCTGTACATCCAAAAGTGCGAATGACTGCTCGTCACGCCCACTCGTTCTCGCAGCAACGTGCGTGGGTTTTTCCAACACCGAGTGCAAGCGCTCTTCACCGCGCAGTCTATGAACTCAAGGTTGCCAGGATTGAGCGAGCCGCAAAGTTAAAGCTACGGTCGACTAGAGCTTCAGTCGTAGACAGCACGGTTCTCGACTTGACCCAGCGCTCGCGCGTTCACACCGACCCGCAAAATAGCATTGCCAATGGTATCGGTGCAGGTGTTCTGCGGCCAGGGCCCCGCCCAATCTTCTGGCCGAAACATATTGATGGCACGAAGTCGACCGTCGCGATCAGTGAACAAGTCCTCGGTGAGAACAATCACACTCGGAGGGGCGGTCATTCCGCACAATGAACCAGTTCTCAAATACTTTCGAAACTGTTGCATGAATTAAACCACGAGAACTCACATTGCCACTCACTTTGTCTTGTGCCAGTGCCGAGACTGGCCTTACCCGATTCTTCTATCTGTTTCTGCTTCTCTTCATACTTCTCACCCACTCGCCTTTGTCGAAGCATCGAATGGGGATCCACACACTTCATGCACTGTACCTTACATCTTTTGTGCGCTGAATTGTTCATGAGAGAGTGTTCGCCTGTCCATGTTGCATTCCATTGGTCAATGCTCAGCTGAAATACAAATTGATATCGATCTGCATGCCTGGCTGGTCTCACTTGCAAATGGTCTGTGTATGATATTATTCCTGCATTAGATGTTCTTCGTGACGTGTTCTGCATGGCACCACCATTTGATTTTCATTTGGTAAAACTACTACTTGGAGTCTAGCTAGAACAAGGTTTCGGGGAGCGAGGGAGTGCACCTCGACACTAGACTAGTGGAAGTGCTGGAAGTAAAGCATGCTGCGGAGGGGGGGGGGGGGGGGATTAAGATGGACTAAGTCTAACTAAAACGGGCCTCCGCCAGAGATCATAATAATCCACATTTTATGATCTCGGAACGAACGGGCGCAAAGTGCAAATTGGCATCGGCACAATGTCAAGAAGTCACAAACACAGTCCATTCGCCTATCTAGGTATTAGAAAGCACTAAGAAAAACATTTTAATATTCTCGCCTCACGCGTGGCTATGGGGATAACTACTGTAGCCACGCCCATACATATTTCCCTTCCTCTCCCTCACTTCCCACCTTGCGGCAACTCCCCTCGTGCTCTACTTAGGGGCATAGGTTGCAAACTGACGGGTAGTCTTAGGCGCCACCCGGCGCTCCCGGCCTTCTGGAAAGAGGCCATCACGAACTTCAGGGACCTGACGTGCAACCCTCCTTCCTTATGCGAGAAGGCGCGCTATCACAGCCCATTTGGCATTTGGCATAATCCACACATTCCCCCTCCTGCGATACATGGCCCATGGGCGCGCCTGTGGGAATCGCTGCACACCAACGTAATGCACAACTATAGGGAGAGGCTATACGGGGTTTGGGCACAAGATCATGTTAAACCTTCGATGTTAATGTGGCATGGGCGTCCTTGGGCAACCCTTTGGCCTACCCTAGCTCACAAGGTCATGATTCTGACATATGATGGTGGCAAGCCGTGACCACCTAAATTCGCCTCTTATCTTATAACCGTAGAAACCTTTTTAAAAGCACCAGCCTTAGAAATGGCGACTCAGTGGGGTTTTCTTTTTCGACCCGATCGCCCCTATGCCTCCGCCTCGCGACGGGTGGAGAGCCCTCACGCTTGCGCATGGCGAGGGGCGGGGGGCGGGCAAGGAGGGGCAGTCGGCAGTCGGCTCGACCGGCGCGGTGCCCGATGCTGCCATCGCGGCGCCGGCGCCTCACGCTCACGCGCGAGCCTTCAGCTTTGTTGGGTGGCACTCCCTTCGTTCCGTCCCTCGTGCTGTTCCTGTCCCCCTTCCTGGGGGTCCACAACTGCTTCTTGTTTGGCTCTGTGGTGTTGTACGTCTTTCCCCCTCTGGGGTTTTGCTCATGATGGTGCCGGGCCGACACCTCGCGCCGGAGCGCGAGGGCGGTACCGCGGCTGTGTAGGGTCCAGGCCCGGGGGCCTTCCCTTCCCTGATGGAGCGTCCCACTGGTGTGGTGTGTCTGGTGTGGCTGTGGGTGGTGATTTGTGTGTGCAACATGTTGTCAACCAGCATGCAGGCCGTGATAGTTTCTAGGTAAGAGAGCAAGAGAAGACGGGGGGCGCCACAGCCAGTAGGGAAGGGCCGCGGCTCGCCGCGGCCACTCGCTCCGGCGAGAGAGATTAGCGCATTAGCGCTCTGGGCCCCTAGTTTCACGAGTGCCCCCCACCCCCCCCGCGTTGTTTTACCCGAAAGGGGTTTTCTCCCAGCCCCAGCGTGGTCTCGAGGAGAGGACGCCTTGGGATGCGCAGGGTCGGTGCATGTGCATTGGAGCATTGGAGGGGGGACAAATATCGAGGGGAGGGGGCAGTGCCCCCTTTCCCCGGTATCCGGTATCACTCGGACACCTGGCTCGTCAGGCATTGCGGGATTCCGGGACTGAAAAGTTGTGTCCAATTAGCTAGTGGGGTTGGAAAATGAGAAATGTAGTAGTACTACTATTACATACTACTAGTAGTAGTAATACGTAATACTAAATTATTCTTATCTCGTGGAGCGCGAGGGCGAGGGAGGGGACGGTGACAGCGTTAGAACTTATAGCGTCGTATGACATCTTGTTAGCTAGCTAGCATTCCTAGCCACATACACCGGACGAGCCATGCGCCAACCGCGCACACCCCCATCGCGGGGTAGGGGCTCCGTTGCCGTCGAAGGGCTACGGTCCCGCAGCACTAAGGTTATACTAACACAACAATAAAACTCTGACGGACAGAGAGATCGATCGACGCGAGCGGCAAGCTGTTCGCGCAGTGGGCGACATGGCCGAGAAGCTCGATGAGTACCGGAAGCAGCTGGCGCAGGTGGAGGCAGCGATCGCGAACGACCCGAGCAACCCAGATTGGCTCAAACTCCGAGACGACCTCGTCGAGGTGATCGAGTTGACCGCCGAACTTGCAGCCACAGGCGCTTCAAGCTCTCAGACGGCCGAAACTGGCGTGGCTTCCCGGCAGAAGTTCACCGTTGGGGAGAGGTGCCAAGCGATCTACGAAGGGGATGGACAGTGGTACAATGCAAAAGTTGTGGCTCTTGCTGAGGATGGCTACTTTGTGACCTACCTGGGATACGGGAACACGGCACAGGTGTGCTCCCTCAAACAGCTGTGGCTTCTTGATGCCTCATGAGACTGACCTAAGCCCCAATCCTGCTCTGGTCGCAGGTGGAGTTCAATGAAGTGCGGCCATACGTACGACCAGAAACGAGCAGCTGGGTGGCTGGACTCGAGTGCTCAGCGGTGCATTCCAGCGATGGTCGGTGGTATGAGGGGAATCTGGTTGAGGTTCGGGAGGGCACTGCGCTAATCCGATTCCAGGGTGAGACTGAGACCTCAGAAGTGGAGCTTGATTTCATCCGGCCGAAATTAAGCGCGGCTGCTGAGCGGAAGCGAAAAGCGGAGGAGGAGGAGGCTGCCGCCGAGGAGGCCAAGCGAGCCATACCAAAGTCACTGGAGATTCTACCAGGCGATTCCGAGGAGACCATAGAGAAGAAGAAAAAGAAGTTGAAGATGTTCAAGAGGCAAGAGAAGAAGGCAGCACTCGAAAGTCTTGGCGAGGGGCGGCGATCGTCCTGGCAAGCATTCAAGGGCAAGAATAAGACCATCGGCAAGTCCAAAAATTTTCATGACCCTCGCTGGGACCCAACGCGCGATCATGGAGAGCTAGCTGCGAGGCTTCAAATTGAGAAGTATTCAACATTTGGACCGCGTGATTAGAGCTGAAATGTGCTGCGCATAGCATTCCGCACGTAAACGCTTGATTGCCGAGTAATAATGTGTCACAACTTCTGTTCTCTGCAACGTTCACTGGGATCCTCATCCTAGCTGAAGATGTCGCGTGCCTCTACTCCTTACCGGCCGACCTTTGGGTTGTTGAACCATGCAAGAAGGGGAATAATGCATCTCACATCCGTGCAGCCATTTACAATCTATCGGGCGCATGGCCAATGTCTGCGCAAAATGGGACATGAGCTGTGGCAGTGGCACCATCACAGTCAGATTGGCCCATTCAGTGGTGATTGTTGTGTGCGTACGTCGGTATGTACGGCCATGCTAGATGCTAGCCAAGACCAAGAAGCGCAGGCTCAAGTTAGGTCGTGTTCCGTCGAATATGCAACACTCGGGTGTGAGCCATCAAATGTCCATAGTTTACTTTCAACTAAGTTTATACTTGATTCACACATGGGGGAGCACGAGCCCCCCCCCCTGTCCATAGTTTACTTTCAACTAAGTTTATACTTGATTCACACATGGGGGAGCACGAGCCCCCCCCCCCACTCCTCGCCCGCCGTGGGCCGTGGGGAAGGAACCATCCATCCTCCTGGCATGCTAGGAGGAGACTGGCCCCCAGTCGCCTGCCACCACCCCCCACAAGCACAAGCCTCCTTCCGCACTTCCGCACCCTCCGTGCGTCGTGCGTCGTGCGTCGATCGCCATGCCCGTAGTCACTTCCAACATGGGTCCCGAGGAAAGCTCCATGAGCGCTCCCCGCAAGAACCGCGTTCCGCGCTAGCTGCCGGCGCGCCCTCGCAGGCAATCTCCAAGAGTGAGAGCAGCCTTGCTCTGACAAAGGGAGGGAGAGGGAGGGAGAGGGAGAGGGAGAAGGGAGCAAGAGGGAGCAAGAAAGAGGGAGAGCGAGAGCGAGGGGGAGAGGAAGCAAGGGAGAGAGAGAGAGAGAGAGAGAGAGAGAGAAGGGAGCAAGAGGGAGCAAGAGCGAGGGGGAGAGGCAGCGAGGGGCAGAGAGAGCAAGGGGGAGAGAGAGCAAGGAGGAGGAAGGGGGGCGTGGAGAGAGAGCGAGAAGAGGGTGCAACCTCAAGTTTGGTTGTTTTTTCGGCAACTACCCCCATATGGACCCTATAAGTTCTACTTGCAGGACCCCCATATTATAGTACAAAGATGGTAAGTGTTGTGTTGTGAGAGGAGTGGAGCGGTGGCTGTGGAGTGTATGGAGGTGGAGGGGCTGATGTATGTAACATGTGAAGTACAGCCTCTCAGCGGGATGGGATGCGTGCCACCGGGGGCGGGGGAAGCACGCGACAAGGGGGCCGAGGACGAGCGGGCGCTCCCAGACGACATGGGACAGCACGGAGCGAGGACGAGGGCAGGAGGGACACGAGAAGGGGACACAGGGCGCTCGAGCGACAGCGCTGAGCGTACGGAAGACACCGGGGGGAGATATCACTCACGCGCGGGGGGAAAGGGAATTGCGCGGGAAAGAGATAGACAAAAGGGGGCCGGAAACTCAAGGAAGCACTCGGGGAGGGACGGGAAGGGTGAGGGAGGACAGACCGAATCGGGGCGACGTGAGGGAGAAGGGAACTGGGGCGCGGCGACGGAGAGGGAGTCGCGTGGAAAGACCTATGGGGGTGGACGGAATGAAGGCGCGATACAGGGAAGGGGAGAGGGGACCGGAGCGTGGCGACCGAGAGGGAGACGCGCGGGGAAACCTAGTGGCGGGAGAAGTACAAAAGATGGAAGGGGGCGCATGAACCTTCCCTACCCGCGACACCCCCCCCGATGTGGGAGCCGATGTCCGGGCGGCGACCGCAGCGCAAAAGGCGGGGAGGGACGAGAGTGGGGAACGGGACGGGGCGGTCAGGCGGGTGCGTGAGCCCAAGCGTTTGTGGCATAGCGGACGCAGGCATCGAGCTTGCGTTTGGGCAGCCACTTGGTGAGGAAATCAGCTGCCATGTGCTCCGGTGCCGACGTGACGAAGAGCGACCTCGCCACATTATCACGGTCATAGGCTTGATATGACCGTTGGTCGCTCACACGACATCGCAGGGGTCATGCTACGTACAAACATCATGAGTATACGAAGCTCGACGCCATTGATGCAACATTTTGATCGCTCGGAAGTGCGGCAAATCACCGTCACCGTCCAGCGTCGCTGTCGAAAGCAGACTCCGGACACTGAAACGTGATCACGCACACGCACACACTCGCAACGTCATTGCAGGGTGTACAATCTGGCATAAAACATAAAACCAGCGGGATTGTAATGTGCGCTGCGACTACGCTTGTTGCCGCCGCGACCCGATCGCTTGATGTCTCCCCGAGGGTACCAATTTGGGAATCGCTCGGCGCTCGCCAGGCGCCGAGCGCTTGCTGACCCCATGGCTGCCGGACCCTGTTTAGTGAGCTGTCAGTGCAAACCTGGACACCCAAAGCAGGGAGATGACAGGGGACACCCTCGGGGGGAGGGGGCGAACCGTGGCGAGGCTTTAGGTGTCGTTCCGTCAATTGTGGGACATCAGTCGATTTGAGCGATCGAATGTCCACAGTTGTATATAAAACCCGTCACGAAACACCTAGGCGCCCCACAACAAGATTTCAGTCATACTGGGGGGAGTTGATCCATCCGAAGAGGTCCCCCCATTGCCAATGTCGAGGGTGATCGGTTTGGATAACCCCCAAACCTCGTCTGTGGAACACTCTTGTGATTCAACCGGCATACATCCCCATCGATGCTCGAGTCTGCCGCTCCGATCGCACACCCCTGTGAATCTGAGGGGTGTATGCCCGCACCAGAGCGCACCGCGTAAATGCAGAAAACAAGTTTAGTTACACGTCTATAGAGCAGTATTTTAAAATTAAATGTTGACTAGCATAACAACTTTTTTTCTCTGCTTCCCGCTGTGCATGTCCCCCCCCCCGAGGGGGCGCCGTGTCAGCGCTTTTCCCTGCGTCTGGGGGGGAGGGCGGGGGGTTCCCGCGGGGGGAGGGGTGGGGGGTCGCTGTGGGGGGGCTCTCCCCTCCGCGGCTTCCACACGAACACACGAACCCCCTCTCCGCTTCTAGACGTAGTCCATTTCCTCAAACGATGTGCCTAACCTTAGAATCACTCATTACAATATTATAATATTAGTGGTGGACCACCTGATATCAGCCTCATATCCATATCAGTTCCTGATATCACCTGATATCAGGTATCAGGTCGCCAAGACCTGATGACCTGGACCTGAGACCTGACGGGGCATCCGGGTAAAGCCTGAAATCGGGTAATTTTCGAAAAAATTGCCGGAAGACCCCCGGTTTTTTTTGCTAATCTCCCGTAGCAGAACCTATAGGGAGCTTATTTAGGCCTTCGTTTGCCCATTACAGATGGTGCCCTCCGCCCCCCCCCCCCCCCCCAGTGAGTGACCGGGCTACACTCAGGGCCGCGCGCGTGGTGGGACTATGAGTAGTAAGACTTTTTTTTTCGAGAGTGAAAAGAGAGGAGAGCCGGCCAAAGGCCGCCCCTCCAGCAAGGGCGAGAGGGCGGATGACGCGCGAGCCGCGAGAGCCGCGAGAGCCCATTGATGGCCGATGGATGGATACGCCGGATGATGGAGAGTTTCGTCCAATGTGCATCGACGCCGGGGGGAGCGGGAGGGGGAGGCGGGCGGGGCAAGCGGGTAAGGCGCTTTCGGCGCATCTCTCTCGCGCGCCTCCATCGCCGCCCCGCCCTTCGCAATCAATGCCGCTCGACGCGCTCGCCCCAGACGTCTTCGCGCTCATCCTGAGCAAGCTGGGGACGGCCGACCTGCTCTCTGCGGCGTGCACGTGCCGGCTCGCCCACGCTGTCTGCGACGAGCTGCTCCGCTCTACGCGTGAGCTCGCACTGAGTGGCTCAACTATCTCTGCCGCATCGTTAGATTGGCTTGTCAGAACTCGCATGGGTGGTAGCACTCGCCGCCTCGATGTCGGCGGGTGCCCACATCTGAGTAAGGCGCATGTTGTCAAATCTGTCCGTGACTCCCGCTCAATTGAATCCCTCGTCGCGCGCAACGTCGGCCTCGGCTCTTGGACATGCTCTGCAATCAGCAATCTGGTGCATGCTGCACCTCCGTCCTTGCGCGATGGCAGGATTGAGCTCGACTGTCGGGTGGTGATAAATCAGGACCTGTCCGGTGGATCTCGCCTTACCGCGCTGCTTGCACAACCTTCTCTATGCGTTCGTCGATTGGTTGTCGTGAAGGATTTCGTGGGGGTTGTGAGCAACGCTGGTCATCAAGTAATCAACGCTGCAAACCTCAATGCACACGTCGGTGCCGGTGGCACCGTCCTGGCCGCCGCGCCAACCACGACTGACCCGGGTGCGGAAGTAGCCGCTACGGAATCTGCCGTTGATGCCGCCGCATCTGAGTCTTTACGCCGGCTGCAGGCCGCCCTTAGCTCCCGTGCTGACTTGTGGACGCTTGATGGTTCTTCCGGAGCTCTTGGCCGATCTGGAGTCGAGAATCTCGTTGCTCCGCTCCTGCGCGCCCCTGGATGTGCCTTGCGCTGGCTTGCATGTAGCGACGTCCCACGTGATGCAATGCAGCACCTTGTAGCCGCCCTGCCACAAAATTCGTCGTTGCTCACCCTTCAACTTGGCTGCAATTGCTTGTCCATGGAGTCGGCCCTCCTCATTGCAACAGCAATCGAGAAGCACCCGTCGCTCACCACGCTGATGGTCGAGCACAATCCGATCCTAGATGCCGGGGCTGCGGCTATCGCCTCCACTCTTGAGCACAATCGAATCAAGCGTCTCTCTCTCGCCTTCACGGGTGCCGCGGATGGCGCGTGCGAAATGGTTGCTCGTGCTATTGCAGCGAAATCTCCGCTCATGGACATTTCTATCTGCGGCAACGGTGTTGGCTCAGAAGGAGCGGAGAATCTTGCTCGCGCGATCGGGATGGCTGGGGAAACTGGTAATCTCCAGCACTTGCGGCTATCCGCAAATCAACGGATCACTGCTGCTGCCACCTGCGAGCTAGCTCGCAATTTGGCTGACTCTCCCCTCCGCAGCCTCGAGCTTGCCGGCACCAACGTCAATCCACACGCTTGCTCGCTCTTTGCTGCGTCTCTTCCGATGTCACGGCTTGAAGTTCTTGACCTCGCTTCGAATCATTTTGGCTGCGAAGGAGCGTGGTCCCTTGCGTGGTCCCTGCCGGACTGTCCGACACTGCGCACGCTTAATCTCGCGGACTGCGCCATTGGTGATGATGGAGGGGATGAAATTGCTGATGCACTCAACCGATGTGCGGAGCGATCGCGATCGAGGAAGGAGGCGGTCGCCCTCGACAAGGTTGACGACATCGAGCCTATCGTATGCGGTAGAAACAAGGCAGACGGGATTGTGGGGAAAGTGGGCCAAAAAACGCCTGTCGGTGCGGCAAAGCTTTGCGATACTGAAGCTTGTGGGGACATCGGAAATTCCGAACCGAAATTATTTTCGTTGTCCTTGCTTGACCTCCGGGGCAATCGTTTGTCGCCAAAGCACCGGCTTGCTCTTGATCCCAGAGTGAACATGAATTTCCAGCACCCTGTCGCTGCGCGCGCCCAATGAGTAGGAAAAGCTGAGTACTCTATTCGGTGGCATTGGGAGAGCTCCCTTACATCCATATCTACGGAATTCACAAAGAAAGGAAGGATCGTTGACAGCTGAGATATTAGAGTATTGGAGAGTCATCCTCACCTTGTCGGAAATTTTGTCAACAAGATTATCCTTCAGCTCGGGGCTCAAGCGATCTGAACCAAAAGGGCGGTAAATTGGCAATATTCTTCGAGCGGTAGCTATTTTTGTTGCGTGACTTGCGGCCATCAATGTGGTCGTTCAGCGCGTTGGGCATTGAGGTAGTCAATTCATCTATTTTGACTACGAAGGCAAGGGCGCTCACACTGAGGTATCTATGCGCTAGCCATCCCACGGTATTAATGGTCTCAATTGATAAAAAATTAGTTCTAAGTTGCAAGTGCCGTGGTGGGCCATGAGCCGTTGGGGAGCAGCCCCAGTGCCACTACCACTAGCCGGCAAAGACGGAAACCTCAGGTTCGGTTTCTCCGCCCCCCCCCCTCCCATGGGACCTCGAGAGACTTCATTTCTTCCCCGACCCCTCCCTGCCCCCAAAATGAGGGCGTGGAGGGTTAACTTCTTCTTGTTCTTGAGCGCGGCTTTTTTTTGCAACATCAACATCGAGCATAGATCGCTTCCGCCTCTGGGCGTCAGGAACATCTTGCTTGTCTTGGACATAGCGGTAGAATTTCACTTTCCAGAGTGCAGGGAGGAGAAGGGTGTACAACGCGGTGGTCACTCCAACCCCAAACGTGATCCTTGTCCTTGTGACGCCCATTCTAACGCGGCCGTCACGCCGTCACTAGCAATGTGAAGTGGCTGCCCGGAACCTACACTCTGAACCAGGCCCATGGTAGCGCACCTGGGCCGCACCCCGGATACCGAAAACAAATGAATGATGGGGGAAAGCGAGGAGGTGGAGGGAAGGGAAGTAAGGGCGATGTCAGCAGATAGGTAGAGGTAGAGGTACCTAGCTCTAGTAGATGTGAGCCTAGCATCTTCAGATGTTTCTTTTTAGGCCTTCGTGCTTGCCCATTACTGATGGTGCCCTCCGCACCCCCCTAGTGAGTGAGCGGGCTAGCCGTACCCCCGAAACCAAAGACAAAAGAAAGAGGGCGGGAAGGAAACGAGATGGAGCGAAGGGAAGTAAGGGCGGTGTCGGATGGAAGGTAGTAGATACCAGTCTAGCAGTGGGCCTTAGCCATGAATCTTCAGATCGTTTTTGTCCGCTAGGCTATTAGTATTTAAGTAGGGAGTCCGTGGTGCGAGGTGCGAGGGCCGGGTTCATAATTCTTCCGTCGAAAAATATTATTCGATGAATATCAGCAATCTTGGCAAAAATTAACCATGTACGCACTGAATGACGGCCGATGTTGCATCCATGCTCAACAACTAAAGAGTGATCGGGGATCGGTACGTACACGCCGCCTGCCACTGGAAACCCCGAACACTGAGCCCATAAGTAGAGCACGAGGGGACGAGCCGCAAGGCGAGTGAGAGGGAGTGATAAGGGACGCGGGCGCGGCTGTCAAGAAAATGTCACAGAGTCGCGCGCGCGGTGTGAATATTAAGAAGTTTTTTTTTCAACAACTAAAGAGTGCACACAGATAAGCAGATGCTATTCCGGATTCCGGATGCGGCGTAGCATCGGTTCGTCATGCGGCGCAATCAGTCCCCGGAGAGAGCACGGTTGTGGTCTCGTTCCTAAAGATAGACACATGTAATGGCTGTACGCGAAATGCGATTGCTGACCAGCCTCACTGGTTTGTGCAAACGTTGCGCAAGTTCAAGGATATCCAGTAGTACGACAGGATTCCAAGGTTGTGGAGTTGTCATAGCAGCAGCCACGAGCCATGCAATCCTGGACGATGACAAGGGTAGCAACTCCATTGGCAATTAGTGCCAGCACCACAGCCAGGCCCACAGCAGTGCATGCAATATCCTGGGGTGGGAAGCGGACCCGAGGAATTGACGGTGGATGCTCTAGTGTGTGTATCTCGGCTGCAGCCTTTGCCCACCACTCAGCAACAGCCTCAGCCTGGTAGTATGATGCAAAAGGAATGAAGGTACCCGTGCAACTCACACGATCGACGGTGCCAGGACAGTGTAACCCCCACGGTCGGAGCAGCTGAAAGATGATGAACCAGATGGGCCACCCTGCAAACCACACTACACCCATTGTCTGATGGTTTGATGGCGAACCCAGGGACACCTCCGCGCCCCAGATGAGGGAAGGGATGAGGTGGAAGAGGAATGCGGCGAGAAAAGAGATAGGAACATCTCGCAGCAGTCGCATCCAGCTGCAGAGCGGCTGTCTGCACACTTTAGGCACATCCTCGAGTCGGATCCTGATTGGAGCACAAGAGCAGCAGCACGCCTCCCACTGCACCTCGAGCACACTGCCAATGCGCTGGAAGCTGAGCGAGCCGCGCTGGATAGGGATGCAGCGGTAGAGCAGGAGGAGCGGATGCGCCGCCTGATGCGCCGCCGGCTGGGGCCCCACCTCGAGCGCGTACACCATGCGCGAGCGGCAAGCAGGCGCGCGCGCACAAGGAGGGGCCGACTGAGCACTCTCCTCTCACGTCAGAGTTTTATTGTTGTGTTAGTATAACCTTAGTGCTGCGGGACCGTAGCCCTTCGACGGCAACGGAGCCCCTCCCCCGCGATGGGGGTATGCGCGGTTGGCGCATGGCTCGTCCGGTGTATGTGGCTAGGAATGCTAGCTAACAAGATGTCATACGACGCTATAAGTTCTAACGTGGTACCCCCGCCGAGAGGTCACCGCAATCTCCATGACCATGACACCAGTGCGCGCGTCGACGCTCAAGGGCAAGGGTGCAACAAACACATCATCGAATGGACTCGACGAATTCGATGAAAATCTTTCCTTCGAATTTGTGGCTGCCGAGCGGGCCACACGTTCCCACAATTAGTGGGACCTGGACAATATGGTCAGTCTACACAAATTCTTCAGTGGTGGCCGACTACCTACCTACCACTACCACTTCGCTCCATCAATCAAGAACCCCGGCGTAAATAAACCAATTAATGTTATATCCTAGCCAACCCCACTAGCTAATTGGACACAACATTTCCGTCCCGGAATCCCGCCATGCCTGACGAGCCAGGTGTCCGAATGCTACCGGGGGGAGGGGGCACTGCCCCCTCCCCTCGATATTTGTCCTCCCCCCAGTGCACGCACCGACCCCGCGCACCCCAGCACGTCCTCTCCTCGAGTCCACGCTGGGGGAAAACCCCTTTCGGGTAAAAACAACGCAGGGGGGGGGGCGCACTCGTGAAAAGGAGCCCAGAAGCGCTAATCACTCCTCGCCTAAGCAAGTGGCCGCGGCGAGCCGCGGCCCTTCCCTCCTGGCTCTGGCGCCCCCGTCTTCTCTTACCCAAACGGGGCGAGAAGACACGTAAACGCCGGAGGGGAGAGCTGCCACTCTCCCCTCCCCTCCCTCTTCCCTCTTCCTCCTCTCTTCCCTGCGGCGGGGGCCCATGGCGCGCGCCTGCGGCCCCTCTTCAGGTCCCCAGGAGGCCGGCAGGGGCCTGGGAGCGCAGCTCAAGGGGCAGGTGAGGCTGGGGCATGGCCCTGGCCCCTCCTGCCTCTCCCTCGCTGGCTCTCGAGCCCCTGCCAGTCGACTGGAGCTGGCTGGGGGGTCCTGATCAGGGGGGCCCAGGGGGAGGAGGGGCTGGTCAGAGGGATGGGCAGGCCACGACGGGCCAGGGCGGGCGAGTCAGGCGTGCCTGTGGGGAGAGGGATGGGTCAGCAGGGCAGTGTGCTCCTGGCAGGCCATCAGGCGTGCCAGGAGAGCGGGTGGTTCCTCCCCCATGGCAGGGGAGGAGTGGAGAGAGGGGGGGGCTCGTGCCCCCCCATGGGCGAACCAAGTATAAACTTAGTTGCAAGAACCCCGGCGTAAAAGGACGCACTCGACACTACGACAATTAAATCTGGTTTGGTCGCAAACAACATCTCGATCGTGTTTCCATACCGATGTGGATATCGACTGAAGAGATCAGATCGCTGATATGATGACCAAGGCGCTTGAGAAGAATAAATTCGTAAAATTTCGCAACCTCAACCTCGCGCTGGGTAAGTAAGGCGTGGAATAGCTTCGAATTTCGGCTATGATCATAAAGCACATATCAGATTTGTGCTATGGTCTACAGATACAAATAACGCTCGAGGCCATGTTCTACAGATACCAATAATGCAGATCCGGGGACAGATAATACTAATAATAACACATAATGCGCTATTTTTCACATAATATTGTTTACAGTATATCACATTTCACAGCTCGGCTGTTTACTTTACTAGTAGCGAATACGTAGGGACGAAGTCAGCTAGGTCGGGCACAAATTCGACGATGTTGTTCCCGCGGGGCTGGTCACCGACCGAGTCTCGATGACGAATTGGGATGGCCCATAGGGCCTGAGGGCAATGAGGAGGGTGGCAAGCCGGCGGCACGACTTCGGAGACGCTGACGGGCTGAGGCCCGTCAGCAGAGGAAGGCGGGCAGGCGGGCTTGAGCGAGGGCGAGGACGGCGGCGAGAGCGACATCGAAAAAAAAAACTTTTAATATTCTCGCCACGCGCGCGGCTACGGGGTTGTCTATTGTAGCCACGCCCAGATCCCTTCCTCTCCCTCACTTCCCGCCTTGCGGCAACTCCCCTCGTGCTCTACTTAGGGGCCCGGGTTGTGGGGGGGGCTGGGTCGGGCGGGGTGCATCGGCCCTCAGTGGTTTGTTCTCGCCTTCCTCCTGTGCCTCTGGGTGGCCGGTTTCTTGCTGTTGTGGTGTAGGTGCAATCCTGCCGCACAGGATTCCAAGAGAGAAAAAAAAGATCTGAAGGTTCAGGGCTACACACCTATCGCTAGACCGCGCATCCTACTGCTACTGCACATCAGCCAGCGCCCTTATCTCCCTTCTCTCCGCCCCCTTCCTTGCCTTCCCCCCCTCGTTCCTTTGTCTTTGGTGTCGGGGGTGCGGCCCTGGTGCACTACCTAGGGCCCGGTTTTGGGAGTGGGGACCGGGCAGGCCTTTTGGGTTTTTGTTGGTAGGGTAGAGCAGGGGCTGTCACTGCACCTTGTTGTGAGGAGTTGAGCAGCACGCAGCACCCCCTGCCCCCTGAGAGCTCTAAGTCATCATGTTAGCCTATGTATAGAACTCATCATACAATCTAATTTGCACCATCTCCCACCTCCCCATGGGTACTTGGGACAAGGCTGAAGAGACTACAAACGCAAGTAACCCTCACAAGCAACAAAGGTACCCAATGGAAGGAGGGACGCGGCCACGCCATCGCACGGAGTAGTGGCACGCCGATCTATTTAAGGTGGCCGGGGGAATAAAAGAATAAGTTCCTGATACCCGGATATTCCGAATATCTGGCATGACTGGCCCAACTATCAGTATCTATCTGGATATTCCTAACGAGCTCCAGAGGTATCCGGATACTATCTGGATACCAAATCTGAACTCCAACCAGATATCCAGATTGCTAAAATCAAACCTGTTACGGGTCTTACGGTGTATGTGGCTAGGGATGCTAGCCAACAAGACCTCTTACAAGACTACAATTTCTAACGTGGTACCCCCGCCGAGAGACCACCCCAACTTCTACAACCATAGCGCGCTCGAGGACGCCGCTCAAGGGTACAACACCACAACGAATAAACTCGACAAATTCGTTGAAAATCTTTTCTTCGACTCTTCGACTCAGCGGCCGCCGACCGCGCCACACGCTCCTCCAAGTGGTGGGACCTGGACCATATGGCCAAATCACTCAACAACTTCAGTGACAGCCACAGCCAGAACCGCCCGCACTCGACAGTTCAAGGGTGGCAAAACAACAAATCCACATCGAATGACTCCAAAATCGGTCCCTCAGCACTAGGATTAAACTAGGACAACCAGAAAACTCTGACAACTGCCCCACGCGCTCTACTCGAACACATCCACTTGTCCGCCTACGTCACTGGGGGGACGTGGTACAAGTATTTGGGGACAGGCTTGCCACCAGAAAAAGATTCCTTTCATCCTGCTCCCCGCCGCGCGAACCTACTCAGCCTCCCCACCCACGCCACCCTGGACAGGAGAGAGCGCGGATGCGGCCAAACTCGCCGGTACCCCGCACGTCTTCGGTCGACACGGAGGCGCCCGTCGACGTTCCTCACCCCGGATGCAACCGTTTCCTCGGATGGGTTGTCACCCTCTCTGCTATCTCGTCTGTCATCTCCGGCTACGATCAGGGCGTGATTGCAGGCGCAATGCTCACTCTCAAGGACGACCTCTCTCTCACCGGTGTCCAGCTCGAATTAGTCGTCGGCTCGCTCAACATCGCAGCCGCCCTCGGCGGCATCGTGACCGGCATGATCGCCGACGCCAAGGGGCGGCGATGGACGATCACTCTCGCGAATCTTCTTTTCTTGACTGGCTCTCTCTTCTTGACCATGGCTCGGGGCTTTACCGCCCTCCTGATCGGCCGCATCCTCATGGGGCTGGGTGTGGGAATTGCTCTGGTCGCCGCGCCCATCTTCACTGCCGAGATTTCGCCTGCGCACATGCGTGGCAGCCTGGTGGCAATGTCGGATGTGTCCATTAACGCGGGTATCCTGTTGGGTTATTCGGTGGGCATCGATTTCTACGGAATTGAAGGTGGCTGGCGTTACATGTTCGCCATCGGAATGCTCCCAGCAGGTCTTCTCTCCCTCCTTATTTGGACGGTGCCTGAGAGCGCGCGCTGGCTACTGATGCAGGATCGCTACGACGAGGCACGCGATGCCCTCCGGCTCATTGGTGATGAAGAGTATGCTGAGAAGGAAATGCTTGCCATCCGCAAAGCGATGCGGCGCGACTACAAGGCAGGCCGGGCAAGTTGGTGGGAAATATTCAGTCCGACGGATGAGGCCACGCGGCGCATGCTCGTTGCTGGCCTTGGTCTCGCCTTTTTCTCTCAAGCTTGCGGCACTGAGGCTGTGACCTACTACATCCCAAGGGTCATGGCCAATGCGGGCCTCAACAAGTACCAATCTTTGCAAGCAACCATGGCTGCTGGTGCAAGCAAGGTGCTATTTCTTCTCATCTCTTCCCAGCTCTTTGATCGCGTAGGGCGGCGCCCTATGCTTCTGCTATCTGCGATCGGCCTAGCCGCATCATTCGGATCGGTCTCGCTCTCATACGTCACTGATTCCTGGACCTTGACCATCGCTGGAATTTGTGGCATAATGGGCTCGTTCTCTCTCGGCTTCTCACCGCTCGTGTACGTTGTAGGGACTGAAGTTTTCCCCAATCGTCTCCGCGCTAAGGCCATGTCTCTTGCCCTCTTCATTACTCGCATTTTGGCGGGGGTCGTCGCTATATCCTTCATAACCTTGGAGCACTTGCTCGGTCAAACTCTGCTTTGGTTCAGCTTTTGTTGCATCGCCCTCTCTGCCATGATTTTCATCTTCTTCAACGTGCCTGAGACCAATGGACTGGAACTGGAGGATGTTGCAGATGCTTTCAGGAAGGGCGACATTAGTGGTGTCAAGGAATCGGTGAATAAGCTGCAAGCAGCGGTGGCGCCATCCTTTTCGCGCAAAGTAGATCCAACTCTTGATGATGGAGATAGTAAAGTCATCCCCTTGCTGGTGACGAAGTGAGGAGCCATTCTGCCATGAGCAAAGCGAGGACCTCACAGCTGATCCGGAATTGCCAGGCTTAATTGGCCAGGCAATGTATAATAGGCAATGAATAGAAATAGCAGGAGCGAATCATTCCGTTTGCGATTGCCGAAGAGGATTCATCCACGCCTGGCATCAACTAGCCAGTTCTGCGACTTGTGCATTGTTCTCATTCATCACTGCAGTCTCCGCGGCTTGTGTCTCACAGGCGGATGGAGATCAGAGGAAGAAGTGTCCCTTCTTGCAACGCACGTACAGCTCTACCTCATTCTCGTGTCTACGTTGCTCTGCTAACTTGCGGTGCTACAGCACATGGTATTGGGGAGGATCGGCGTGAGGCATCGGACGACATGGGATCGTTGGACGCGATGGATAGCAAGAGGTATGGTGGTCTTGTAACAATGTCAAACCATTTTAACCACCTTGCATCTGGAGGGCGAAAAACAACAACAATCGTTAAAACGATAGGGTCATGGAGTGCGCCACGCTCCCCTCCTCTCTCTCCGCCCTCCATGGCCCGTGCCGGCTGACCAAGTGATGGCCGACGCCGCACACCCACAGCGACCCCATCCAGGGACCACGACTGCACAGGTGGCAGCGAGCCACCGCCCGCCGCATGCACGGAGCCACGCACCGCCCATCAGCAACATCCACACAACATCACACACACAGCACCACAACCAGCACACGGAGACGTACGAAGACGAAGGTGTCGTTCCGTCAATTATGGATTATGGGACATCACTCAAATGGAGCCATCGAATGTCCATAGTCGTTTACAATAATATCTCCCCATTAATGGTTTTATAATGTCCCTCTTTTGATAATATTCCAGGATTCCCCAAATATTAAGGTCCATTTCTTATAATTGTATATTACGCATCGAAGCCGACTGGAGTATGTTTTCATTATACCGCGGTAGTTTTGTAACATCCCAACCATCTTTTTTCATGTCAAGAAGTATCGTTCAGTCGTTTACAACAATACTCTTACTACCCGAATGTCAAACTTTTATTTATATACCCAAGGTGTCGTTACGTCAATTATGGGATATCACTCAAATGGAGTCATTTATACAACAATATTCACACACACCCCATTGTCGACTTTTAATATCTACGGTTGACACCTCGCGCCGCGCGCTTTCAGAACGTGCCTTTCAGACCTTTTATAAAACACGTCACGGAACACAGGCAGATAAGCAGCCTTAAATCTTCATCTTCTTCGTCTTCTTTTCGTCTTTTCCCTCTCCGCGTCCTCAATCCTGCGGATGGTGTCATGGTGTCAATGTCGTTCTGTTGGCAGGCGACCAGGATGTCCCTTGCCTCATTCTGGGTGACGAGGTCCGTGATGCGTGAGAGGACGGCCTTCTCGTCCTGCATCCAGAGTTTGCCAGCTGCCCGGCGCACATGCACCATGGGACTCTTTTCATCGTACGGGACCGCCGTGATGTGTGATGTATTCCATGCAGAGGTACACGACGGCCGCCTCGTCTCCACAATGTATTTGGTCTTTGGCAGATTGGAGTACTCGTCGGAGTAGTCGCTGACGAGCATGAGCTTGGCCTTGCACCAACGGCCCAGGTATGGCTCGATGAGCGCCCACATCGACGGGTAGCGTTCCTTGGCCAAATCCACGCGGAAGTCTCGACTTCCACGGCCCATACCGGAGGCGGTGACGAGCAGCATCGCCAGGATCACCATAGGCGAAAAATTGCTATGCGCACGCACGGCGTCCCCGCGGGGGGCCCGATGCACAGCGCGCCGTGCGAGCCGCATGCATTTGGCGAAATCACCCACGGCGTGCACCTGTCACCTGGGTTCCAAACTCGTTCTATTCTCTTCTGGACGAAATCTCGACGGCGTGCACGCCCAGACGCCCAGAGGATGCGCATCTCTGCACGCCGTACGCATGTGATTGCCACTCATCATGAGCACGGCGTGCGCCTGCGGAAAACTTCCAGGCACATCTGACGAAACTCCAGAGACGCCCTAGTTGTCCTCCCAGCCTTCTCCACCACCCTCCTCCCCTTCCGCACTCAGCGCATGCTCTTCGGAAACAGCTCTCTTCTGTGTGTCGACGTGTCGGTGGCGTGCGCAGTCGTCGTCTACGCCGCGCTTTGTCTCGGGTTGGACGTGCGCGCACCTACCGTCTTCTTCTTGTTGAGTTGGGGCGCGTGGTCAGTGGGCGCCCAGACCCGCTCTCGTACACCGCTCACATGATTGCTTACGCTGCGGTGGTTGTAGCGCTCTGTCCCCCCACCTCGAGGCGCAAGGGTCACACCGCCGAGAGCGTCGTCGTCACAGACTGACAACCATGTGCATCACCGCTTCCTCACCGAGCCACGGATGTCTCAAACGAAGGGAGGAGGCCTCAAGCCGACGATTTGCTCACGCTCCGTCTGTCCACGATGGATAGATTAATGGTATTCTGAAAGGCGCGTTCTGAAAGCGCGCGGCGCGATGTGTTCACCGTAGATATTAAAAGTCAGTAATAGGGTCTGTGAATATTGTTGTATACATGACTATGGACACTTGATGGCTCCATTTGATTGATGTCCCATAATTGACGGGACGATGTCTGTGCCCTTCTTGTCTTTTCTGCAGTCAGGCATGTGGCATGTCTACATGTCTATCTAGCAGGGTTTGGAAAATCAAGAAGTTGATTGTGGTATATTTATTATTTCGGTTGTCCTTATTCTTTCTACACCTCAGAATCGTCATTCGTAGGACTGTCCACGGGACAACAACAAAAGTGATGACCATAAAATGATCCAAATAGCGATCCAATGCTTAATGTGAAAGATCGTTTTTGGGTCTAGAAGAGCATGGTGCCTCGCCCGTTTTAGTAGTCATACTCGTCGTACTCCATGGGATATGTGTTGTCCTTGACTGAGAGCCGCCCGCCGTGCGTTGGTCGACGCGAGGCGTGTGGCTGAGAGTTAGCACTCGGCACATCTTGATAGCAGTGGTGCACTCCATGGCTCGTGGTCAGTCGGTCAAGTTCGTAATCCCGAGGGTTTATACGTAGATGGTTGCTCTCATTCTCATCGCCACCGCCACGTGACCTGTCCCTGGCTTTATTTTTCCGACTATGCCGGCTGCACTGATACAAAATCGTGACCACTAGCACGGCACCCATCATCACGAGCGGTCGCCACCAAGGAAGAGATGGCGCTTCATAAGTTAGTGTTGTGCGGAATATGGTGGCTGAAGGGTGCACATCGGTGCCAGGTGCTGCCATATCCGAATTCCCGGCAAGGACAAGAAGTGAGCCCGCAGCTTGAAGCAAGGGCGTCCTTGTCCCGCTTAGCACCTATCACACGCGAGTCACAAGGCGAGGAGAGTCGGCAGTACATTCCAAGTAGTGGTACAGGTTCACCAAATCAGACACCAACAAGACCGATGGGTGGTCGCCTCTCTATAGCCCCTATCCCATGCTCAACGTCGTTTGGTGAGACGCTCTCGCGCGATGGCTGGGCCGGGGTGAGCTAGGGTTGGATGGGGTGGGGTGGGGCGAGGGAAGGGGGCTAGCGAGTCCACTTGCCGATCAGGTATCATAAAGTGGAGTAAGCGCATGCCAAGCATAATAAAGCAAATGCATGATCGCCTCCTTGCTCAATATGCGCTCACCTCGTCGTGGACAATTGGCGCAGTCGATGATTCACCTCTTTCGTAGACGTCACTGACATTCAGCACGCTCAAGCGTCCAGCACGGGCTAAAACTAAGTATCCATGTAATGAGGCCAGAACGACTTCCGGCACGGAGATCTGTGTATGTGTCGAGGACAATGGGCTGGCTAGGCGACGGTCGGGCGCCTTCGTCTTCCGATGCACACTGCCTTCCCGAGGGCTTTCGGAAAGTGACTCTTGTGGTGCTCGAGGACGAAGAGTGGCTTCGACAGGCGGGGCTACCTGATACCGTGTATCCGTCCATGCGCATCCATACTGTGGTGTGCGCCCCGAATTTCGATTGGGAGATCGCGCGCGAGTGTGAAAGAACAGCACATCTCCATCAGTAGTTGACGCGTAGAGGAGGGCGGGGAAGGCGGCATCGAAAGCGACGTCAGATATTCGGCCTACTGCAGGTGGCGGTAGTTCGCATTCACGGGCAGATGCAGGCGAGCCCGGCTGCCCCAGGTCCAACACAAGCACCCGCTCTGAAGAAGCCAAGGCAAGGCTATGCGGGGAACGTGTGATGGCCCGCAAGGATGTGAGGCCCGTTGGAAGCGAAGCAACTGTGGCGCCATCGCTCACGGAGGCCAGTGCCACATGGCCGTCCGACCGCGCGACCATTACGCTCGATCGAACACCCCGCTCCCGATCCCGCGGCCTCTTCCCAGAAGATGGAGCAAATGATGGAACAATGGCCAGTATCTTTGGCACACCGTCGTCTGTACCTTTTTGTCGTGCGTTCACTCGCAGGTCTTCCGTCGACGGGCTCGACGGATCCGCGTTCCACCACATGCGAGCCGCATGCTCCTCTTTGATTTCGATCGAGCTTGCTCCCAACTTTCCATCTTGAAATGAAGCAGAAGTCCTTGTGCCATGGAGGAGGTAAGTGTGGAGGAAAAATGAATCCCCATCAACCGGTGTTGCTGCCCAGAGGCGCGCGGGTTCGGTGGCGCTAAAGGCCAGAGCAGCTGCCGCACCCGGAAGCTGTAGCGCTGGGGCCATCAATTTGCCGTTTGCATCGGTCACCAGCAAGCTCCCATTGCTGCCTGCAATGCACACGTAGCGGGGCACAGGAAGCCCATCTGGCCTAGCTGGCAAGTGAAGAAGTGAGGTTGAGATAGCCAAGGCCACCGTCTCCTGACCCCCATCGAGCAATAAGGTCTTGATGGGTGCAAGCTTGGACGCTGGAAGTCGACGCTGCTCGGATTCTCGGGTGGGAGCCGCCTGCGAAGGGTGCTCTGAGGCGGCCCTTGTGTCGCTATGTGCGATTGCTGGTCCTTTTGGGGCTTGCTGGTGTCCACCTGCTACGAGTGAGCTCATGGCCGCCTCCAAGGCAGCTAGACGAATGCCTTGCTCGTAGACGGCCTCGCGGAGGACCCGGATCTCCTCGTCGCGGCGCGAGCGGCCGAACCCGAGGAAGCCCATGTGCAATGCTCTCGCCAGCGCCCCGTGCGTGCACAAAGCTAGCAGTAAGTCGTTTTGGCTTTTCTAGGAATAGGTGAAAAAAAATCTGAAGATTCTGGGCTAACGGGCAAACTAACACCTGGTGTCAGAGTTTCCTTGTTGTCCTAGTTTAATCCTAGTGCTGAGGGACCGTGCCTCATCGGCAACGGAACCCCTACCCCGCGATGGGGGTGTGAGCGGTTGGTGCATGGCTCGTCCGGTGTATGTGGCTAGGGATGCTAGCCAACAAGACCTCTTACCTCTTACAAGACTACAATTTCTAACGTGGTACGTGGTACTTCGGCCGCCGGCCGAGAGACCACTCCAACTTCTGCAACACTAGCGCGCTCGACGACGACGCTCAAAAAAAAACATCTGAAGATTCTGGGCTGCGCACCTACTAGACTAGGGTATTCCCCTATCACTACTGACATCGCCCTTAACTTCCCTTTCCTCCACCTCCTCCCCTTCCCCCCTTCATTCCTTTGTTTGTCTTCGGTTTCCGGGGTTCGGCTCGGGTGCGCTACCGCGAGCCTGGTTCAGAGTGCGGGTTCCGGGCAAGCCTGCTGTTGGTGGGCCTCGGGTATATTCGCCTCTCTCGCCTGTGGTGGTCGCTTGTACGTCTCTGTGGGTGTTCGTCCAGCCGCGGGCAGGTGTCGTTCCGTCAATAGTGGGACATCAGTCGAATTGAGCGATCAAATGTCCACAGTTGTATTGTAGTTGTTTAACATTAGATCTTGTTAAAATTATAAGAGAGAGAGGTCGTCAAAGCTTCTTCGCTAATCACATCGGTGCACGCCGTGCATGGGCACGGCGCGATGTGCATCGGTCCCCCCGCGGATACGCCGTGCGCGCGCATGTCAACCCGTTCCGTGTGTGTAGCCCCTGCGGCCCACAACTACGTAAACTGGCCATATAAGAGATGTTTCGTTACACAGCGCCTGTGATGACTTGCAATCACATGTGCACGCCGTGCGTGGGCACGGCGCGATGCGGGGGCGCCGTGCGTGCGCATAGCAACTTCCAGGAAGGTGCACGCCGTGCGTTCACTCTTTTCGCGGGGGAACTCTGGGCGCGGAGGACGGGCGGAACAAAGTGTGATTGCCACTCATCATGCAGCATAACAACTTTTTCTGCACGCCGTTCCTTCTTGGCGAAAAGTGCGGAAGGACCTGCCCTTCCTCCTGCCCCCTTCCTCCTGCCCCCCTCCTGCCCCCTTCCTCCTGCCCCCTTCCTCCTGCCCTTCCTCCTGCCCTTCCTCCTGCCCTGCCCTTCCTGCTCTTCCTCCTGCCCTGCCCTTCCTGCCCTTCCCCGTGGCCCTTCCTCACCTATTGCTCGTCCATCGAAATGCTCATGCACACACCGGTCACCACGAGCGCTGCATCGCCAGGCGCTCACTCCAACCAGTTTCAACTCGAAGAGCGCTCCCATACTTCCACCAAGCGCAAATGCACGTGTGGCATCGAGCGCATGGGTTATCCAACCCGACCTCCTCGACATCGGTCATGGGCAGCTTCGCGACTCTGTGCACACTGGTGCTGCGCGAGCGTTGACTGGCAGCCTGCAAGCTGTGCGCATTCTCGATTCTTTCAATAACTCCGTTTTTTTCTTTCGATAACTCGCGCAAGGACCCCCGCCGCGCTCGGACACGCCCCCGCAAACGCGTGCGGACACGCCCCGCCGCACGCCCACCGGCGGCGCGCGCATTCACTCGGACGATGCGTCCATGCGGACCCCACCGCTGGGCACGCCGGCGTCGTCGTCCTTCTCGTCAACGATGGGCTCCAACATAGCGTCCGCTTGAGCGTCGGACGCATGGTCCTCCATCACACGCGAGGCATCCGTGGAGGTCTCGATCGCGGCCTCCGCGGAGGTCGGCTCGGCTGCGGTCTCCGCGGACTCCTCGAGCTGAGTCAGTTCCTCCAGCTGCGTGGCCACCTCCAACCCCTCCTGAGCGGCTGCGTCGGACGTCTCCTCTTCCTTCTCCTCCGTCTTCTCCTCACCCTCCTTTTCGTTCGCCTTGGCAGGAGCGGGCGCCTCGGCGGTCTCGGCCTCCTCGGCGGTCTCGCCCTTCTCCTCCTCCTCGAGCTGCGTGGCCTCTTCCAGCTGCGTGGCCTCTTCGAACCGAGTGAAGACTTCTCCGACTGGTGCGTCGGACGCAGCCGTCTTCTCATTCTCCGCCTTCTCCGCCTTCTCGTCCTCTTCCTCGGCTTCCTTCTCATCGGCGAGAGCGAGCGCGTGGGCGGTCTCGACCTCCTCCATCGACTCGGCTGGCTCCTCGACATCCGCAACCCGCGCGATGGGAACAAAAAGACCTGGAGCGTCCGACGCACAGTCCTCGTTCTCCTCTTCTCCTCCCACAGGCCCGGAGTCCTCGTCGGTGGTGGTGGTGGTGGCCTCATCGGTCGGGGAAAGGGCCTCCTCCTCGGCATCAGGAACGCGAACAGGATCCGCCTCCTCCGCCGCGCCCTTGGAGCAGGAAGAGGAACGAGTCGTGCGAGCAGCGCTTGCGCTCGGCGTCCAGTCGACAGGTGGCGGTGTCGAGCGAGTCGAACGAAACCAGCGAGCAGGAGCACGAGACGAGAGGACGGAGGACCGTACCGATGCGCGCCGAGTCGCCACCATCGTGAGGAAGACGAGGGCGAGGAGAGAGCTGGAGGGTGAGCGAGGAGGGAGGAGGGAGGCAGGCAGTAGGAGCCGTCTCTCTCTGGTAGGTCGATGAGAGGGGGGAGGAGGGGACCCGGGGGAGGGGGCCCCGGGGGAGCGGAGAGACCCCAAGACCTCGATTGTTTACGTTAGTGTTTTCGCAATATACGGTAATATTTTCCCCGGTCCCAGGGGTGCCCCCGCGGTTCCCGACCGCCTCTGCGTCCAGAGTCCCCCGCGGAAAGAGTGAACGCACGGCGTGCACCTTCCTGGAAGTTGCTATGCGCACGCACGGCGCCCCGCGGGGGGGGAAGTCGATGTGCATACGCACGGCGTGCACAATGATTGCAAGCAATCACACGTGCTGCGCAAACGAAACATCTCGTATATGGCTACTTTACGTTAATGTGGGCCTTAGGGAAAAAAGTTTCTATGCGCACGCACGGCGCCCTCGCGAGGGGGAAGTCGATGCGCATACGCACGGCGTGCTCAATGATTGCAAGTAATCACATGTGCTGCGTAAACGAAACGCAATCACACTTTGTTCCGCCCGTCCTCCGCGCCCAGAGTTCCCCCGCGAAAAGAGTGAACGCACGGCGTGCACCTTCCTGGAAGTTGCTATGCGCACGCACGGCGCCCCGCGGGGGGGGGAAGCCGATGTGCATACGCACGGCGTGCACAATGATTGCAAGCAATCACACGTGCTGCGCAAACGAAACGTCTCGTATATGGCTACTTTACGTTAATGTGGGCCTTAGGGAAAAAAGTTTCTATGCGCACGCACGGCGCCCTCGCGAGGGGGAAGTCGATGCGCATACGCACGGCGTGCTCAATGATTGCAAGTAATCACATGTGCTGCGTAAACGAAACATCTCGTATACGGCGACTTTATTTTAAAAAAAGTTTCTATACACAGCCTTGTTTTGTACCAATATTGTTCATAACTAAAAAGAAAACAGATTGTGGTCCTCTTTTGACGGAACGCGACTTGCATGCACGTCTCAAGTTTGTTCTGAGTCGGGTCTCTCGGCTATTATGTACGCCACCCCCAACGAGGTGGTTAGTGTTTCTAGTTCCAAGCTAGGTTCTAATTTCCCTCTTGGGCCTATTGTGTATAGTGGGTATTAGGACTGGGAACACCCTCCGAAAAGGCCTAACATGTTTAAGGTGTCAGAGCAAGGCTCATCTCACTCTTGGAGATTGCCTGCGAGGGCGCGCCGGCAGCTAGCGCGGAACGCGGTTCTTGTGGGGAGCTCATGGAGCTTTCCTCGGGGGTGACTACGGGCATGGTGATCGACGCACGACGCACGACGCACGCACGGAGCACGGAGGGCGCGGAAGTGCGGAAGGGCCTTCGTTCGGCTCCGGTCGCCATGTCGAGTTCTTCCCTTGAGGAATCTTCATCGTCCGTTTGGTTTAGTTTTGTGGCTCGGTGTCCTCGAACTTTTTGTAGCAGCTCCTTGAGGCCCACCGTGTTCCCAAGCGAGTCCCCCCGAGTTCCCGAGTCTATACCCCGAGTCAACGAGTCAATACAAGCCAAGCACGCGCCTGAGCCACCCCCAGTCGCCTGCCACCACCTCCCACAAGCCTCCTTCTCCTTCCGCACTTCCGCGCCCTCCGTGCGTCATGCGTCGTGCGTCGATCACCATGGCCGTAGTCAACCCCGAGGAAAGCTCCATGAGCTCCCCGCAAGAACCGCATTCCGCGCTAGCTGCCGGCGCGCCCTCGCAGGCAATCTCCAAGAGTGAGATGAGCCTTGCTCTGACAAGAGAGTGGGGGGGGCGCGAGGCCCCCCTCCATGGCGACCAATCATAAGATTAGTGCCTTGTCCATAAAGGTTTATATACCCACTTCATGGGGTATTTGTCAAAAAAATAACCAGACCTGAAGTTGCAGCCTCTCAGGCGGGTCTCGCATCTCGCCTATGTGGACACTCTAGCTGACGGAGTCAGAAGTCAGAGTCAGAGTTAGATCTCGGGGGCCGCGCGTTCGCAAGCGCAAACGTGGTCTCCAGCGGGAGGGAGTATGATTCATTTTCTTCTGACTTGCACACGCTGGACCTATACCTATATTATAATGTAATTAATTGCCGGCTCAGGGCCACCCTCCCGCTGTCGCAAGAAGCGCTATCGACTATTGCGACTATCGAGCTTGCTCCGCGTGCGTGCCTTCCGAGGGGGGGGCCGCCGCCGGCGCAGGGCTGGGCTCTCGGGCTGTCTGGGCGAGCCCCTCGGGCTATAGCCGAGGGCACAGCCCTCCATCTCACCCAATGCATCCACGTGATGCTTCGGAGAGCAGTGTGGTAGGAGGGACTGATGATTAGTATCACTATCTAGACGAGTCGTGTAGACGTGGAGATTCTCGGCTTCACACCCCGACATCTCTTCACACTATTGCCAGTCGAACGGTCCGCCTCACCTCTTGCTCCGCCTCGGCGAGGTAGGGGATGTTCCGCTGGCATTCGAACCTCGCGGCGGGCAACATCCGGATGCCCGAACTGGAGCCGGGAAAGCCTCCGCCTCAACCAACCGCCGAACTTCTGGCCTCCGCCTACGAAGAGACAGTCGCCTTCCTGCAGGTCGCACCACGTGCGCCGGATGGGTCGTTGCAAGCTGGGAGCTCATTGATCAATGGTCTGCGCCAGCATGGGATCCAGCTGACAGCACAGGGCGCAGGGACGCTTCTCGCTATCTGCGATCGCGGGATTCCTTCGAGGGACGATTTTGCTCACTGCTGTCGGCTAGGAACTCAAAGACAAGAACCACAGGCAGCGCATCAAGTGCAACGAGCAGGAGAGGAACGTAATTCTGATTCGAGTTCCGTACCCCGGGCCGTGCCCACAGGGCACTCCCCGCTTCGGAAATTATGTTCACATGTGACGGCCAGTTCATCCCCCAGTGGATTAAGGGGACAAATAGCGCGCGAGACCGGGATCAGAAGCAGCAACCAACCTCAAAGGAGAGCCCCACAGGGCTTGTGGAAATGATTGCTAGAGTTTCGGGCGCTTATTTGCGTGCCGGTGCCAACGGCTCAGCTTCGATGAATCGCTACAAGCACTGGTGAATTATAAGGTGGCTCTGGTCAGACGAATACCTGTTCCACCCCCAGCTGTCCATTGCCGCCTGCCCTTCACCGTGCCCCTTGCCCTTCAAGCATTTCTAATCTTGTTCCATGTCCTGCTGCTCCTTCCGACCATCATCCGAATTGTTTCCGACCCGACCGCCTTGGAAGTCGAGGAGGGGAGCTTGTGTCCCACTTACTGCATCGCTTCTTTATTCCTACCATGCTTGTTGACGCTCATGAGACGGCTGCCATGTTGTGTGCGGCTGTTCTCCATGCCTGCATGGTGCAGCTGGGGTAGAGTCTGAAGTTCTATTCTCCGCATCTGAAAATCAACAAATGTCATTCGCACCATCTAACGCACAGCTCCAAGATTTGTCGGTTGACTACACACTTCATCCTTTTGACTATGCTTGCCGGCCCCTTTTGTCATTGATCCTGAACTAAGTTTATACTTACTTCACCATGAGGAGGCGCCTCGTGCCCTCTTGTCGCATCCAGAGTATTTTATATTTATATACTCTATGCGGATGCGATGTCTCCACCAATGCGTTGTGTGAGAAAATTTGAGTGCGTTTTGTTTTCGCCAACGAGATGTCTCGAAGCTTCGCCGCATTGCACGCCGAGTTTGTTTGGTTGTCCTTTGTTTCACATTGATTTGTTTGCGGGATGTGGGATGTGGGATGTTGCGTTAGTTTTCGGAGTTTTCTTGTGTGGGTGTTTGGTGGGTGAGTGATGTGGGAGTGGTGCCTCGTGACTCCTCGTCGTGATGTAATAATAATGAATAATATTATATCCTAGCCAACCCCAGTAGCTAATTGGACACAACGTTTCAGTCCCGGAATCCCGTCATGCCTGACGAAATTTAAAATTGTTAAAAATAAAAAACTTTTAATATTCTTACCGCACTCGCGGCGAATGGAAGCACTACCTACTGCAAGTAGCACGCAGCATACTGCATACTTTCTACACCCCAACTCCCCCGACCCTTCTCCCCCCGCCATCAGGCGGCTCCCCCCGTGCACTACTGGGGGGGTTGGGGTGAAGGGCTTAGATATGGTCCGGTGGCCTGCGCCCCCCCCCCCCCGGTTATCCGTTCCCCCCTTCCTCCTATGCCTATGCCTCCCGGGTTGGCGATAGCCTCTGTCTCGACTTATCCTGTAAACAGGCGCGAGACTTTCCCATTTTTCGGTGGGTGGAGCTCTCGCTCACGCCCACCCCCTTCTTCGCGCGCTCTCTCCCCTCTCCTGCGGCACGCGCGATGGCGCGACTGCGGCAGGCCTCCAGCTGCCCTCTGGCGGCCCCTGGAGGCTCCTGGCTCTTGGAGGCCAACTCAGGGAGCAGAGGAGGCTGGGGCAGGGCTCTGGCCTCCCCTGCCTCTCTCCCGCTGGCGCTCCTGAGCCTCTGGGGCCCCCACACTGCACCTCTCTACCTGTTGACCAAGGGGGGGGAGGGGGGGTTGGAGCGAGCTCCAACCCTGTTTAACCTGGTTAACCTGAGTTGTTTTGTAGAGGCTTTTGTTTTCTGAGGGGTGACGTCGTCGTCGTTGAACCGTCATTGGCTTGTCGCGCTAGCTAGCACTCAGCACTCAATGGTTACTCTGATCTACATTGTTCTACTCACAGCCACTGGGCCCAAAAGGAGTTGGGCTAAACATGGTACCCCCGCCGAGAGCAGTTCGCCTCTCCTCTACGCGCAACTGAGCGCGCGTTCCCCGGATCTCTTCACCCAACACAAGGTTGGACCAAACACAGAAACCGAACAACTTTTCAAATCAAGTGAGTCGTTCGAATCCCCGAACCCGCTCAAGGGAGCGGATGTTGAGTCCCACGCTTCGGAATGGGGCCAACGAGCACTGTCCCCGCCGACGCGCGACTGGCGCGTCGAATTTTCGCCGCAACTGAAGCTTATCATCACCCACAAACATTCTCTGGTTGACGGTGAACAATTGCAGGATTCCCAGTGGTACTGGTATCACTTCTTCGCCAGTGACGCCGATGCAATGCCTGCGGCATACTGGTATCTCAGTCTAACCGATGCGCTCACGCCTGAAGGATGGTGGATCGAGTCTCGCCGCTCTGCGTATCTTTTGCTTCAACTTCCAATGGCATGTGCATTCTGGCCAAATTTGTTGGGTTCATGTGCTTATCTCAAACCTCGTTTTGATGAGTCCCCCCATCAACCCCATCAACAACACCAGACTCGCAACCTGGTGCCCGCTTCTTCTCCAGAACCTACAGCGTCAAACCTTTCAAAGCTCGCGACCCATAGCCAACATCCTCAACAAGAATTCGCATTTATGATGGGAGAATCCAACCTGGATGACTATGACTCCCGCAAGTACCGTTGCCGTCCATTTGATGGCACTCCCGGCCGACCAATGTTCCAATTCTACAACGCCGATGGGTCTATTCGGACGGCAGCAAGGCAACAACTTAATGACCACATCAAGCGCAAGAGGATCTTGTTCTCATTTCAAACATACGCGAAATGCTGACATCTCAAGCTCCTCATGATGGGGCCAAAGCGTATAAGATCCTCTATCAACAATGTCACCAAGATGTAGATGATCTCACCTTAATGGAACATGATTCTGAATGGGACTCAGTCTCTCTCCTCACGATCGGCATCAATGAATACTCCATCACCAACCTCATCGCTCACCTTCATAGTCTCAATGCAAAAAGACCCCCAAACAAACAAAAAACAAACGATCAACTTGTCATCAAGGTTCTCTCATGTATCACCCCAGACATATCCGAGTCGTTAGCTCACAAATGCCAAGAAGAGATAGCTGCACCTCCTTCACAACGCAAATACTGGACAAACAACGAAAGGGATGCTATCAAACTCGCAGCTGACCTACAACCATTATGGAGAATCAAATTCACCCAAGGGGCGATATCGATTCCGAAGGAGGGAGGTAGGCGCGCAACAGGTGGCGGGGTCCGTCCTGACGCATCGTTCTCGAAAGTCAAGGCCAGATGGGTTGCCTGCGGCTACAGTCAAGTGCCCGGTGTCGACTTCACCTAAACCTTCTGTGGGACACTGCGACACGAAAGCTCTAGGATCTTCCTAGCCCTCACCAATGAAGCAGATGATGATCTTTTGGAGATAGACACAGTGAAGGCATTCTCGTCAGCTGATATGGATGGAAACCCACTCTACATTGTTCAACCAACTGGATTTGAGGACCCAAACTACGCTGCCTGCTTATTACTTGCGCCACTTGAGGGCACGAAGCAAGCCGGCTACCAATATATGATCACAAATACAGCTACTCTCACCAAAATTGGTTTTCAGCAATCTAGCGTTGAACCTAACTTCTTCAAACGCCGATACGAAGATTGTTCCACTATCTACCTAGCTTTGTATGTCGACAACATGCTGGTCAGATTTCCAAAAGGGCGCCGAGAATTAGTCGACAAATTCATCTCTCAATACTCCAAAAGGTTTAACGTAAGCATCATTGGTGAACCTTCAAGATTCCTTGGTTTTGAAATCACTCGCCACCGCCCAGCTCGGAAAATGACTTTGTGCCAAACCAAATACATTGAAGAAATAGCCACTAACTTTCTCAGCGAGCGCACGACCAAACCATTCAATACGCCCATATGTCAGTCTCGAATTGAAGAATTTCACAAACTGCGTGGAGCTAACTCGGACGTTGAAAGGTCTCGTATGCGATCTAAGTCTTACCTTCAGCTTATGGGTTCATTGCTGTGGGTGACCATCACTCGACCGGACATCTCATTCCACGTCTCGTTTTTATGTCAGTTCAAGTATGGGGGAGCATCAATTTCATACCAAGCCAAGAAACTTAAATTAGTCGCTCAATCCTCTGCTGAAGCTGAAACCGCTGTGTACGCATTGGCAGCTCGGAACCTTCAATTCACTCTTCATTTGTTTGAATTCCTCGACAAGCCCCAGCAACTCCCAATTCGGATCTACATTGACAATTCAGCGACTCGTGACTCAATCAAGAATCCTGGAGTAACAGCTCGCACTCGTCATTATGTTCGCTGGATATTGTATGCTCGAGAGCAATTTCTCCACCACATCTCTGTCCCACATTGGATATCTACCTCAAAGATGACTGCTGATATCTTCACTAAGTGTCTCGATAAAACGACCTTCCTCCGTCACCGCTCTTCCATTCTTAACGAGCAAATGTAAGTAGCTTGTTCAGTGTTCAGCGATGCCGCTGTGGGGGAGTGTTTAACCTGGTTAACCTGAGTTGTTTTGTAGAGGCTTTTGTTTTCTGAGGGGTGACGTCGTCGTCGTTGAAACGTCATTGGCTTGTCGCGCTAGCTAGCACTCAATGGTTACTCTGATCTACATTGTTCTACTCACAGCCACTGGGCCCAAAAGGAGTTGGGCTAAACAGATGGGCTCTCAATCGATTCATTCCCACTTCCGACGGAACGCGCCCGCACTCGTGACTGCGCGACCCCTCGGCGGCGGCGGCGGCGTGAGCGGATGGCGTCCGTCTCGGGCGACTTCCGCTCGGACACGGTGACGCGGCCGACTGCAGCGATGTATGAGGCTATGGTGAGCGCCGCGCTCGGCGACGACGTCTTCCAGGACGACCCGACCGTCGTGGAGCTCGAGGAGGAGGTGGCGTCCCTCCTCGGGAAAGAAGCGGCAGTCTTCGTCACGACCGGCACACTCTCCAATCAGCTTGCACTGCGCACTCACGTGGGCCCGCTGCAAGAGGTGCTGTGCGACCACCGGTCGCACATCCACGTATGGGAAGTGGGGGGGATACATGCGCTGTGTGGTGCATCAGTTGCTCCGGCGGTGCCAGAACCCGGGAACAGATTCCTCTGCGAGGATGCGGTCCGTGCAAACACTCGTTCTGACCATTCGCTCTACCATCAATCGGTCACGCGGCTTTTGTCGCTGGAGCAAACCTTGAACGGGGAGATCATGCCCCTTCAGCAGCTGGCCGCCGCATGCGACGAGGCCCGCGTGTTGGGTCTTGCAACACATCTCGATGGTGCACGGATATGGAATGCTTGTGCTGCCACTGGGACATCTCCAGCAGAATATGCTGCCCACTTTGACACCGTATCTGTTTGCCTTTCCAAGGGCCTAGGCGCACCCGTAGGATCAGTATTGACTGGGTCGAGGACAGCAATCGACAAGGCACGCCACTACCGCAAGCTTTATGGAGGCGGATGGCGTCAGGCAGGAGTTCTTGCTGCTGCCGGTCTTCATGCACTCCGCGAGCATAGGGGGCGGCTAGTGGAAGATCATGAAAATGCTGGATTCCTCGCAGATGCCCTGAGAGGTTTGGATTTTGATGTGCAACCCCCCGAGACGAACATGGTCTGGTGCAACCCTCCGCGTGGGATCGCAATGGACGTAATATGCGAAGAACTGCGGCGAGAAGGGCTGTTGATTAGCGGGACATATGTTGGGCCGCATCGGCGTCAACCGTTTGGAGATAAGTCTACGACAATGCGATTGGTCACACATCTTCAAACACCTCGAGCCATTTGCAAGCGGCTCGTGCAGAGTCTGGCGCGGCTGGTGAAACCTGGCTTGTGCTAGTACCGCATGAACCATACTCCGCCATCCGTTTCGATCACAAGAGGATCTAATGAGTTCCGTGCCCCTGCGCCCCACATGGTGTTGGTACGAACCCGCGACCTTCATGCGGCATCAGTGAGTTCTCGAGTGGCTGCTCACTGTCACTTGCTCTTTCGCTTCGTCGACATCTTGTCGGGCTTGCCTTCGTCGGCGCGACCTGAGGCCTCGTGTGCGTCGCCTCGCTCGGCCATGTGTCTCGACGATTTGCTGGGTTGTGTGCTTCCTCGGTCACATGCACATCCTCTGCGTCGTCGGTATGCTAGTGCTGCGGTGATGTTTGCCGACCTACTTGCCGACTGACTCGCCGCTGAAGATTCCCAAATGCCGCAAGTTTTCGTGCTGACAAAAGGGAGAGCGAGAGCGTGTTGACCGCATGTGAAGGACTTTCTACAGGTATTAATCATTCCCGCGCGCGTTGTTTTCCCTTGATGTACCTTAAAGTTTTCCCCCAGGGAAGGGACAGTTTGTGGAATTTTGTTTTGGGGTGTGCGGGCTTACAGTTGGGGGGCTACGTGCTGGGGTGTACTGTTTGTGTTCTTCATGTGCCGTGCAGGTCTCCGCTGTAGTCAGGCGTGGCTGGCCAGAAGAAAATCTTTTGATATTCTCGCCTCGCACGTGGCACTGGGGTTCGCTCCTGTAGCCACGCCCATTCCCCTTCCTCTCCCTCACTACCCGCCTTGCGGCAACTCCCATTGTGCTCTATTTAGGGGCTCAGATTGCGGGGGGGGACTGGGACTGGGTTGGGCGGGGTGCACCAGCCCCTAGCGGTATGTTCTCTCCTTCCTCCGGTGCCTCTGGGTGACCCGCTTCTTTATATTACTACCTCCGTTCCAAAACTGAAATGTGAGAGAGCCTTGGGGAAGCGAGGGCGGCGCCTAGAGAAGAGGAGGCACTAGATGGAAGGCCGGGGTGTGGGGAGGGTACATGCTGGCTTAACAAGGTGCTTTCTGCTTTCGTTGAGGATGTTAACGAACACAGTGTGAGATTCTGGTACCAAAAGGTGACAATAAGGGCTCGCTCCAGCGGCTATCTCCCCGGGTGCCGGGGACTTAGCCGCTGCAGCGGCCGCGGAGGCCCGCCGCGCGCCGCTCCCCTCCCCCCCCCTTCCCCCACTCCTTGCTCTGGCAGCCCAGCTTGCCACAGGGGTGTGCTCGCGCGGCCAACACCAAAGGTAAGTCCCCCCCACGCTGCCTGCCGCGATGTGCCCCTTCACGCTCGCCGCGCTCGCCTCCAGGTCGTTCTCGCACTCCCCCCCTTCGCAGCGCGCAGACGAGCGCCAGAAGCCAGGTGCGAGCAGCGCGCGCGCAGCGCGAGCCCCCCGCCCGGCCTTGGCCTGGGTGTGCCATACCCAGCACCTGACCCCGCCCCAGCCCACACCCGCCTCGCAGCAAGCTTCCCTGGCTGAAAAGTCAGAGTTGGCGTCTCTCTCGGCAGGCGCGGCCGGTCAGCAGATCGGCTACAGGGCTCGAAGGGCCTGGTAAGAGTTTCCCGAAACTATTTGCGAAATTTGAAATTTGTTTGGTGGACGTCTCAGCGCGAAAAAAATTCGAGAAATTTGGGTAGGGAAACCGTGAAATGAGTAACTTTCACGAAAATGCTGCGAAGAATCGCTAGTATAAAAGCAGAAAAGTACCTCTAATTAATTACCACCTATCGTTGCGGGCTCGCGGATCGGTAGCTCATGGCTCGTGGCGCGGCTAGAGAGCGTGACCTCGCTGCGATCTGTATCCAATGTGATCGCCGTGGTTGCGCGACATAACGTTCCTCTTCGACTCTCCGCCTTGGTGGGAAAATCCAAAGCGAAGACACGCTCCGACCGTCGCTGCGGAATCTCTCTCTCTCTCTCTCTCTCTCTCTCTCCGTCTCTCGCGACGTGTTTGAGTTACCGGCGATGTGGGGTCTCGGCTATTTCATGTTTTGCTTGGTTTGGGTGAATGATTCTAGTGTGTTCGTGAGTCGGTGTCGCAGCATCGTTGGATCCGACGTCTTGTCGTCAGTCGTCATCCGTCGTTCTCGCTCTCGTCGCTCTCGCTCTCGTAACACTCGTACCCTACAAACTCTCCTCGCCTCGCCAGCCCCTGCCAACACAGCCCTCCTCTCACTCACCCTCGCCTCTCGCCTCTCGCTCGATGTCGCTCTCGCCGCCGTCCTCGCCCTCGCTCAAGCCCGCCTGCCCGCCTTCCTCTGCTGACGGGCCTCAGCCCGTCAGCGTCTCCGAAGTCGTCTCCTCCGCCGCGCCTGCCGCCGGTCTGCCTCCTTCCTCATTGCCCTCAGGCCCTATGGGCCATCACAATTCGTCATAGGCGCGCGCCCGCACGCCCGCACGCCCTAAGAAACCAAGGCGAATCACGTGTTTTTGCTCCTTCATCAAATACATGCCACTTTTTCATGTTTTATTCACGTAAAGGAGGCACGTCGCACGTCTTTCTCGATGCAAAGTGAGAAGATCGAAGATCATCTAGATCTAGATCTAGCATAACCATAAACGAGGGTGCGGCGACGCGCCTAGATGGGAAATACAGTGAGGGGGCTTCCAAATACGGTAAATACAGCCTGTATTTGGCCTTCGTCCAAATACAGCCAAATACGGTACCAAATACAGTACCGGGGGGGGGGGCTCCCATTCCCCAAGCCTCCCCCGTCGCCAATCGCCAGCATATGCCATATATTGCCCTAGCGCCAGCGCCAGCGCCCTCTCCCCCCCCGCCCCCCCTTCACCCATCATCTCATCATGATGAGAGCATGTGAGAATGTAGATGGAGCGTGTACCCCATCCTGAACCCCAACCCTGACCGTGCCTCGCGCGATCCGCGCTCGTTGCGCGCATGGCGCATGGCTGCAGCGGTACTGCATTGCGCAAACAAACAATGCAGCAATGCCCATTGCCCATTGCTGACACAATTCTCCTTCCCACCCCACTCTTGTGCACCACAGGAACCTACAACTCGGTGCCCTGCCATGGGCCATCCATGGGCCTTCATTCAACGCTTGACTCCCCCTCTCACTCTGCTCGCTCACTCCCTCTTCCTACTGCATTCATTTAACCCAAGCAGCACAAACCCCCTCGTCGTCCTCTGTTGTAGGTTGTAGGCACAAAACATCTCAACATCTCAACATATGACCAAACAGAGGGAGGACATGCCCTGAGGTGGCGGCGCTGCCCATGCCTAGCGCATGGGTATAGCGCCCTATCCAGTCATCTCTCCTTCCCCACAGCTCCTCTCTAATAATCTGCTCCTCACCCTCCCATTCCCATTAGGCCCCCTCGCCTATGAGACCAAAACAGGATCATGGCGTGGGGACTTTCGACGCGCGCGCCTGCGCCACCGTCCAAATACGGAGGGTCATATTGAGGCAGTTTCAAATACGGTAAATACGGTCTGTATTTGGCCTTCGTCCAAATACGGTGAATACGTATTTCCCATCTAGGGCGACGCGGCGACGGCGCGCGGCGCGGCCGGACGACACCCCGCCTTGCTCCTTGCAGCCGCGGAGCGGACGCGTCATGGCGCGGAAGCGGAGGCGAGGTGCGCGCGCAAGCGTGATGGAGATGGAGATTGCGGTGACCTCTCGGCGGGCGGGGTACCACGTACCACGTTAGATAGAACTTAGAGCACCGTGTGACATCTTGTGAGCTAACATTCCTAGCCACATACACCGGACGAGCCATGCGCCAACCGCGCACACCCCCATCGCGGGGGAGGGGCTCCGTTGCCGTCGAAGGGCTTCGGTCCCGCAGCACTAAGGTTATACTAACACAACAATAAAACTCTGACGAAAAGAGAGAGGTGGCGCTCCCTCCCATACTCTAGGTAGGGTACTTTAGAGAGAGAGTCCTAAGTGTGTTGATTGTAAAGTACTCGTCTCGCGTCTCGTGTCGGGGTCCCAGCCGAGGCGGCGCTCCCTCCCTCCTCCCCTTCCCCTTCCCCTCCTCCTCGCCTTCCCTCCCCCTTCCCTCCCTGCTGCTCTCTCCTCTGCTGGGAGTAGGGAAGTCGTACGTGCGTGCGGCGACGCGCTGGCGCCGAGCGCCAACCCAATGGCAGCTCCATCGCCTCGGGCAGCCAGCGCTCGGCTGCGCATCCTGCTGATCGACAACTTCGACTCATACTCATACAACCTATACCACGCGCTCGCCAAGGCCGGCTGTGAGGTGACTCGAGTCATGATGCCGTGCCCTGGTGTCTCTTCTCTCGCCCCATCCTCCAAACTCTGTGCTGACTGATGCTCAACCACTCTCCGCTTGCTCTTGGCAACTCATTCGCAGATCCTGATCATCAAGAACAATGAGTATTGCAGTTGGGCGGAATTGTGCTCAGCATTGCCACCTTTTCATGCCATCGTGGTCTCACCGGGGCCTGGGAACCCAGCCAACACCTCTGACTTTGGGCTATGCGCGCAGGCGTACAGCGCGGGCTTCCCACTTCTTGGTGTGTGCCTCGGTCACCAAGGCTTGGCGCTGTCGTTTGGGGGAAGGGTGTGCCGAGCTCAAGAGCCAATGCACGGCCGCCTCTCTGCAGTGACACATTATGGCGACTCTCTTTTTGAGGGAATTCCGAGGACATTCGACGCCGTGCGCTATCATTCACTCATCGTAGAACGCGACTCCATTCCTGACACGCTATTGCTCACTGCCGTTTCTTCATGTGGTGAACCCATGGCGTTGCGGCACAGGAGCTTACCACTACATGGGGTACAGTTCCATCCAGAGAGTATTTGCACCGAGGCTGGGGAGACACTTCTCACGAATTTTGTCCGGTTGGCGTATGCGTGGTCCGCTGCTTCCCATTCCAAAGGCAACTTCCTTCACGCCATCCCAATGGCGCCGTCGACTCCGCCACAGAACACCGTAAATGTGCACGCCCCCGCTAGGAAGCAACGACGGCGCATACTCATCAGCGACCCGCTAAACGGTGGTTTTGTGAGTTCAGAAAAAGTGTTTCGTCGCCTATTTGGCTCGTCTCCCATTTCCTTCTGGCTGGACTCGAGCTGTTGCGACGATCATGCTCCCGATCGGCTACCCGAGTCGGGCCGGTCGGGCTATGGCCCTACAGAGATTCCTCGGGCGCGCTTTTCTTACATGGGCTGTGTGGGCGGGCCCTACTCACAGATACTGAAATGCGGCGCGCACGGCCAGCTTTCGCTCATTGACCACCGTGGCAAGTGCAAAGATCTCAAGGGGGATATGATCGCGCATATGCGGTCAATAATGTTGTCTTGGAAGGATGCTGCACTGGTGGCATGGCCTTCATCGAGCAACGAATTAGCCGCTGAGATGAAAGCCGCTTCATTGGATGGGCGGCCTGCAGGTATGAAAGAGTTGGCGGAGCTGCCACCATTCCGCGGCGGCTGGGTAGGTTTCTTCGGATATGAGGCATGGCGGCGAATCGGCCCCGAGGCAAAGTCCGCCAAAGATGTGAGCGAGTGCGCTTCTGAAGCACCAACGCCTGAAGCTTTGTACATTTTTGCAGACCGGTTCCTTGTCTTTGATCACGTACTGCGTCGTGTGTTGGCATTCTGTCTGAGCGAGGAGGTTGGTGTTGAATCTGGGGTCGAGACTAACATCTCGAACGACAAATCGTCTTATGGCGTTCCGCAAAGGCTGGATCAAGTCGGGGCCGAGATGGACGGCATCCCGTGCCCGCCAACTTCATCTGAAGGGTCAAGACGATCAAGACGATCGAGTTGCTCAGATCTGGACATAGCGAGTGCGAGTGAGTGGATGCGCCACGTATCGTTGGGCTTGGTGCAGATCGCTGCCGCTAACGAGCAGGAAGATTACGTGAACAATTCCAGCAACCGCAAACGATTTGTTTGCGCTGCGGCCAGAGGCCTTAGAACCGAAAGTGGTTCCTCCTATGGCACACCGCATGTGACGTACACGGACGCATCAGCAAACACGCTTGAGAACGACGGTGGCGAAGCTTCTTTAAGTCCACCTAGGACCACCACGAAGGCCACAACACGCACCGATGCCCAAACAATCTGCCCGGGCACCTCCCTGCCCACGTTCGTGAGCGACCGTGCTCGTGACGACTATCTTGCGAATATTGATCGCATATTTCAGCTCCTCCACGAGGGTGAAACGTACGAAGTGTGTCTCACCACGCAATTCCGAGCCTGCATTGGCGCAAGATACGGAGAGCTGACTGCCGGGGTCATTCGTCAGACACTACCTGCGACCTCCGGGTTGCCAGCCAATTCTCCGGTGCTACACAAGAGTGAACGAGGGTTACGGTCCCCGGATGTACGTTCCGAGTCTCGCGCGCTGATAGATCTCGACTTTTATCTCGTTTTGCGGATGGTCAATCCAGCGCCATATTCGGCTTTCCTGCACGTTGACATAGGCGCCCTTCAGGCTTCTGCTGTGGACTTGGAGCTGTCGGTAGACACTGGGGATAATCAGATGCCTCGCGGCTTCATTCATAGCAGTGGCGTTGTCACGCATGCTGAGGTTTCCCAAGGTGAAGACCTTGGCAGAGAGCCAAAAGCCCACGAAGCCTTTAGCATTTGCTGCTCGTCACCAGAGCGATACCTTCGTGTCCAAGCTGATGGTATCATTGAGTCCAAACCCATCAAAGGCACCACCTCGCGTGGTGTGACATTAGAAGAGGACGCCGCAGTGGCAGAAGCCTTACGCACCAACGCCAAGGACCGGGCCGAGAATTTGATGATTACCGATCTGGTTCGCAATGACCTGGGACGCGTGTGCCGGGTCGGGTCTGTTAGAGTACCGTCCCTCATGGCCATAGAAACGTACGCAACCGTACATCAGCTCGTAACTACTGTACGTGGCGAGCTCGCCCCAGGTATAGATGCACTCGACGCCGCCGCTGCCGCTTTCCCGCCCGGATCTATGACTGGTGCGCCAAAGACCCGCACTCTTTCGATCATCCATGATTTAGAGCGCCGTACGCCGCGAGGCGTTTACTCGGGAGCTCTGGGATTTTTCTCAGTCGATGGCGCCTCCGACCTGAACGTAGTCATCCGCACGGCAGTTCTGTCGGGAGATGGCGTCACCCTCGGCGCTGGAGGTGCGATTGTGACACAGTCAAATCCAATATGTGAGTGGGAAGAAGTGATGCTTAAGGCACAGCCAGTGATGAACGCCGTGAAATGCTGGATGGCGCACCGTCAACAGTCTTGAAAGCTGTGTGGCGTAGCTGTGTGGCGTATGTCGTCCTGCGCTTTTGGCCATAAAGCTTGTTAGAGGCAATCCCGATTCAGCGTCAGCGAGGGCGACTTTCACAGACAAGAAGGTACAACCTGAGGTCCCGTTATTTTTTCACCCCCATCCCCCGGTTTGGTATAAATAAAAGATATAGCAGCACCCACAATTTGGGGGTCGAACGGCAACTCGCCACCCCTCATTTCAGGGATTCCTCCCTTTGTGCATTGGTGCATTGAGAAGGTGCAACTTCTGTGAAGGTGCCCGCTGACCGCTAAAGGCGGCCCAACGTTTCATTTCATGCCCCCACCCCACCAGGTTGGTGAGTTGGCGTTCGTATTCGTGCGGCTATCGGCTATTGTTTATTTAATACAAAATGAGGGAAGTGAGGGTGGAGGGTGGACGTGACAAAAAACTGGACCTCAGGTTTCACCTTCAAAGAAGTTGAAGTTGGCCACCCGGACCAATGCGCAAAGGCAAAGGCGAAAAATGTGGGTGCGGCTATTGTAGTCTATTGTTTAATGTAAAATGTGAAATGAGGGGCGCGTGGGGTGCGAAAAAAAATTACCCGAGTGCACCTCGGAGGAGTCCCTGCAATGAAGGGTGAATGAAGGGTGGCGAGTTGCCGGTCCATCCTCCGCAAATTGTGGGTGCTTGTATAGTCGTATACCAAAAGGGGGGGGGGGGGGAGAAATTGGGGCCCTTAGATATAGATTCCAGATTTTGCACCTCTTTACTTCTAAAAAAACTTTTTAATAGTCTCGCCACACACTCGGCGCCTTCGTCCATCTCGGCGAGGGCAGCGGCAGCGAGGGAGGGCGGCGGCGCGCGCTCCATGACCCTATCAGTTTACTGATAGTTGTTGAGTGTGTGTCCGATGGTTCGAGACGGACCCGGTGGATAGATGGGAGAGTCGCGCCGGCGCGCTCCATCGCAACCAAGTATAAACTTAGCGTTGCACCTTCTAAATAAATATAAATATGTAGCAGTACCAGAACAAAATTAAGTACTATATTTTCGCCCAGGGCTAGGTTCTAGTTCTAGGTTGCACCTTCTCACTTCTCACCTTCAACGAAATCTGCCAAAAAGATTTTATCATTTACATTTAGGATGTGCACACCAAGTCGCCATACACTAGCAGCGCACAGCTACCCTAAAATCCACCACACTACTTCTCGGGTAAAAGGCGAGGGCCCTGTCGTTCGTGACTCCGCCCTTGTGTGTTGTGTACTCGTAATATGCAGTAGCAATATGTAGCTATGTAGAGTGTAAGGGCGTATCATCATACGCAATTTCATCGATCGTGCCGCTGACTACGATGGCACACGCGTGATATAAGTGCACGCATTGTGCGCCTGGTCTCCAAATTAGGGCATATGCTTCTCTGCCTGGTCCGTCGTCTTCCATTGCATCTCGAAGAGCCTGGAAAGGCTCCTCGCATAGCAAATGCCCAACCAACCCGAACTGTGACCTTCGGGTTTGTGGGCCCCTTGCCCTTCGGAGTTATGGGCCAAATGATCAGCATGAGCGAGATAGCTGTCAACGTTCATCGGATGATCAAGTATCGCATAGGGCATGGAACTCTCCGACTCGGCGTTCTCATTTTGGCGCTGCGTGTAGGAGGGCGAGACTATTGCCGTGATGGTGACTATTGCGACCAAACTGCATGGTGCACATTCCCGGGTCCAAATTCGTTGACGGCCCATCGATGTAACGAGGCAAAGGGGATGCAGAGCAAAGACTCAATCCGCTGGTTTATACGGCGTGACGTAGAAAACCTTGAGCAAGAAATGTGGTGCCGTTCGTAAGGACATGGATGACGAAGATTGCCTGAACTTCTTTGCTTCTCAGGATCGCCTTTGTTTGAGGTCATTCTTCGCCCCCGCTAGCCGAGATAGCAAAAGTACAGCTCATCAGGGAAACCGCTAGCTCACACACTGATAGGGAGCCAACATCTTAAGTTGTCCAACAACCTTGATCCTGACGTCCGACGTAAGTACGGTCGGGCGCTACGAGCTATGACATTCTTTAGGAGGTACAATGTGCACAATGCACAGCGCGTACACTTCCGGAAACAAGGGTCTTGTCCCCTGCCTGAATAATTCGAACACGCGTCGTTCTATGAGCTTCCTTTCGCCGCCCGGGCAGCAAGCGCTCATTGGACCTTTAGACAGTACCCGGTGCAGCGGAGCCTAGAGTGAGCAGCGCTCCTACCTCAGGAGCAGATGGAGCAGCGGCGGTGGGAAGCGCCGTCACGGAAACAGTGGCGACCGGCGTCGCCGATATCTCCGAGGCGACCACGGAAGGTTCTGTCATCGCGGCGGTGCCGCAAGCATCAGGGGACGAGAGGTGTATGGCAGACACACCGTTGCATGCACCGCTAGTTTTGCCACTCAGTAGTGCGTCACCTTCCGCAAAGCCGACAGAGCGCGCAAGGTCAACGGGGGACATGCCGTGTGCGTCGCGTGCCGTCGCATCAGCGCCGGAACGTAGCAGTAACTCGAGCGTCGGACGATGCTTGAGAGCGGCAGCGTAATGGAGAAGCGTTCGACCGAGTCCGTCGCGCAAATCGATGGGCACGGTGTCTACAGGGGGCGAGATTCCCTGCTCTGACTTTGCTCCTCTTGGGCCGAGAACAAGTGCGATTGCGGCGAACAGGGCACGTTCGGAGCGCGGCAACTGTGCGGCTTTGAAATATGCCTCGTCCCCCGGTGAGACGCGCGGTGCGGCGTGCGCCGCTAGCAGTGCGAGTGCACGTTCCATTGCCTGCGCGTCGGGAGCACTCTCTACGAGAAGACCGGCGGGTGCACTGGGCGCCGCCCCCGATGCTGTGTAGGTGAACTGCAACGCGTTGGAGAAGGTGGGCTGCTGGCCGCCACCAAAGAGGTCGGAATTGGTCGCCATGACCTCGACAAGCACCTCAGGAGTTGTCTCGGATGTGGTACCATCTGCTGCTGCTGGTGCTGCTGCTGGAGCGGCGGGCGGTGTGACGAAGGTTGCGAGTCCCTCTGATACGAGAGAGAGTTGGGGGGCAAGCACGCCGCCGATGTACAGCTGAGTTGTGCCGCAAAAGTGGCGTCCACGGACCCAAACCGAGGTGCCACCGCAATGGGGCCCCGAGCTGAGCGAGAGAGCGGCGAGTTCAGGAGGCGGCATTGGCCTGCCTGCAACCATCGCAATGCTGAGTGGTGCGCCGGCCGTGGTGCTCGCCTGCGCAATCGGGAGAGCTGAAGTCCCGCCAGTTGGCTCATACATTGCTGTGACAACCGGCAGAGGCCCGCCCGGTAAAGACGCGACCGTTGCGGTCGCTGTGACCGCCGTCGCCGTCACCGAGGCACCCCCCCCACTGTTGCGACGTCCTCCGCCGGAAGACTTGCGCGAAGAACCGTCTGAGGCTGCCTTGTATTCTGCGCGCCGGGCATTTTTCTCCCCCTCGGAAAGCATGTGGAAGGAATTTCGGATGAGAATGTCATCTGGAGCCATGCAAAAAGTCAGGTGCTTCCCGGGCGGGACGACGGTGGGAGTCCCCGCCGGTGCATTCGGGTCCACAGGTGGGGCGACAATGGCGGAAGAGCCAGCACTGCCATCACCAGGTGTGAAACGACGATAGAGGGAGAACATTATACGGTAATTTGAGCTCTGATGACCTTCGACTTCTGATGCGTTGGTAGGGGTCCCAACACCAACCGCAGTCCCTGTGTCGTCTGTGTCCTTTTTCTTTCGCTTCTTCTTACTCATCTCAGGTGGTTTCTCCAGTATCAGCAGCTCAGAGAAGTGCACCACCCCGTCATGAAATGACTTGTGCGAGCGTTCGCTGCCCGACCCGCCCAATGGAATGACCGATCCCCGCAGGCCCTGAAGAAAAGGGGAGATGTGAGAAGCTGGAGAAGTGGGAGCCCCTTGGCGAGGAAAGGAGGCGTGCGATGTGGGAGGGTGGAGAAGCCTAGTGTCGTGTGCGCAGCGTTCGAATTATAGATGGGAGGGAGAGTGTCGGCTTGCCTGGAAGCGCGGCTGCCAGGAATCGCAGTGGATGAGGATAGCATGCAGTTCATCTTGTCGAGGTCTCCACTCTCCGGTGAGGCCGACCTTGGGCGAAGGTCTCACAGTTTTGTTCCACACTTGCTCATACCTGCCGTGGCGACAACGATATCCATGGGGCGCGCGGGGGTGGTTTACGTGCAGCCTGGGCTCGCGCCGCAGTGAATGGGGATAGACGGCGCGGCTCACGTGAGCTCCTCTGGTCAATGCGATGTGCCCAGCAAGCTGGAGCAGCAGTTATGGTCTCACCTGCAATGTTGAAGCAAGCGGATGCAGCACATGACCGAGTCGATTGTGTGTAGCACGCCACGGCCTTCAGGCAGCTGAATGTCTGTTTGAAGCAGAGAAGCAGATCCCACTTGAAGAACCCGAGCAGGCCCACCATCATCGGCGAGCACCTGAAAGGTAGCAACAGGAAAGATGGTTCAGCTCTTACCATTCAAACATGCGTGCATGGGCTGCAAGAATTGGCCTCATCTGACCAACATCCGTGCACAGGTTTGGCAGAAACAGACATGGCAAGCGATCGATAAGGGTCGGCCGGAGACTCTGTCGTACGCTGACAAAGACGGGTGAGGTGTCGAAGCGCATTACCACGTGGTGGGTTTGCTGAGAGATGGTAGTGATTGAACGCGTGTTGAGAAGCTCGGCATGCGAGAGGCAGCCCATCGTGATGTGAACGCAGAGAAGCTCACGCAAGACCTGTCGTTGGTGAATGGGCGTCGCAAAAAGTCAGAGGGGCTCTCAGCGGTGAAGTCCCACAGAGCGTGGGTTTGAATCTGCATCGGTGGTGCAATCAACATCAGGACCTCAACAGATCAAAGGGGTGGGCAGCCATGGCGTTTGGAGTGGGAAGGCAAGGTTAGATGCTTGATCCTGTGGTGTGGACGATCAGGTTGATCAAACGTCCGCAAGACAGCTTCAACACAGCGCTCTATGAGTAGGTCAGTGCCCAATAGCCGGTGGAGCCCAATTTGGTAGATACCCAGGGAGCAGACCAACAAAGGATTTGAGGAGGAGAGAACAAAGGGCAAATGCGACAATAGAATTGAATGTCGCAGCGTGCATCGCGATATGTGATTTTTGTATGCAATCAGGATCACGGCCAGTGCCAAGTCTACGATATGTGCTGGCGTGCCTGCGTGTCCTCTGGAAGTGGTCCCAAGCGCCCAAAGGCCTCATCTGATGGCGCGAAGATAGTCAGCGGTGTCTCGCAGCAGTCGACATAATTGGTAAGCAGGTCCGCGGTCTCCAGGGCGGCGATGAAGCTCGAGAGGCCCTGCGCACTCGCGAATTGCTTGAAGGAGTACGACGGCCGCTGCGCCCCTCCTGCCGCCAACGCAGTTTGTGGCGGTGCGCTGCCCCCTGCGGCAACCTGCGCGGTCGGGAGCGAATGCAGCGGCGGTACGCATAGGTCGGCCCCGGCGGGTGCGGTCACCCCGCCCGTGCTCTCCGCCTCGATCGGCGCGACGACCGACTCGGCCTCAGCCTCCATGTCCCGAGCCGGGAGCGAGAGCGTGGAGGAAAGAGGGGGTGGGTGGGTGGGGGGCAGGGAGGGGAAGGGGCCGAGCGACTGAGCGAGCGAGCGACGAGAGCGAGAAGGGACGAGGAGGGCGAAAGTGGGGAGGAGCGCCTCGTTCACGAGAAGGGAAAGGGGAGAGGGGGGGGGGGGGAGGGGGAGCTCGGGCGGGGACGGGAGGTCGCGCCCAGCGAGGCTTTCTTCCGCGGTCAAACCATAATCGATACATATGCATATGTGTGAGTGTGTTCATATTCCTAGCTTGATCTTATTATCTTATTGAGCCTATAGCCTACTTGGGAAACAAGGGTTCTACGCCGCTGTCGTCAGCGGCCGTCACTGCAGCCTCGTTCGTACACGCAGCCTCCCGGGCCTTGGTCGTTATTGCATTTGCCGCTTACAGCTTACAGCGCCTCTTCCTCTTTTTGTGCTGCATTCAATGCCAATACCAATACTTGCGTGCTTGCGGAGTGTGTCCGTCGGTCAGCGGTCTGTCATCAGTCGTTCATCCGTCGCTCTCGTTCTCGTTCTCGTCGTCTCGCTCGTCTACTATCACTCAAACCCTACTATCTCCAGTATTGGGTGCTACGCACATTCGACCGGAGGGGCGTGGGCGCGTTTGCTTGCAACTAAATAAAGTAGAACTAAATAAAACTATTGACTATGGATTGACATCTGGCCGCACTTACCATACTACGAACCCTTACTCACTATCACTCACGAGCACGAGCAGACTCACACTAGATGGGAGACAGGCCAAGCACGTGTGTGAGTGATGAGTGATGAGTGAAGCACAACAAGCATATGAGCACAATGTCGACCATTTACACGCATCCTGAAAGACGCACCCGTACTGAGCCTACGCCTCACGTCACGCTGCCTCGTGGCTGACGGACTGGAGGTTATGGATGGAACAGGAGGAACCGGATGGAACGGAAGGTAGGCGGCGGAAGGCACGGCCTTTTGGGCATTGGCGGGTTGGACAGGCTGACCATCTTCCATCCATGGTTGGAAGATGGATGGCGGGTAGTGGCGAGGGCGAGCGCGAGGACGGAGCGGACATAGCGGACAGCGAGGGTGAGCGGGTGAGTGAGTGGATTTGGTTGGTGTTGTAAGATTGCTTGTTACGAGAAAACTATTGTTATAGTTCGAGCGATGGAGCGCGCGCCGACCGCTCCTGATCCCCAGCCCTCTGCCGCCACGACGCCCCACAGGGGCCGCCCCAAGCCGCCGGAGCCGAAGCGCTCACAGGCCGCCCCCCTAACCGACAGCGACGTCGACATGATCCTGCCACCTTCGCCTCCCCACCAGGCTCAGAGGCTCCGCGCAAGTCTAGCGCCATCCGGTCCTCGCTGAAGGAGGTGGCGACTTACATTGTATTTCGCATCTTCGACCCGGTTAAGGCCTACAAAACGAAAACTCGGCACCTAGCGAGCGCATTGGAACGCGAAGGTTTCCACGTACTAAGGGGAAACCAACAACGCGCCAAGACCACCGTGGAAGGGATCACGAAGGTTGAATCGGGCAAGCGCCCGATTTGGCACTTTTACGTCTACACGGACTACATCCGCCCTGGGACACCGCTTCCCCCCCCATGGGTTGCTAGCCCTTATTTAATTTTAAATAACTGTGGACATTTGATCGCTCAATTCGACTGATGTCCCACAATTGACGGAACGACACCTTCGTCGGGGTAGCCGTCGTAGGTGACGGTGTGACGCCGCCGGCCGGAGGCGTAGGTGTGCGCGTCCGTGACTGTGCCCTTGTACCGGGCCGGTGCGAGGCCACCGAGTGATATCGATATCGACACGGCACACGGCGTGTGTGGTGTCTTGGTGTGTGGCTCTCGTGCATAGTGTAGTGTGTAGTGCTCGTAAGAGGATGATTGCTATCTATGTACCATCTATAGTTACTATCTACATTTCGATAAGTTGTGGTGGTGCGCGCGGAGCGCGGCCGCTCTGAACGCTCCTATCTATGCCTCCAGCGCCCAACGCGAGGTCAACTGCCGGTGCTCGGAGCCCCTCCACAAGTGCCCATTAATGGTACAATAACGGGCAATTTTGAGTTTCTCAGAGGGCCCAAACTCAGCACATTAACATGTTTAGTTTTGGGCTGGGTGTTAACAGGTCAGATGTCGCCCATTACTGGGTATTAATGGTATTAACTTGTCAACGGGCTTAACCCAGCCCTAGCCTTGGTCACGGTGCTCGGGCAGGCGTAGGGCGGACTGGGTGAACGCAAGGGCGGCCATCACGGGCTCGGGCGCGGGCGGGCGGCCGCGCAGGCGGCGATCGCTCCGGAACTGCCGCACTCGCGCGACGGCCGGGCACAACACAACCGTCATGCGCGGCTCTGCTGAACTTCACGCTTTGCCACGAACAACTCTTGCCTTGGTGGGGCGACTTCGCCGATTAGGGCGGCGGCGTTGGTGGCCGAGGCCTCTGCAATGTGTGGGGCGCCACCCTGTGAACATACCATGCTGCAGTCGGGCTCCAGCAGCATGGAGGCCGAACTGGCACCGGCCGCGCAGCGCCCGCGCGCCACCGTGCGTGACTGGTCTTTATTATGTGTTTCGTCCGTTCACAAGGATTTGCTGGACAGCTTCCCAACAGCCACATTCCCCCATCTCAGTTTCCTAGTTATCTCCTGTATATTCTCCTGGCTATTATCTACCTACTCACGGTCGGCTCAGGCGGGAGAGCCCTCCTCCCCCAGCACCCCCCCGCCTTCGCGCGGCCACCCGCCTACCTTAAAGGGAGAAGAAAGAAAGCGAGGCATAAAACCATAGAGTACTCCTACCATGTGTTGGCAGACTTGGCGCCGGAGCGTGGCGCGCAACTTGGGCATGAGTCCGGATGTGCCACTCGGCGCCACGCCGCGGCTGTGCCTCGCGCGCGGCGAATGGAAGTTGCGCGTCCCGAGCTGTCATCGAGACTGCGAACACATCCTCAACACATCGCATCAGATCGCCCTGCCTGATGTCCTCGAGCACGCAGGCCTGCTTCCCCAAGCGGTTGCACGAGCCTGCAGAGAGTGCAGGTGTCGTGCCTGCACAGCATGTCGCTGTGTAGACGAGCTTGGGAGCATACTCTCGCCACAGGTATGCGAGCGCGAAAAGCGTGTAAGACGTGATGTGGCGCTTGGCACCGTCGGCTCGGCGTTTGCCTGCCGTAGAGCGTGCGACAATTACGTGATCTCTAGAGGTGCAACGGGCTCTCCATCGCGCTTCCAAAGCGCACAACTGGGTGCAGATTGCACGGCGTGGACCTATGCCGAAGGACAATGCGTTGGCCACACTGATCTTGGCTTGGCAACATCGTTCGAAACTCCAAGAAATGCAGCAGTTGGCAGCTCTATGGCATCCGGACCCATTCCCAACCCTCGGCCCGATTCCTTGGTCATGTTTGATGCTGGTGTAGCGGCATGCGCGCCGACAGTTGTGGCTGAGAGGTCGGATGAATCGCCACTGCGGTTTGCCATGCTCCACACCGTTGCATCTGCAGCAATTGCGACTCGCGGTGTGCATCCAAATGAGGGCTTGCTCCAACGCTTTCGACGTGCCGCACAACAGTTTAGCGCCACCAATCATATGTACAGAGTGGTGCAAGTGAGTCGTGCTTGCAATGATGAGCGTTGGTGGACAACGTACTGCAAGTGGCGGCAGCAGGGTATTCTCAACGAGGACGCGAGTGCGGCATATTGGTTGCGCACGGCTGTAGGTATGAAGAGCGTCTCGCTCGTCAACGAGGCAGCGGTCACAAAGTACTTTCCCAAACTTCTCGAGCAAGCTTTTGCCATCCGTTGGAGCGACACTCGCCTGCCATTTTGGATGGCCAATCTCTGTGACCTGCCCGGCATCGTGTGGTTCCGCATGCATCAGAAGCGGCTGCGAAAAGAGGGCATTACTCGGGTGTGGGTATTACAGCATGACATTGGCTGGACAGCCCAGCTTCCATCGATCCTTTCACGGTTTGATGACAATGCGGACTTGTTATGCGAGGGATTAGGTCCTGTGGACAATTCATGGAACCACGCCAAGGAAGACAATTATGCACTTCCCCAAGATCGTAAATGGGGTTGCGTCCTTCCTGTGACTCGCTATAGCGTACGGCTGCTTGAGGAACAATCGCGAGCTCTGAGTGCAGGCAACGTCTCTTACTGTGAGATGCGCGCTGCCACTACGTGCTGGAATGCCAATTGGGAATGCCGCGCAGCCGATATTCGAGGCCGGGGTCTATTGGGACCTTTCACCTTTTATACAACCATACAAGAGGTCAGACTCAACGAGTCGATGCGTGCCTCGGATCACCCGCGCCCGGGCCCGCCAAGAGCTCCTCTGGACGAAAGATGCCATGAGTCCTCAGCCGATACCTTGCCCAGCTCTGTTGGTCGGCTTTATCATCGCGCGTTCGAGCCGGATCTTCACAGGTCGAGGTTTGCCGATTGCCCAATGATCTGTCCTCCTGAATGGTCTGGATGGAAAGAAATCGCCGAGGCGAGGCAGACGGGATGCGTCTACAATTGCGGTCCAATCAAGACTCCGGCAAACAAGTCCGCGCCAGGTCACTAGTCATGGATGAGCGAACCTGCGGGAAGGCTGAGAGAGCAATTTGGGTCCACCTCTTGCTTGGGCACTAGCCCTCTTATCTTTTTGCAGCCTGCCTTTGTAACTTCGAGGAAGACAAATTACTGTAGAATCAAAGCATTCGCAGGGCGAGCGGCCTCAGCGAGCCGGTGTGTCCGGACTTGCGTTGCTCATCTTTTTTCAATATGTGGTGACTATGCCATGGATGCATAGTGCGCTTAGTTCACCATGAGGGGGAACGACTCCCCCCCCCACCACACACACACACCTCCCCCGCCGTGGGGACGGGACTGTGCGCTGCCGTGGAAACGGGACTGACCCTACTCTCTTCTTGGCGGCAGGCACACCCGAATTCTCACGCCTTGGCGCCCGCGCACTTGCTTGCCACAACCTGAGCTAGCCCAGTCACTCACTAGGGGTTGCGGAGGGCACCATCGGTAATGGGCAAACGAGGGCCTAAATAAGCTCCCTACATGTTCTGGTATGATGTATGATATAATAATAAAACAACTAAATATCAGTATTAGTATTAATTAGTGCCGCTACTGCCACTAGCCATGCACCAACACGCCAAGCCATGACACACACAAAACTCTGGGCTAACACCTACTACGTCTAGGTAATCCTACCTTCTCGTTCACACCGCCCTTTCTTCCCTTCCCTCCACCTCCTCCCTCCCCCCCGCATCATTCCTTTGTCTTTGGTATTTGGTATCCGGGGTCCGGGGTGCGGCTCAGGTGCACTACCGTGGGCCTGGTTCAGAGTGCGGCTTCAGGGCAGGCCTTTTGAGTGCGTGGTGTGCGTGGCTAGCTTATACTTCTTGGGTGTGTTGTGTCTCGTACGGGTTTGTCGGGTTTCGCTGTGTCGTTGCGCGTGAGTGTCTGTCCACTAGTGTGGTCGCTTCTCAGGCGCGGGTTGTTACGGGTTCCCCTTCTGTCTTATATGCGCCACTCCCAGCGCGGTGGTTAGCGTTAGGAGCTCTGCGCTGCTGCGCTGCTGCGCTGGGTTCTAGTTCGTCTTGTTTGCCTATCGTTATCGTGAAAAGAGGGTATAGATCCCTCATGTCTATCCCGCCATGGGGGAGGAACCACCCACTCTCCTGGCATCCCTGATGGCTTGCCAGGAGCCAGGAGCACACTGCCCTCCTGACCCATCCCTCTCCCCACAGGCACGCCTGAGTCGCCCGCCCTGGCCTGTCGTGGCCAGCCAATCCCTCTGACCAACCGCTCCTCCCCCTGGGCCCCCCTGATTGGGAGCCCCCAGCCAGCTCTAGTCGACCTGCAGGAGCTCGAGAGCCAGCGAGGGAGAGGCAGGAGGGGCCAGGGCCATGCCCCAGCCTCACTTGCCCCCTGAGCTGCGCTCCCAGGCCCCTGCAAGCCTCCTGGGGACCTGAAGAGGGCGGCCTCAGGCGCGCGCCATGGGCCAGAGCCGCAGGGAAGAGAGGAGGAAGAGGGAAGAGTGAGGGGAGGGGAGAGTGGCAGCTCTCCCCTTCGGCGTTTACGTGTCTTCTCACCCCGTTTGGGTAAGAGAAGACGGGGGCAAAAGAACCAGGAGGGAAGGGCCGCGGCTCGCCGCGGCCGCGGCCACTCGCTTCGGCGAGGAGAGAAGACCAAAAGCGTTCAATTATCCCCATCCCTGCTAACACCTTTCGTTGTCACCTGGAGGTTACTTGACTCAACTTGACACTTCACATGTTGAAACACACACGTGCCCGCGCCCGAGCCCATGATTGATGGCCGCCCTTGCGTTCACCCGGTCTGCCCTACGCCTGCCCCAGCACCGTGACCGCCTCCTGCAGCTGCTCCACAGGTGGCAGTGTGGCGAGGCGGAGCTGGCGCAGGCAGAGGCCTAAGCGGCGTGGGAGGAGGGCCGGCGGCGCAGCAGCGATTTGTTGCGCAGCGTAGGCGGCAGTGCATCGCATTCAGGGGGCGCAGAGCCATCGCGCCTCGACACGCTAAGGTGCGATCGCTGTGCCCCACTCCAGCCCTGTCTGCTGCCCCAGCCTTGTGCCTCGCGCTCCTCGTAGCTAACACCTAACCATATTGTTCTCCATTTCGCAGGCATCCCCGCGGCAGCCACATCGCCACCAAGAAGCACAACATGATCTCGGACTCGCTCGGGGCAACGTCTACTCCCTGTCGAAGTTCCTGCAACCCCGGAAACCCCCTCGTAGGAATCGCCGAAAGCGCGAGCCACGAGGCAGCGTGACGTGAGGCGTAGGCTCAGTACGGGTGCGTCGTTCAGGATGCGTGTAAATGGTCGACATTGTGCTGGTATGTTTGTTGTGCTTCACTCACACACGTGCTTGGCCTGTCTCCTATCTAGTGTGAGTCTGCTCGTGCTCGTGAGTGATAGTGAGTAAGGGTTCGTAGTATGGTAAGTGCGGCCAGATGTCAATCCATAGTCAATAGTTTTATTTAGTTCTACTTTATTTAGTTGCAGGCAAACGCGCCAACGCCCCTCCGGTCGAATGTGCGTAGCACCCAATCCGGGAGATAGTAAGCTAAGTACGTAAGCGACACTCTGGGCTCTCACGTCGATGATTGCCACTGCGTTTTCTTTAATCTACTACTATACTCAGCACTCCTACGAGTCATTTTTGCAGCATTCCTAATGATGGATGTTGCAACATGATGTATGATGTTGCATGCTTTCAGTAGTCAGTAGTAGTAGTATGAAATACTAGTATGCTTTTATGCGCGTTTCAACAAGAGCGAGTATTTCTTTGTAGCTAGATGAATCTACGGCTATGAGAAGCGACATCCCTCGGGCTATTGAGACAGAAGAGGGTGTATGCACTGGATTTTGTTGTTGCCTTGGATAAGGGTTGGTGGCGTAAAGCCATGGAGCCTTCCTCCTGAAGACCCCCTACCCAATGTGAACCGGCGAGCGAACAGCATACGCGCACCAACACTACATTTCATCCACTCAAGCGCGAGTGACCTAGCTGCGCACGCATTGACTTACAAGTAATTAATTCACGCAAGACTCGCCATCATCTCCGGAACCCCCGAAGCTAGCTCTGCAAGCATCCATCTGTGCCGACTTGACAGCTTCTACTGCGTAGATCTTTTGGCGGCTTTGAGTTGGTTGTTTCGCGTAGCTTGGGCTGCTTTCTGTTGCGCCTGGGCCTCGCTCATCCCGCGTTCACGCCAGTATGCTATGTTCTGCGGGTTGAGACTGCGGGACCGGGCCTGTCCTTGTGGAGTTTTGTTGGCGGCTTCAGCTTGGTTGCGCTGGGTTATGCGTGCTGCTTGCTGTTTGGCTTCGGCCTCACTCATCCCACGTTCGCGCCAGTACGCTATGCTCTGTTGGTTAAGACTAGTTGCTCGGTTCCGTCGATTTGCCTCGTCGCCGTCGGCGCGGGCGTACATCCCTCCTGAGCGCAGAGCGCGCAGAGCCATTCGTGGTTGCGTCAGTGGCACAGCGGGCAGATCTCTGGGCAGAGTATGGCAGGAACCTGGACAAGAAGGACGCGGCGCGACAGCTTCAATCAAGCTGGCACTGGCAGCCCCCGTGCTGAATCCAAGGAAGACCGCTGCCACGAGCGCGTGCATGGTGTACAGGCGAGCGGGCCGTGGTGGATTACGGGGGGTGGTCAGGATGACTCGCTGCTTGGCTCACGTTCTTTGGGACAGCCAGGAGTTGTTCTGTGTCCATCTCTCAGCACTCAATAGGAGTACTCTACGATTCCAGGTGGGCTCAGGGTCTCTGGCCCCTGTGATGATGGTGTCTCCCCTCTGCTGCTGGGTCCCTGTGTCCTATGTGCGCGGCTTTCCCCTTCTTCCCTCTCCGCCCCCAAGGATGATAGAGCTCTACTCTAGACTACTCTACGATACATAGAGCTAGTGGATATTCTGGTAGAGTAAAATTATTTAATATGCTCACCGCACTCGCGGCCACGGACCCACTACTTTTTTCACGCAGCAAACTTTCTACACCCCCACTCCCACGGCCCTTCTCCCTCCGCCATCAGGCGACTCCCCCCCCGTGCGAAATATCTCTTAAACTGCATGTTTATGTAGTTGTCGGCCTTAGAGGAAACGCAGAGGAAAAGCGTTGGCACGGCGTCCCCTCGCGGGAACATGCACCGCGGGGAAAAGCAGAGAAAAAAGTTGTTATGCCCACGCACGGCTAGTCTTCATTTAATTTTAAAATACTGCTGTATACACAACTGTGGACATTTGATCGCTCAATTCGACGGATGCCCCACAATTGACGGAACGACACCTGAGAGAAGGGTGATGAAGGGGAGAGTGAGAGAGAGGGAGGGAGGGAAGGTGGGGGGCACAAAGCGAGAGGGAGAGAGAGGGATGGAGAGGGAGAGAGAGAAGGGAGCAAGAGGGAGCAAGAGAGAGGGAGAGGGAGAGCGAGGGGGAGAGGGAGCAAGGGAGAGTGAGAGAAAGAAGGGAGCAAGGAGCAAGAGGGAGCAAGAGCGAGGGCGGAGAAGGAGAAGGAGAGCCAGGGGGAGAGGGAGCGAGGGGGAGAGAGAGCAAGAGGGAGAGAGAGCGAGAGAGCAAGGGGGAGGAGGGGGGAGGTTGAGAGAGAGTGAGAGATCGCGCGCGCGAGGGAGAGACAGAGCGCGAGGAGAGACAGACACAGAGAGAGGGAGGGGGGGGGGGGAGGGATAAAAAATAAAATAATTAATGTTTTATCCTAGCCAACTCCACTAGCTAATTGGACACAACTTTTCCGTCCCGGAATCCCGCCATGCCTGACGAGCCAGGTGTCCGAGTGCTACCGGGGGGAGGGGGCACTGCCCCCTCCCCTCGATATTTGTCCTCCCCCCAGTGCACGCACCGACCCCGCGCACCCCAGCACGTCCTCTCCTCGAGTCCACGCTGGGGGAAAACCCCTTTCGGGTAAAAGCAACGCGCGGGGGGGGGGGGGCACTCGTGAAGAGGGGCCCAGGAGCGCTAATCTCTCCTCGCCGAAGCGAGTGGCGGCGGCGAGCCGCGGCCCTTCCCTCCTGGCTTCTTATTTACGTAACGTTATTTTGGACCTTCTAACTCTCCTGTAGTAATTTGTCCCCAGTCTTCATCACTGATACTTGAGTGCTCGTCAGTGACAACAAAAATAGTCGACTATTCATAGTACCACGAGCGCTTCCTATGAGCGAAAGGAAGGGCAACTGCTCAACTGCAGGGCAACTGCTCAACTGCAGGGCAACTGCTCAACTGCAGGGCAACTGCTCAACTGCAGGGCAACTGCTCAACTGCGGGGCAACTGCTCAACTGCGGGGCAACTGCTCAACTGCGGGGCAACTGCTCAACTGCAGGGCAACTGCTCACCCTTCCTCGTCTCCTCCATATAGACGTGTGACGAAACTTGTTGTCTGCTTTTACGCGGTCGGTGCTCTTTGGTGTAACTCATCAGTGCTCTTTGGTGTGAGACGTGGATACGTGAATTCCAACGAGATATCGACCCTGCCCCCAAGTCGAGTGAATGGAGTCAGACCACGTGTGGGTTTCAACATGTGAAGTGTCCAGTTGAGTCAAGTAACCTCCAGGTGACAACGAAAGGTGTTAGCAGGGATGGGGATAATTGAACGCTTTTGGTCTTGGCCGGATCTTGAACGCTTTTGGTCTTGGCCGGATCTTGCATGGGCTACGACTCGACTGCTCTCGATGACTTGCTCTGCTTCCGGGTGTGAAGACTCCTAGTCTGTGGGGGGATGGTTCCATTCCAAGAAAAGGAATCGGATGGGGCAGAAGACGGTTGAGCGTTTGGTGCGCGCTCATACCAACTTAGTGTTGGAGCGTCGTTTTGAAGAGGCGGCGTCTGCTGTGCTGCCTTGGGATCTGGAGATGGTGCTTGATGAGCCGTCGGAAGAGGAGTGAAGGGCGAGGTGGGTGTCTGCCTTTACTCAAATACTAGAAGATTTTTTTGTACCGGGAGCGTATTTGGAAACGAGGGGTACCAAACGAAGGCATACGACCTCGGGCGGGAATCACATTCCAGGAGCACTCCGGAGTCGAGGGGGCGGAGGGAGAGGTGGGGTCGACAAAGAGGGAGAGCAGGGGCGCAGGGACAGGGCGCAGGGGCAGGAGGGGTACCTGTGACGCGGCCGAGACTGGGGCCGCCCCCGCGCCTTCACCCTCCCTCGCCCTCCCACCCCTAGGTAGGATTGGGACTCCCTCGTGGTGGCCCCGCATCGCGTATTTGGAAACGAGGGGTACCAAATGAAGGCAAACGACCTTCCTCCCCCATGGCCCATGGCAGGGGAGGAGTTGAGAGAGGGGGGGGCTCGTGCCCCTAGATGCCCGGATGGGACAACAGGTACAAGGTCAACAGGTTTCGGGGGCCTATTCCTATTAAGAGGACCTATTGACAGGTCGCAATAGGTCCGTAACAGGTCAAAATAAAACTCATTCCACAAATATTATAGATGTATGAGTATGTGATGTATATTATGAATATGATTGGCTTCTGACTTGTGAGCTAAGTTACTAGGGAGAGGAAGGGATCCGAGATGATTTGGGCGTGGCTACGATAGCGGTACCTATAGTATAGGCCTATAGCCACGCGCGAGGCGAGAATATTGAAAGGTTTTTTTTTACCTATTACCTATTAACAGGTAACAGGTCTGGTAGGCCTCTTGACCTCTTAATAGAACCTATTAGAAGCCTATTGTCCCATCTGGGCCTAGATGGGAAATACGGTGCTGGAGCCTGCAAATACAGCCAAATACATATGTATTTGGCCTCCGGTCAAATACTTTTCAAATACATTCGAGGCCTACAACCTACAACCCAGGACGCGCTTCAAATACAGCCAAATACATATGTATTTGGCCTCTGGCCAAATACGGTAAATACGTATTTCCCATCTAGGCTCGTGCCCCCCCATGGGCGAACTAAGTATAACTTAGTTCGATATTCTGGTATCCCTTCGAATCTCCCCCCTCGCAAACCCCCGGCTCCCATTATAATTATAACTCTCCACAAGCTACAATGGGGGAAAACCCACTGAGGCGGACCGACGGACCGGCCTACGTCGGGCGACTCTCCGGGAAAAAGCACCGGGGGGGGGAGGGGGGGGGAAGGGAGGAACCTCTCGTCAAAAAACCAGCTCGCGCCGCGAGCGGTCCTCGAGAAATAAGCGACTGCGCCCCGAAGATTCGGCCACTCTGCGAAGCGCAAGCCTCTAGGGTTAAAGCGTCCACATTCTGCGCTCTCGTACATAAGCCACGCGCGCGGCAGCGCGGCAGCAGCACCATGGCGGGGGCCAAGAAGGTCAAGGGTGGGCCTAAGCGGGATCGCAAGGGGATGGAGCCCCAGGATTCAGGTGTGTTACCTCGGTCACCATTTTATGGATAGGGCTGATGGCTGACCCTGCCTTCGCCGCTGCAGACTCAGATTCAGAGCCTGAGATGGACGAGGAGGAGCCTGTCATGTCGGCAGCTGAGCAGAAAAAGCTGGAGAAGCAGCGCGCCGCCTTCTTCAGCCTGATGCGGCAGGTACTTGGACTCATCTCATTGTCACTTGTACTCTCTCAACAGCCTTTCCTGATCAGGCCGCGCCAGCTCGGCGAGAATGCTCTCAAGATTACGCCCTTGAAGCTAGCAGTTTGTGGTGGCATTAATTGGGCAGCAGACTCGCCCATGGTGGTGAAAAATCCGAGGATCTTCGATGCGATCAATGCTACCTCTCAAGCCCTCATGACCCCGTACGAATTTGTGCGGGTGCGAAATTCGAAGCGGTCTGTTGAATCAGAGAAGACCATCTCTGCAGCGTACCGGAAGGCTGGCAAGGCCATGGCGCGCACTGCTGATGCAGAGAAGGCGCTGCGAAACATCGCTCTCCAGCCCATGCCCAACATCCCTCTTATTGGGGCATATGCCGTTGTCGCGGGGGCTCTTCTTGCTCCTCTCATCGCTGGAACTGAATACCTGATCGCTGTTGGTTGCGGGATGTTGGTTACGGGATGTCGCAGCTTTGGAATGGAGCCACAACCAGAGTTGTTTGTGACTGGCGGTCTGGCCATCATTGCCATTGTCCTGATGGACTTTACCAAGAAGAAGAAGGATGTTCCACAGCGCCGCAAACGCCGTTAACCCGTATTTTTACGATCGTGCTTCAGGTGAGGGTGAGAACTGGTGCGGGTGCGGGTGTGGGTGAAGCACACAAACAAGAGAAGTCCACGGTTGTAGGTTGCTTGGCTTTGCTCGTGTGCTCTGTGCGCTTTTCATTATCACCCGTCCATCATCACCCGTCCATCGCCGTTTTCTGATTAAACGATCCGATCGATCCTGTAAGAAGGCAAAGACAAGGCCAAGGCCAAATTCGAATCTCTTCTCTTCACACCGCGAGTGCCTAGCTGGAAGCTAGGACGTGGGAGAAGGTGCAACTTGAGGTTACCTTTTTTTTCACACTCCCCCCCGTCTACTTTAGTAAACAAGCAACTTTGACCCTCAACTTTGACGGTGAGGGAGGGGTAGCGGCCACCTACCATTTTGCCACCATGCCCGCTTGGGGCTTGGGTTGAAGAATGCAACAGTGAACGTCAGCCAGGCGCCAGGCGGTCTACGGTCTATTTCGGGAGGCGACCTAACACAAGACACAAGACTTCTTGTTCTGTGATCTTTTAACCATCTCAACCGCAAATCAAACCCCGGTGTACAACACGGTGAATATCACATATCACACAACTCCGCCGAGTCAGGCCCCCATTGCGGGATACGCGGGATACTTTATCTCTTAAGAGTAGGAGTAGGCTCAGGTCAATACTTCTTTCTAGCAAAACGCGCCCAAATTTCTTGTTCTTGGTTCTTGGCCAAACTTACACGAATCTTGTAGCGGACGACCCAAACTTCTCGTGAAACTTCTCACAACTTGTCGGGATTTTTTCGTGCCGCAGGTACTATCCGCAACACGTCTCCTTGTACGAAGCCTAAAAAAATCTCAACCGTAACTAAGCGTTACTTAGCCCGCGTAACACGTAAAACATCCGCCGCGTGCTCGCTTGCTCTCTGCTCTCGCGCACATTGTTACATCTGCGTATGTACGATCTACTGGGCAAGGCCAGAAAAGTCGCGTTCCGTCAAAAGAGGGCCAGGTGATATTTTGTTTTCACTCAGAATGCTTGTTTTCTTTTAGGTCTCAACAATTCCTCCAGTGAGTATTATTATTACTAAGATGTACAAAGCTAATCACGACATACAAGGACGCGGCGCGTGCGCATAGCAACCCCCCCCCCCGTCCCCCCATACACACATACACACGGTAACCCCAAGCTACGCAGGCTAGAGTTTTCATCTTCTTCGTCTTTTTCTCACACCCCTCCTCCTCGATCCTATTGTCGATGTCGTTCTTCTGGCAGGCGACGATGTCGCTTGGCTGATCTTGGGTGGCGAGGTCCGTGACGCGTGCGAGGACGGCCTTCTTGTTCTCCATGTAGAGTTTGCCAGCTGCTCGGTGCACTTGCACCGTCCTTAGAGGAAACGCAGAGGAAAAGCGTTGACACGGCGTCCCCTCGGGGGAACATGAACATGCACCGCGGGGAAAAGCAGAGAAAAAAGTTGTTATGCCCACGCATGGCTCGTCTTCATTTAATTTTAAAATACTGCTGTATACACAACTGTGGACATTTGATCGCTCAATTCGACTGATGCCCCACAATTGACGGAACGACACCTAAGGCCGGGCCCCCACACAGGGACGGACCGTACCCGAGGCCGCCGAAAATAGACACACGAGGCCTGCCCCTCCCCTCCCCCTCTCCCCCTAACGCTAGGCCCAAAGTAGTAGTGTACATGGGGGCCGACCCCCCAAAACCGAAGAAGGAACGAGGGACGAGGGGGGGGGAGCGGAAGGGAGAGTAGAGGTAGGGGTATAGGCGTTGGTTGGCAATGTGATCGCACGCGACTGCGAGGCGTTAGCAGCATAGCGGACACCTTCAAGAATTTTTTCATCAGAGAGGGTGCGTTTAATGTATTTTTTGGCTTCTTACAGCCTCTGGCATGGGTGGGCCGTGGATGTGGAGACTTCCGCGTGGAACTGGCCAAGGAACGCTCGCTACCCGTCGATGTGGGCACTCATCAAGCCATACATGGGCCGTTGGTGCAAGGCAACCCTCATGCTCGTCGGCGACTACTCCGACGATTACGAAAGGATCCCCAAGACCAAGTACATTGGAGACGAGGCCGCCGTCGCGTACCTCCTCTGCATGGAATACATCATGGCGGTCGCGTACGCTGAAACGGATCCCATGGTGCAAGTGCACCGAGCAGCTGGCAAACTCTACATGGAGAACAAGGAGGCCGTCCTCGCACGCGTCACGGACCTCGCCACCCAAGATCAGCCAAGCGACATCGTCGCCTGCCAGCAGAACGACATTGAGGAAGAGGGATGTGAGGCGAAAAAGACGAAGAAGATGAAAACTCAGCCCGCGTAGCTGGGGGTTACCGCGTGTGTAGAGAGTGGGGGAGCGTGATTAGCTTTGTACCTTCGTAATAATAATATTATTGTGGCTACCCAAAAAGAAAAAAGGCACATGTTGATAAGAAAAAAAACCTGGCCCTCTTTTCTCTTTTGACGGAACGCGACTTTTTCCCGTTCCCGTCCATTCCAAATTCCCGTCCTTGGCCTTGGCTTTCCCCGTTCTCACGATGAGCCCGTTCCGGGCTCCCCGGATGATTTGAGCGCCGCGCTAGCCGCCGGTGCGCCTTCGCGACTCGTTCCCAACAGAGGAAACGAGCTGCTTCGCTCTTCCCTCCGCCAGTCGCCAGCCTGCTAGGCGTAGGTAGGGGTGGGAGGTGGGAGGAACGGGTCACGGGGGGGGGGGGGGGCGCGGGCCACCGGACCATATCTAAGCCCTTCACCCCCATCCCCCTAGAAGTGCACGGGGGGAGCCGGGGAGCCGTCTGATGGTGGTGGTGGTGGGGAAAGGGCCGGAGGGCCGGGGGAGTAGGAGTAGGTAGTAGGTGTAGGTAGTGGGGGGGGGGTGAAGTATGCTGCGTATAGGTAGTGGTTTCATGGCCGCGTGTGCGGTAAGAATATTACACGGTTTTGATGAGCTGTACTTTAGCATGAGTCTAGCGATGGCGAAGGATCGAGACACACGATACACGACACACGTGAGCACGTGAGGACGCAATTAAATCCCCACGGGACTAAGAGCTGCACTCTACTAGTACTACAAAACTCATTCAGACAAGTACATAGGCGTGGTCGGCCGCCGTGCGGCGGGGCGGGGGTTTTAAGGGAAATTTCGAGTTTATGTCTCGCTCGGGCACGTGCGTGTGTCCTCGCTGCAACGCCATGGCGCCCTGGCTGGCGCTCTGCCATGCGGCGCTCGGCCTGGTGCTACCGCTTGCCCGCCACGCAGTGAGTCCCCGCCAGGCCGTCAATGCGCTGGCGCATATGGTGGCCACCACCGGTGCTGAAGAAGGACTCCGCTTCCTCACGGAACAGGATGCTATTGCAGTCAAGAATGAGTTTGGCACACCCGCCTACGTCTACTCAGAGGCAGCTCTCAAGGAGCAGGCGATGACTGCCCTTGCATTCCCGAATGCGTACGGCCTCACCGTTCGCTTTGCGATGAAGGCCTGCCCCAATGCGGCAATCCTGCAGACGTTCGATAGGATGGGTCTGCACATTGACGCCTCGTCTGGATACGAGGTCCACCGTGCTGTGGCGGCAGGGGTCGATCCATCGCGGATCTCTCTCTCCTCCCAGGAGACGCCACATGATCTTTCAGAATTGCTAGCACTTGGTATCAAGTTCAATGCGTGCTCCCTGAAGCAACTGCGTGCGTTTGGAGAGATCAAACGTGGTGACCGTACAGATCAGCTGGGTGTGCGCTTCAACCCAGGTCTTGGCTCTGGTGGCACTGGGAAGACCAACGTGGGCGGCCCTTCATCATCGTTTGGTATCTGGCACGAGTTGATGCCTGAAGTCAAGGCCATTATTGCTGAGTATGATCTCGAGCCTGCCCGAATTCATACCCACATTGGCTCCGGCTCCGACCCTGCTGTGTGGCAGCGAGTTTCTGGACTATCACTTCGACTCTGTGAGCAGATCCCGTCTGTCAAGATTATGAACCTTGGTGGTGGCTACAAAGTTGGCCGTATGGCATCGGAGAAGTCGACCGAGCTTAGTGTTGTCGGCCTCCCCGTTAAGGAGGCATTCGAGGAGTTCGCCGCGCGAACTGGTCGGGAGCTTGCTCTCGAAATTGAGCCAGGCACATTCTTGGTAGCAAACTCTGGTGAGCTGAATCAAGCCCGCTTCATCTGTTGTCACGCCTGCCCGCGGCAATCTGGCGATAGAGCTTCAATTGCTGAGGCATCGCAATGGCAAGAGTGAATGATATCTCCTGCCTGTTTCTTTTGCTTCAGGCTCGCTCGTGACCACAGTCCAGGACATAGCAACGACTGGTGTGGAAGGCCACGCGTTCCTCAAGCTTGACGCTGGCATGACGGAGGTTCTCCGTCCTTCGCTCTACGGCGCTCAACATCCGATTGTTCTGGTCAAGCACCCTGAACGTGTGGCCGGCTCTGTTGTTCCCGGTGGAGACTATGTAGTTGTTGGCCATTGTTGCGAGAGTGGTGATCTACTCACCCCTGCTCCAGATTCGCCAGAGACTCTCTCTCGCCGTCAGCTTGCCGCGGATGCGGCCATCGGCGACGTCATCGTCATCGAGGGCGCGGGTGCCTACTGCTCGTCAATGAGCACGAAGAATTACAACTCATTCCCTGAATGTGCGGAACTCATGCTGGACGTCAAGGGTGGACTTAATCTCATTCGCAAGCGCCAGCCAGTTGAGGACATTTGGGCAAACGAGGTGCCTTTCACGCCTTCAAAGTGATTGGTTGGTCATCTTGCAGCTCTCACGACAATTCGAGCCCATCCTCTAGTTCTGATTGTTGAGAAGCACCGTCTGCGAGCTGCGTGGGCTCTGTCCTGCCGAGTTTTCCCCTTGTGTCATTTCTTTCCGAGTTCTTGCTCAGGTCCAGTGCGCTTGACTTGTAGTCGGACTAGCAACGATTGCAGCCGTAAAATGTTTGCGGTTGACATAGTTGATATCCATTGGACTTATGATCACTGTTATGAGTTTTCGAGACCGCACGCACTTCTGGGGCTGAGTTCGGGAGCAAATGGCCTCGGCAGGTGCGATGCTGACTCAGCTAGCGGAGCTGCGCTATTTCGGCGCCATGTTTATGGATTTCCCATTTCCCGACGGGAGTGCGGCTGCATTCGCTGGAGTGGGTGATGCTTGGTGCGGCACGCGAGGACGAGGAGCCACGCGCGCGGTGCGAGGCGCTGATGCGTGAAATTTTTTTTTTGAAGATTCTGGGCTACACACCTACTAGATCTAGGCTAGAATCTAGGTTCATTCCACCTCTCCGGCCGACATCGCCCTTGTTTCCCCTCGCTCCACCTCATCTCTTCCCCCCTTCACTCCTTTTTCTTCGGTATCCGGGGTCCGGCCCAGGTGCACTACCGTGAGCCTCGTTCAGAGTATGGTCTCCGGGAAGGCCTTTCGTGTGTCTATTTAGAAGGTGTCGTTCCGTCAATTGTGGGGCATCAGTGGAATTGAGCGATCAAATGTCCACAGTTATGTATATAGTATTTTAAAATTAAATAAGGCCGTGCGTGGGGATAACAACTTTTTTCTCTGCTTTTCCCCGCGGTTTATGTTCCCCCGCGGGGACGCCGTGCGTGCGCATGCAAACGCTTTTCCTCTAAGGCGGACAACTACAACTACATAAACATGCAGTTTAATGAATAGTATCCACTGAGCACCTGTGATGACTTGCAATCACATTGTGCACGCCGTGCATTGGGCACGGCGCGATGTGCATCGGTCCCCCCGCGGAGACGCCGTGCGTGCGCATGCCGACTTTTTCCCTCTGCGTGCCACCTAAGGCGCACAACTACGTAAACGTGCAATATAAGAGATGTTTCTTTACGCTTTACGCAGCACGTGTGATGACTTGCAATCACATTGTGCACGCCGTGCATGGGCACGGCGCGATGTGCATCGCCCCCCCCCCCCCCCCCGCGGGGGCGCCGTGCGTGCGCATAGCAACTTCCAGGAAGGTGCACGCCGTGCGTTCACTCTTTCCGCGGGGGAACTCTGGGCGCGGAGGGCGGGCGGGAACCCTGGGGGCGGAGGTGGAAAATAGTGGTTAAAAAGAGTGAGTGACCGGGCTAGAGTATACGCTCGACGGAAACACGCCGCTAGACGAAATGGGAGTGGAACAGCTAACACGAGCACTACAAAAAATAGACGGCAAGCGCAGACGCCTAACGGGCCCCGAAAACTGGGCGCAGCGTCTACCGGTACCCGAAAACACCTGGGAACACTTGGCCACACTCTACACCTCCCCGTTGATGACAGCGAGGGACACACACCTCCATTTCACACACCTTACCCACAGACGGATAGGTACTTATAACCACTTCGCAGATAGAGACAAAACGTGCCGCATGTGCAAGGCGGCATATGAGTCCTCCACTCACCTAGGCGAATGCCCGAGAATAGTCAAAATACTAGAGACGCTCGACAAACTTGCGCGATTTGCACCCAGGGACGATAGAAGCAGAGAGGAGGTCATCATCGATGACGTTTTCATGCACCCCGGACATATCGTAACAGACTTCTACAGAATACACTGCGACGGTATCGAATTCTCAGAAGAATCGGTACTGATAAGAACATTGGACATTGGACAGACGATACACGACACTAAGCAAGGCTCTACTATTTGCAAACACAACGGACTCGGCTAGGACCGCCCAAGCGGGCATGGGCAGACAGCCGAAAAAAAGGATCGATACGAACGACATATACCCGATATTCACAGTAGGCACAAGAGGCAACCTAGAACCTAGTCTGGAGATTCAAGCACTAACCAACTCGATGGGAGTGGCATATATAATAGCCGGGGGACCCGAGACGGAACACTCCTAAGACGGACCCCGCCGTGACTAGGAAACACGCACCACACACGGAGACATACCAGCGATTGTCACGTGAGGAAGAGACGCAACAGCTCGGACTCCACCCTCACCTCACAGCCAACTTGAAACTTGTAAGATGGGACGGACCACCGACCCAGAATCCTTGTTTTTCCAGCATAAGAAGTAAAGAAAAAGGAAGTGCGGGTGTCGGCGTGTGTCGGCGCGCTCCCTCTCGCACCTCACGCGGCAGTGCCGCGACGCTGCCGCGTTGGCATAGGGTGGCTGAAGAGCAGTATGCTCGAGCACCAGCAGCCCTGCAATCCCTTGATCAACAACCACAAGCCACTGAGCCAGCCAGGCTCTGCCAGCTTCAGGGGTGGCAGGGCCCGCATCGAGGTTGGAGGAGGCCTAGCTAACCTCGGCAACACATGCTTCATGAACTCCGTCTTGCAGTGCTTGGTGCACACCCCGGCCTTCAACCGATATCTTGAGCGCCGACAGCATTCCTCCAAGTGCAAGATACGGGCCACACGGCCTCGAGCCTTCTGTCTGAGTTGTAGCCTCGAGGAACTGATGCGTCGAACCTCTGCTCTTGGGCCGCATGGTGCCGCGTATGCGCCTCGCGACATTGCTACTGCGCTTCCGGACATTGCGCGCGGATTCCGTCTCGGTAGGCAAGAGGACGCGCACGAGTTCATGCGCTGTGCTCTTGAGCGGATGACTAAAGAATTCACTATCTTGAGTGAGAGTGCAAGGCCAGCTGGCACGCCAGGCCGCTACACCGCTCTTCAAGTATGGCTCAGCGGCACGCTGCAGTCTCAAATCCGCTGTCTGACTTGCTCACACGAATCAAATACTTATGACCCCTTTCTCGACCTGTCATTGGAGTTGAGATCGACTGGCGAGCACATAGTTACGACCCTCGATGCAGCCATGCAGTTATTTTGCCAAAAGGAGTTTTTGGACCACGACAACAAGTACAAATGCGAGAGGTGCAACGCCCTGCAGCGAGCTTGCAAACAACTGACTCTCAACAGACCGCCGACATATCTGACCGTGCATCTTAAACGCTTTTCTTATGCTTTCGGGAGCCTGGAAGGTGGTGGAAGCGGGAAGATTTCGGCACACGTTGCGTTTCCCTTGTGTTGGAACGTGACGTCCTTCACTTCAGCCTACAGCAAACATGGCGATTCCGCACCGCAGCTTAGCTACCTCCTATACGCAGTGCTTGTTCATGAAGGTGGCTCGACCAACTCCGGGCATTACTACTGCTACGTGCGCGAGCAGAAGAACAGCAGCTCGATAAGCAAGTGGTGGTGCCTCAATGATTCACACGTCGGACCGGTTAGCGAAGCTACCGTTCTAAGCGCGTGCGCTTACATGCTCTTTTATGCGCTGATGGATTGCATCCCTCAGACGGTGCACCACAGAGCACAAGCGCACCAAACGAATGCGGTGAGCGCAGCATACCAACCCACGCACATTGCTGCGCCGTCCAGGAGTGGCGATGCTCTGCTGATTGGGCCACAGCTTCCTCTTGAGGGGTATGTAGCAGACGCTGCCAAATCCCGAACCCAGTTTCAGCAATCCTTCCCATGTTCCACCAAGCAAGGACATCGCACAGCGCCTGCATTGATAGCACCTCATTTAATCGGAGGTGCAAGCTTGCTGACGGGCTCAGCCACTGACAGCGTCGCGATCGAGTCGCAATTGGCACCCGATGCACGATCAAAGAGTTCAACGGAAGGTAAAACTGTCCCTCATTTTTCGGAGGTGATGGAGGCGGGCACCGAGGACGAGGGTACAGATGCAGTAGATACGTTAGCACTTGCCCTGCCCAAAGGGCCAGCAAGTGCGAGCACTTCGCGTACCACGTCCCAGATTGGTGTATTGCACGATGACTTGTGCGAACGGGACAGAGGACATGATGCTATGAGTATCCGTGATACATTCGCGGCGTGCAAGTCTAATATTGCATGGGCAGCAAGTGGGAAAGCAGCTTGCAGTGCCATTCCAACTTTCCAGGCCTCCATGCCTAAGTTTGAGAAGTGCCAGACTGGGACCGACAGTGAAGCGGATCTTCTCTTAGGCCAACGCATGTACGGTTGCGAGATCATCCAGCAGATGGGCATCATGCTGTACTTGACGCCCGTAGTCATAGCAAGCGCGCAGGACGTTCTGCACATTTTCTACTCGCGGCATTCCATCCGCGACTTCGACGTTCAGGTTGCTAGCCCTATCCTCACCCCACCCCCCTTGCTTCCCGCGCCCTTCGACATACTTTGCAAAGGTGTTGATCTTTACCTCCACAGTGGCACCTCCACAACCGTGTGTTGCTTTGGAGCTGCTAGGTACTTGCGCGTCAGATCACGTGCAGCACGGATGCCCAACATCCCGCGCTAGTCTTAGTCCGGGCACTCTCGTTGCAGGAAATATCGTGCGCAGCATTGTTGTTGACGTCAAGAGCTGAGGGCCACACGCTAGGGATGCAAAATCTGCTAGATGTCTTTTCACACCTTGTTGCTAAGCGTGCTGGCTCGACGTCGTTGCCCCTGAATATTCGATCACATACTTATGCGAGGCTCTCTACGTCGATCGAACGTGCATCGATCGAGTTGGCGAAGAATGTCAGCTATTCTCTCAGTGCTGACCAACCCCACAAAATGATCCTGAGTGTGGTGCACATGCTCGCTCCTCCTGGTCTGACAGCTCGTGCCCTTGCGCAAACCTCATGGAATTTTGTAAGCGACTCCCACCGTTTGGACGCGTGCGTGCATTTTGCCCCGGAGGCCATCTGCTGTGCCGCGTTCCGCTACGCTGCTCGCGTCCATTCAATTAAGCTGCCCTCGAACACGTCACCACCGTGGTGGGAATGTTTTGGCGTGACGAAAACGCAGCTAGATGACGTAAGCCATGCGATTTGCGGGCTTTACACGCGATCCCCTGCACGATATGTTCGTCTTGCTCCACACGCGGATGTTTTTGATGACAAAGGCCTCATGACGCTTTCTTCCGCACCGTGGTGTCCATCGCCTGGAGGTGATGAGGAATCGAGACGGCGTGAACGCCAGCTTTCGGCCGCTTGCAATCGCGGTGCCTCAGAAGGCTCAAAGGCACGTGGGAGCGGCGGCGAAGGTGCCCCAGGGCAGCTGGTACCCATCAAGCCTCAAGGCGACGTTCTTGCGCATGGTCCAGCTGAAGACAAATATGGTTTGTGCGGTGGAAAGCACACGTGGCGCAGACCAAGTAGCGGGCGTCGGGACGATCGTGAGGGCACTCATCACCGGAGGCACAAGCACCACCGGCACTGTCGACGAGACTGCCGTGATGATTCCCCAAGGAGAGATCGTTCCCCTTGTCGTGAGCGTGTTGATAGGCGTGAACGCAGACATTGGCGACACGGTTCACCGTCATGCTCTCCCCTGATTCGACAGAGTGAGTTGTGGCATCATCGGCGCTCGCCCTATGATCGGAGGTTGTACAGCCGTTCGCATTATCAGCCGCGTGTGCACTCTCCGGGCCGGCCTCGCAACTACTCTCCACCGCGGTCAAGCTCAGGTGGTGGCAAGTTCCACACCACGCGGCGACACCCTGGAAGCGAATGTTTTAGAGGTTGTGCTGGAGTCCAGGGCTCGCGAGCGTTGGATAAGCAACATATTGGACCAGGCACGCCTTGAGAAGATGGGCTGATTGTCAGGCTTCAGTTCGCCAAGAAGGTGCTGCCGACACAGTGTTCAAGAGCATTGACCAACAATGGCATAGGTTGTGTTCCGTGAAAAGCGGGACATGCTAGAAAAAAACGACTGAAGATTCGTGGCTATCACTTAGTACTGACACAGCACAACTTGACTCTACTACGACACCGCCCTTGCGTCCCCTTATCCCGATACCCTTTCCTCTTCCCCCTTCGTTCCTTGGTCTTGGTTTGCGGGGTGCGGCCCGTGTACACTACGACGGGCCCGGTTCAGGGTATGGTTAGGGGCAGACCTGGTGAGTGAGCGGTTCTGCATCTGTTTGCTAGCGGCGATTCGTGCGTTTCCTGTGTAGCCAGGGGTTCTAGGTCACGGCTGAGGGTGCTACAACTGACTTTTTCCGTTTCCTGTCGGTTGGATGCACCCTTTCATATGTTACTTCGTTTACTCCTCTGCCGCGGTTTCGCCTCCCACTACTACCACTACGTGGGCCCTGCCCCCTTCCTCCTCTCCCTCTCTTGGCGGACATCCACCACCACCTACCTTCACAGGGGCGAGGTGCTGATGTCCTCCCTCGCCTCACCTTCTGAACTTGCTGCGGTCCCGCCGCCATCAACTCCACCTTCGCCGCCGGAGCCCATGGGAGGCAGGTCTAAGGCGCCGCAGTGTGCCGCAGTGTGAGGCGAGAAGCGCTCAATCACCATCCACCCACAGCATGGAGAAGCGTGCTCAATCACCATCAGCCTACACGTGGAAAAGCGTTCAATCGCCATCACCCCCACAGCATGGAAAAGCCTTCAATCAGGGAGTCACGCGGAGAAACCTAATGGCGGGAGGAAGACGCAATGCGGAGAGGGGGCATCGGGGCGTGGCGACGGGGAGGGAGCCACGCGGTAAGGGTAGGTAAAAATATGTAGAAAAAATCGCCCACAAATATGTCGCTGAAATATGTTGAAAATATGTAGACTCCACGCCCAAATATGTAGAAAATATGTAGTTATGTAGTCAAGTTTTCTGCTTTTCTACTAAGTAAGCTAACGCGCTCACGCACTCCGAGATCTCCGAACACCTACTTATCTATTATCTATCTACTATCTAGCAAGGTGTTTTGTATGTGGATAGACCATACATAGAGAGTATAGACAACAGCACAAAAAGACAGGATGCTATACTACAACATGCTCACACACACACGCCCACATCACGCGCGTCCTTCTCCTGCGCGCTTGTTGCCATTGTAGCGCAACAGCACAGACGATTCAACTTGATCAGACAGGGAAGTGGCCCGGTCAGATGGAAACATGCAAGCAAGCAGAGAAAACACGCGCTCACACGAGGCTGAATTGGGTGAAAGAGAGAGAGAAAAAAACTTCTTAATATTCTCGCCGCGCGCGCGACCCTGCACGGTATCTTCGCAGCCTCGCCCGTTTCCCTTCACTCCCCCTACACCTGCCTTGCGGCTCGTCCCCTCGTGCTCTACCTAGGGGCTGGGTGTCGTGGGTCTCCAGTGGCAGACGGTGTGTGCCGATTCGCGATGGCCTGTTTCGCGCCTTCCTCCTATGCCATCGGGCTACCGGCTATTGTGTGTTTGCTCCTTGTGCTGGGTGTCAGGCAGCTGTGGTCAGTGTGTCTAGGGCCTACTTTAGGATGGTGGGCGGCTCGCGGCGCGGGGTCGCTTGGTTAGGCTAGTCGCTCTGCTATGTTGAGGGCTTCCGCTACCAGAGATAGATTCGTGCTCATGACTAGGGCGCCTTTGTTGTTAGTTAAGAAGACAGGGGCGCTGAGGTCGTGTGGAGATTTGATTTTCGGCTTCCTTCCCAGGGAGGCCTTGCGCGTGCGTGCGGTTAAGAAGTTGTCCGGAGGTTCCCGACCTCTGACGAGGGCCGTGAACCTGCTTAGGACTCTTTCGATAACCGGTACGTGGTGGAAGGTGTGATTTTCGAATTCCACTTTGTAGAAGTCGCTTATGATGTATCTCCATGCTATTAGGTAGAGGGCTTTAAGGCTATCCGGCGTCGGGGAATTCGGGTATGCGAATAGTCTGTCTTTGATTTTTTGAGTCGTCGATCTGTCTTTCGCCGGGGTGTACCCCGCTACGGCTTCTATGGTTTGAAATATCGGAAGCGTGGACGGGCATCTAGCTAGGTGCGTCGAGTTTTCTCTGTGTTTCCCGCAGAGTCTACATCTTGTGGTGGTCGCCGCTGCGAACCGGTTTCGCGTACCCAGCCTCCTATGGGTAACGTGCTTGAAGTGCAGGTGTTTGTCTGTGTGTTTTAGTAGGGGGTGGGTATAGAGTTTCGCCACGTGCTTCCATTCATCGTGCGTTAGGTCTAGCTTGCGGGCCCACGCCTCTCGCGCTGGCTGAGGTTTGTTGCGGGGGCCGTCCCCTTTGAGCTCTCGCGTTATATCCGACGCTTAGGTACACGGAAATGATACGGTATGTTTTTTCGTCTATCTCGATATCTACCTTTATGCATCTTCCTTTTATGATTTCCACTACGGAGTCTACTCTAGGGGTCACCCTGGCGCACGTTTCGCGAATCGCGATCGCTACTCCGCTTGCCGGGTCCGCTAGCTCTCCCGGCGAGTCAAACCAGTGCCAGCCTAGGAGGTTCGCCGTTCTGTACGATCGCCGATGTGAGCCATCTTCGTATGCGTGCAGCTCTTGGAGAAGGAGTATGTCTACGCCCGCCTTACGCGCTTGAGAGAGCACCGCGGCAAGTTTGCCGCCTTTGGTGCCGTTGACGTTGTACGTCGCGACTCTGATCGGTCCCTCACCTGGGTATCCGAGGGTGGAGTCAAAGGTCAAAGGCGAGTCTGGGGTGCGGCGGCTGGGCCGCGTCGCGGGCTATTGCGTGCAATTTGGCGAGCAGGGCCGCCGCGCACTCTGGGTGTAGGAATAGGCACGTCGGGCCGTTGAGGCAAACTCCCGAAATCTTCTTGTGAGGATGGAGGTGGCAGCGAATCGTACATTTGTTGTCGATCCATGCTCCGGGGATCTCGTGCGAGAGGTTGCAGCGTGGTGAGTCGCCCGACATAGGTCGGCCCGCCTTACTAGGTTTTCACCCATTGTAACTTGTGGGGAGTTAGAATGGGAGCCGGGGGCCTGCGAGGGGGGAGATATGAAGGCGGCGATCATAATCATCGAGCAAGTCAGAACAACGACGGAGCAACTCGGAACGAGGCTCCCAGGTGGCTTCTCGAAGAGAATAGCCACGCCACATCACGAGGTACTCGGTAGATCCGCCATGGCTACGACGATCGAGCAACTTTTCAACGATGTACTCGTCGTCAGCCAGCGGCTGACCGCGGCGATCACTTCGGATACAGATCGCAATGAGATATCCTCGCGACCGAAGAAATCTTGCCGTTGAGCGTGAACCTTCTAGACACTTCTATCGAGCAACCCTGAGTAGCAACCAAGGGGAAGAAACACCAAAGGGGCCAAGGGCTTGCATGTAACTTGCATCAAGGGGAAAGATTCCCTCACCTAAGAAGCGAACCTACACTGATCTCCAAGGGGAGATGGCAAATTAAACCTCAAATCTCGAGCAGATAGAGCAACCGACTCGCTCGCCAAAAACCTTGACCGAGAAGAAAGAAGCAAGGACCTACAAGCCAAGGGTAGCGGACCTAGGGAATGTGAGAGGAAATTTCCGAATGCCAACGCGAACGCCAAACACCGGAAGACAACGAAACCCTAACCAGGCCAAGCAGAACAAATGAAGCTATGAAGAACAGGCCTGGACGACAACGAAAGTCAGCAAGTCCCAAGAGAGAACCGGAACCCAACCAACAATAAACAACAAGCCTTGCAAGAAGCTAAATAAGCCTCCTGAAGGTAACCCGAGAGCTTGAGACAAGCGCGCAGCGAGCGACAGGCGACCTGGCTCCTTTGGGTCAAGATTACCCGAAAGGAGGAAACCTGGAATCTAGAATCTAGACCTGACAAACAGGCTAGAAGGAACGAAACGAGAACCCGAATTCTAGGTCGCTAGGGACCAACCCTACCAACCTAGGTATGCCTGAGCTTCACCGTGTGGCCGCACGGCGAAGGACCTGGAAATAAGAACCTAGAAATCGCATCATCTAGGATGAATGCGACAGCCGCCCAGAGGCCCCTGTCTGCCTGGCGACCAGGGATGGGGGGGGGGGAGTCAGTACGAGAGCAGGCCCAAGCGGGCCAGGGAGTGCGGCTCGCGACCCGCGCCCACTGGAGGTCTGGGTGGTTGTGTTGAGTGCCCTGCTCATGCCAAAAGGCAGAGCATGGGGATGACCGACAGGCCCCCCGGAGGGGAATTGGTACCTGATGCCTGAGAGGGGGGACGCGAGGCGGACCCCCATGCTGAACTAAGTATAAACTTAGTAACGGTGGTACTAACGCTCAAGAATATATACATATATATATCAGCCTGACGGGGCATCCGGGGCGGCTCAGTGCAGGGCCCATACTCCCAGTTGCAAAATTTTCTTACTCTTACTAGAGAGATGCACCGCGTATTGAGGATTGGCATTGGAATGGCACCTCGCAGGATTGAGTCAAGTAAAGTTCCAGATTCACACACACCTTACTGCACCACTTAGTAGTCATAATCAGAGCAAGGGACCAGGGACTTTGTTGCACATGTGCTCCAATGTGGGTAACGATCATTATTGGTGACGCGCACATGTTGCACAAGGGTTGAGCCTTGTCATACCGCACCTGCTGCTTGATGCGTGAGCTCCGGCACCGATGATGCCATTTCTACTTGGGCAGATGACGCATTCTCCCCCTCGCCACTGATGTTGGATCCGTTTTCCGCATTGTTATGGTCATCTGATTCAGTCGCCTCCGTCATCGATGCAGGAATGATAGAACGTTTGCAAAGAGGGCACGCGCCATCGATTGCTTTGCCCGTTTCGTACCACTTCCTTAGGCATCTATCATGATATATGTGAGAGCATGGAAGACAAACGCAACAGCTTTCAGCGTCGAAACTGCGGGAGGGGGGGGGAATATTATGCACGGTGAGACGAGGTATCCGCATGCAACTTGTTTCACAGCTCCATGGGCACAATTCTTGCCGTTGGCGAGCGGAACCCGGCATGGAGACATCGGTGAAATGAGGCAAGAAAGTACAAGCTGGCGCGCTTGCCCTATGGCGTGAAGAACCACGTGCAAGCCATGTCCGCAAGCGGACAGCAGTTGATATCATTAAGAATCCAATCGATTCTGAACTTGGAGTCTGCGACGGCTAGGCGGAGCAATTTACCTGACCATGCAGATTGTGCATGACCTCAGATGATCACGTTCTTCATCATGCCCTACGTCGTTGATCTGGCCGGACGGTTGCCGCAGCGTCTGACGTGAGTGATCACTCTGGGGCGGTGGCAACATGGCGGGACACTGCGTCGCCTCTATGGCTGAGTTCTGCGGCGGCACTGCTCTTGAATCCTGAGGCACCAACGTAGGGAAGTCCTTGTATGCCATGCGTGGTAACTCATTGTAGGCTGAGAAGAGCAGCGCAATCTGGCGTCGGTGATCATCAACAATTGCTTGTTTACGTGCACGGTCTCGCTCCCGGATTTGTCTGGCCTCTTCAACAGCTGGTGGATATCCAAAAGCAGCGAAGAATTTGACGACAGTCCCCCTGCCTTCCTCTGTTTCAAAATATTGCCAGAAGCGTCTCTTGCCGTAGATGCAAAGCAGACAGAGGATGAGTAGCACGAATACGGCGCAACCAATCACTGAATTGTACAAGCAGGAAGGTAAATACATTCAAGTTTCCATGTGTCTGAGGTGAGGGAGTGAGCAGGGGACTGGGCTGTGCACGAGGGCTGTTCACGCTAGCCAGCCTTCTTGGGGCTCGAACAAGGGGACGGGGGGGGAGGTCGTACTGAGGACCGTAAACTGGGTCGGGTCATTCAAATCGAGATCGTTTCCTGACTCAGACTGCAGCCTCCGCACGTAGGGGATCAGGGGCTGCAAGCTGGTTGGCGCCATTGACTGACTCGCCAGTGGCAGTGCGAGCGGCAGAGCGCTCCCGCGGGGTCGGGGCTCTGGACATTTTGTTTTCCCGAGGTCAGTGCCCCGCTTTCATTGAGACGCTCGGCACTCTTACGCTGCTGCACCCTCAGCAGCTTCTCCGCGCGCTGAGGATTGGGGGGAGGGGGGGGGGGGGTACACAGCAGAAGCGCTGCTGCGAGGAGGGCGTGGGGGGGGAGGGGGGGGAGGAGAGTGAGAGAGCGGGAGGACCCCCCAAAGATGGAGCGTGGAATTTGTTCTGACGGCAGTAGGACCACACAGCGTCCGGATGGCCCAACACTGTGTGAGCAGTGAGCAGCACGAGAGGAAAGACCGCCGGCGGTCGCTGGTCAACAAGCCGCCGGCGGCCTGCGGCCAGCCGCAACCCCCCCCCCCCCCCCCCCCCCCCCCCCCCCCCCCCCCCCCGATTCTTGGTCATCAGCCCGGTGCCCGGCCCGTGCCAGGCCCCATGGAAGTAGGAACCGCCGAGCCAGCGACGCGCCCCCAGGCCGCATGCTCATGTGCTGCTGGATGCTGGCCCCGCCATCGGCGGCCGCGCCGGGCCCCAGCGGCTACTGGCCGCATCCCCAAAATAATAGAGCAACAAACAAACACACGTGTGTTTGGCCTCCGAACATAAAAATAAACACTGTGCTGGTGTTTCACATACATTTAGGATTTAGGGTCGAGACGTCGAGACACATGAGGTCCCAGTTCCAGTTCACTCACCGACACTATGGGACACCACATACCCCCCTAATGAGTTTTGTAGTATTTGTTTCTTCCAAGGCCAAACACAGAGGGTTTTGACTGTGTTTGGAAGGATTTTCACTGTGATTTAACATCTAGGACGACGGTCCGACACAGCGACAGCACGACAGCACTAGCTTTAAACCAACACAAGAAGAAAACTCGAACAGGAGGGGAGGGGAGAGAGGAAGGGGAAAGAGCGTGAGACGGCCGAGATGTCGGCCCGTCGCCGCCTACTCGCCGCAGTAGGAGTGAGTACCGCGGCGGCGCTCGTGGTCTCAGAGTCTGCAAGCCAACAACGCCCAAGCCTGCTTGCAGCGGCCACCGTCAACGCGATTGCCATGCAAGAGGCAGAGAGTGGCTGTCAGTTTCGGTTTGGGGTGGTCGCAGACATCCAGTACTGCGACTGCGAGACGGCCAGCAACTTCATGGGGACAGAGCAACGAAACTATCGCGGGACACTGGGGCAGGTTAAGCGCGCTGTCGAGCTGTGGAACTCGTTAATACCTCGACCGCTCTTCATTGCACAGCTTGGGGATCTCATCGACGGTCAAAATGCTGGGGGATATGGTGCTGGGCTCAATATGGCTAGCCCGCAATCTCAGCCTGCTTTGAACATTGTGACGGAATTGCTCGCCAAGTGCGCAGCTCCTATTTACCACGTCGTTGGAAATCACGAGCTGTATAATTTCGGCTGGAATGACCTCAAAGAGCACTTGAACAAGCCCAGCCTTGGATGGTGCGCGATCCCTAAGCCAAACTAACGACCGCTATGCCTGTGGGCCTGTTTGTGGGCCTGAGGAACCGATGCTGATCCCAGTTGGGCCCATCGAAGTGGTACTCAGGGTTGCATCGGATGATTCGGGCTACTGCAATTTCTCAACACGCCCATATGAAGGATGGACGATCATTACCCTCAATTCTTACGAGGTTGGACTATTGCAAGACCAAACGCTAAAAGGTTACCAAGAGGCGGCGCGTCTCATGCGGGAATACAATCCGAACCCTGTCTTGAGTCAAAAGCAGGGAATCAATTTTTTCGACAATTTGTCAGGTGGTTCTTGCTTTCTCCGCAACGGCCCAGTCCCCGTGCACGAAGTCCACACGAATTGTGGCTAAGAGGCTTCCTGCTACATCTCTCCGTCGTTGCTAGGCATCAAGCGTCGGTATGTGCCTTTCAATGGCGGCTGTGGCGAACGTCAGCGTAAATGGTTGCGCAGGGAGGTAGTGGCTGCGCGCGAACGAGGGGATCGGGTCATTGTATTGTCTCACCTCCCGATCTTCAAGCAAGCAGCGTCGGAAACCACACTCGCTTTTGACTGCGACGATATTTTGCGGATCTTGCAGGCAAGATGTTGAAGCCCGCTTTGTGGGTCAGATCATAGCATCTATCCGCTGACGCGAATGTGTGGATTGTCAATCGTCGATTCCCCTCTGTGCCAACCGCCAAAGTGCCCACCATGATTCCCATTGGGTTTGGGAGAGGATTTGCCCGTATCCTTTCCACTCATCCTAGGAGCACATGCTAATCCAGATCAATCCCATGCTCACCCATGCTGGATGGCCGTTGATTGCCGCGCAGGAAGATGGATGTGGCCACGTTGTGGCGTTTCTCGCTGGCCATCTACATCGCGGCGGCTACGCAATCGACGATGAAGGCATCCATCACATCACAGTGGAGTCACCGCTCACTCACACTGAAGCATATGGGTACGTCGACGTGTTCTGCGACCGATTAGAGATATCAGGCCAGCTCTCGACGAGCGCGCCACGCGTGCTTCATTTTCCAACACTACACGTCATTCCTCCAACAGCGACACCATCACATCAGCTCTAGGCACTAGAGAAACGTCAGCTGCTCCTAGGACTATCCCACTCAATAGCAAATTGCTACAAACTTGTTGTGTTTTCATGTCCCCGTCCGACTTTTATGTTCCTTCGCTTGCCAAGCCTAGGCCGGTCACTCACTCAGTGTTGCGTTGGGGGGAGCGCCCGAGCGCTCTCCATGCCATGCGACACCTTCTATTCTTAGAACGTGTCTCCCCTCTCGGCGCCCCGCTCTCTCCTCTTCCCTTTCTCTTCGCGCCCGCGTGCAGCCGGGATCCGGGATCCCTTCCGTGATTTTCCCATGCAATCCCGGCAACTATCGTTATAACGATAGGGTCATGGAGCGCGCCACGCTCCCCTCCTCTCTCTCCGCCCACCCCACCGCGCCGGCCGACCAAGTGATGGCCGACGCCACGCAGCCGCAGCGACCTCCAGCCAGGGCCATGCCAACCCAGGTACCCGCGAGCCATGGCCCGAGCCGAGGCCCCAGAGCCACACAGACAGCACACACCACAACATCACACAACATGCCAGCACAACATAACCAGCACAGCCAAGCCCATGCACACCCAGAGCCGCAAAGCTCAATCTCCCATAGGGAAAGCCTCCGGGCTGGGCCCCTACAACGCCGTGGCACTGACCTCGTGCGCAAGCACGAGGCGTAGGGGCCCAGCCGTGAGGCTTTCCCTATGGGGTGCGGCTTGAAGCCGACTTGGTTCGTACGGTGGCTGGCCATTGCTGGCTGGGAGGAGGTGAGGATTGTGTGGGCCATGCTGGCCATGGTGAGCCTGCTGGTTCTTGGCTTTCCGGGGTCGGCACGGGGCGAGCCTCGTGCGCACCTGGGTCAGTGGGGCGCCCTCTCGCGGGCGCTTCAGTTGCGCGGCGTCCAACATTGCCTGGTCGTCCGGCGCGGCGGGGGTGACGGTGGGAGGGGAGGGGAGCGGCGCGCGCTCCATGACCCTATCGTTTTAACGATAGTTAGGAAATCCTGTGTGTCGTATAGCAATATACATATACATGCTGGCGACAGGATAGCCCACACACAAAAAAAAACCTTTTATAGTTCACACGTCTGTGTCAGCTTGTTGATCTTCGTTCTCTGAGTCTTGGTCCTGCAGGTCAGGTTCAGGGGGGGTAGGAGTCAGTTGCGTCGTGGGTTGGTGAGGGTGGAGAGACAGGAGCACAAGCTATCCAGGGGGTCCCGTGTTGTGTGCAGCGGCTGGCGTTCTGTCTCTGTGTGGCCAGAGGTGTGTGGAGCTTGCTTGTGTCGGATAGGATGTCAAGATGTTGTGCCCATAAGGGCCACCCGGCCACGGGCCGCGCCGCCGAGGCGGTGCGGCCCTTGCCAGGGTGGGAGGGGCCTCTGCCATAAGGCATGCCCTGTGGAGTGCGAGTCCCTCTTGCCTGATGCTGTCCTTCTGAGGTCTGCAGTCTGCTGCCCCCCATGGGGAGGGCCAGCATGGCTGCTGTGTGTGTTGTGGCCGAGGCCACGGGCCGTGTGACGCGACCTGGGTCGCGCGCACCTGCTCGGCCTCTGAGGGCGGACGCGGCCGCTTCGCGAGCGACAGGTCCATGTGGGCGTGGGGGCCGCCCTCGGCGGGTGGCCCGAAAGAGGGGGGAGTCGCGCCGGCGCGCTCCATCGTGTCCAAGTATAAACTTAGTTGATAGCCCACACACAAATGAGAAATGGTTGACAATAGTCAATAGTGTACCACTGGAGGAATACGTACATGGAGTACAAAAGGGGTCCGTTGATGCTCATGTGCAACCTCAGTCACGTGAGGCCTTCCTTGCCCTCAAACTCATTGTTCTTTACATTTGGTGAAGGGCCCTGGCGTAGGCCAACGCGCTTTTTGCCGAATACGCCACTCTTCGATACTTGACAAGATGGAGCAGATGTTGCTTCCTTGGCCGCTTCCTTGCATGGCTTCGGGATAGACCCGACAATGATTATGGAATCCACAATCTCCCCATGAGTAACCAAGGCTTCGCAACCCTCAAGACTGAAAGGAGGCTCGGAAGCTGCCCGCAATTTGCTTCCACGTTGGCTTCCGTGCTCACGCGCATATGTCGGACAGTATGTGACACCGCCATCGTCATCATTAGGTCCTCTTGGCGTCCCACACCTTTGGAAATGTGCATGCCCCATCGAAGTCGATTCGCTGACACTCAAGTGCTGCGACGCAACAACACGAGCGTCAGGAGTCCGTTCATTGCAATTCACATTTGATCCGCAAGATGTCGTTCCTAAGCCCAGGGAAGGACTAGATCCAACTCGTTCCAAAAGTTCATCGCCTATACAAGGCACCAATTGCGGTTGCTCCTCTAGCGAAACCCGTGAAGACTCGTTCTTGCCCGATGGTGAAATTGGCACCGTCTCATCGGTTGGCGCAAGGCCGTCAAGAGCGATGTCTGTCACGGCAACGACACAACGGTTGCCAATTGAGACTGTCACCCGCTGCCCTTCATCACTACTCTCGTGTGTGGTCCACCCATGATCCATCACCTCTACATCTTCGCCACATATGTGCTTGGGCTGCATTGAAGCGCTGAGCTCCAATTCATCATCGGCAAGGCAGCCATCCATTCCCCAAATGGACAGGATATCGGAGCAAAAATCCGGGTCGAATGTTTCTTGCGGGAAAAGGGCGAGGTTGTCCTCTGAAAGAAAGTTCTCTCCGTGTACGTCGTGGAATGAGTCGTTTGCTTTTGTGTCGACGTTCACAGCAAGCGAGTATGACCCATGGTGGCCGTGATGCTTGCGGGGGTGGTTCCTCTTTTGTATGCTCTTTGATTTATGATGCACACTATCTTCGGGTGGCGCGGATGATGATTTTGGGGCGAGTGGAGACATACCATGAGGCATGGGGATGTTTACCCTTGAGTCACACGCTGAGTCACAAGCACGGAGCACATGATTTGCCATGTCTTCTCGTGCACTTTCCGAAACTGAAATTGCTGTTGTAGAAGTCGTGATGCCCCTTGTCCTCGTCTCAACTACCCGCGCATCCGATGACGAAACGGCGCTAGCAGCGGGCGCTGAGTCACTCGATGGGATAGGACACGCTGTGCCCGCTGTGCTTTTCATCCTCAAAGGTTCATTTGCGGTGCGCAGGACACGCCCTATGCTGGGACCAGTCTTTGCAACTCTCTCGACGATCCGAATACGTTTAAATTTGACGGAGGAGGACTTTCTTGAGTCCATAGGCTGTGTGTTAGATGTACCCTTTGCCAACGCATCACATACCACAGGAGGCGTATGCTCGGCAGGCGGCGTGGGCGAACCAAAAGCTGGCATGTGGAGGCGGATCACGTATGAACCGCTGCCCGATCGAAACTCCGAGTCAACGGGATACTGAAATCGAGTAAATGGCGACGGGACTGAGGTCGTCACCAAACGGCAAATGCCGGAGTGCACAGGCTTTACCTGTGCGATGCTTGCTTTCACCGCCCTTCCTGATTGATGATTTGCAATTCCAGTCCAATTGCGATTCCGGCCTGCTGTGCGTACTTTCTTCAACTTCTTCCGAGGGATTGCTCGGGCGGATTCCTGTGGTTTGATGTCAACCGCACAGATGGCATTTTGTGTATCCTTTGGAGCCGCGTCGTCCGGATCGTGGAATGATGCAACAGTGTCGGGCACATCGGCAGTGCCTCCATCCGAGGCCATCGCAGCCTCGTGAGCATTCGCTTGTGTGCCAGGCGCCACACGATTTAGCGATGCACGCTTCAAATTGTTGCTTGGCTTCGTTCGCGTGGATGCTTGCGGTTTAGCGCCAAGCACACAGTAGGTGGCATCTCTTGTATTCTCACACAGCGCACCGTCAGGCTCGTGTGGTGCCGCAACGGTGTCAGGCTTACCAGCGGCGCACCAATTGGAAGTTGCCGTGTGCTTCAGAGTTCTTGGTTTCGCAGTTGCTGATCGAACACAATTCTCAAAACCACTACACGTATGATCGGCGGTACGTGCAACATCCTTGGCACCTTGCAAGCTAGTTATCGGACCGTGAGCATCTACAATATCTTCACCGGGAGCGGATACGAAATGACCGGAAGCGACCGAAGAGTCCGACCCTGCCCTCGGACTGCAGCAAGATGCCTTCTTGCTGCTCCTTGACTCTGCGCCAAAGAGCACCCCATCGGCAAACAAATGGACTTCGGAACATAAACTCACTTCATCAAAAACCGATGCTGCCGCATCATCTGCATCATCTCGAGCTGACACAGCCATTTGAGTGTCACTAGCTGCATCGTCGCACCTGAGATTGCTGTTAGCCTCCCCAAGAAAACAGGCCCAAGATGGCTCGTCGCACTCAGGCTCAGCTGTTTCCGTCTGCAGAGCAAGAACAGCATTCATATCCCAATTCCCAAGCTCCAGTTGCAAATGGGCGTTTCTTACTCGCTTCTCTAAATCTTGATCATAGGTGTTCATAAATTCGTGCGAGGAGATTTGACGGCTTAGGTGTAAACTTGAGGAATGATCGTTATCAGGACGTCCGAAGCCTCGCGGCGCGTGGCCCTCCATTAAGTCGGCCGATTGTATCTTGGGATCTTGGCAAGTACAGTCATCATTGCAGCCGCACATCTTCTCTTTCGCACGGCCGCCTAATTGTTCCATGATTTGTAGCCTCGTGGCTAGCGGTCGACCGGGACTAGAAATATCGTCATGAGAAAGAGCAAGAGTTAGTGCCTTATCTGGCAGTGACAATGACTGCGCCGTGGCCATTTGAAGATCGGATATCCGCCCTGCTGCATCCAAGGCAAAATAGACAGTGTCTATAGAATGGTCGCAGTGTGCACCGATGCGATTACTGCGCGTTACCATACTGTAGGGATGGTCCCGAGCCTTTGACTTCTTCTTGTAAATGCGAGCGTTGGGCGCCGGCTTGTCACGCTTTATTACTGGTGACACCCGCTTATGCTTGGTAATTTGGGCATTTCTTTCAGGCATGGTATTTTGAGGCACCTGACCAACGGGCAGTACAGATTCAACAGGCCAGGCAAACGCAATGGCCAGCGAACTTGCATGGAGGAACTTGCCATCTGCAGCAAATTGAGACGGGTGAATAGGAACCGCCGTTACAAGAGCCGCCGCCGTAGGAGGAGCATCAAAAGACGGGGGGGGCAAAAAGCCTTGAGTCGTTGTATTCATGGTGAGAGTGCCTTCAGGATGCGATTGCGGAGCTGAAGAACTGCCGGCTGCCCAACGTGGTGTCCATTCTGAAATTTGCTCTGGATCCAACGGGAGAAAGGAATCCTCTAATCGCGCAGACCCACCCTCAGCTCCACATCCTGGTGTCTCTGCAAAGGCAGAAGATCTTCTGGCAAGAACGTCCTCTCCCGAGTCCTCAATCTCTTCTGTCCTCAGGCTTGCTCCATCAGTGGAGCCTGCTTCACTGCTCACAAACGAGTGTAGACGGGCGGAATTAAGTTGTGCACACATGGCATCCTGCAGGCGCCGCTTCTCGTTCTCAAATTTGGTCGCTGTCTCCGGTGCCTCTTGCTGTGTCGCCGCGTACGAGTTTCGCTTGAGAAGAGAGATGATTCGCCTAGGGGCATGCCTCGTCTTCGCGGCCTCCATGATTCGACCCTTCGCGCCACGCCCGCGTCCATGACCCCGACCTCGCCCGATACAGCTGACGACCATCCTCTCGGGCGGCGTGTGCACCCTCCTCGCGTGGGGACTAGCCTCCTCCACCCCGCTCCCCTCGTGGCGCTCGGCTCTCTAGAGCGTGTCGGATGGCGCGAACCAACTAGAGCGATACCGCGGAGGGATCCTAAGCGCAATGCTCGCGTTCTCAGCGACCGCTAATCACGAACGAAACTCCCCCCGCGCGCCCGCACGCGCGGGCCGAGCACCGCTCGCGATTCCCCCGCACCCCGCGCCGCTACCAAAGTCTTTATGATATATTGCTCGCGCCCGCCGCGCCACCGCGACGCTCGGACCTCGCGCCGCTTTGCCGCTTTCATGTTCATATCGGAGGGGGTAGGCTGTAGGCTACGGGTAGGCCAAAATATGCACATGGCGGAGCTCGTGCTTGTGGGGCGCGAGCGGAGCGGCCGTGCGTGGCCTGTTCTCCAGAGGCGAGGGCTCGGTCGCTGGCGGAGAGGGCGCCAGTGGCGCGCGCTGACGTCAGCGAAAGAGCGAAGTCCGAGGAGTTCAGACTTACCGTCTACAGGACTCTCCCGCTCTATTTCCACCGCCCTTATCTCCCCTCCCTCCACCTCCTCCCCTGCCCCCCTTCTTTCCTTTTTCTTCGGTTTCCGGGGTCCGACCTCGGTGCACTACCTGAGGTCTGGTTTGGAGCGTGGGGTCCGGGGTCCGGGCAGGCCTTTCGGTCTATCTCTCTCATGTGTAGCGTCCTCTCGGCTGTGTTCGGGTGGTTGGGTCTCGTCTAGGTCGCATTGCCTCTAGTGGTGTCCTACGTCCTACCTTGCTGACTGTATCGGTGCTTTAGTCGTCTTCTTCGCCACATACCTCCGACGCTTGGACAGCGTGTGCGATCCTCAGCTTTGTGGCTAGCTCGGCTAGCTCCTCGCTGGGTTTGAGTCCACCTTTGCCGCTTATGTGAAATACGGCTCTAAAGTCGCCTATATCTATCCTTTTCTTAGGTTGCCTACCCATGCCCGCTTGGGCCGTTCGCGGGGGAGGAACCACCCATCCTCCTGGCATGCCTGATAGCTTGCTAGGAGGCCAGGAGGAGACTGCCCTACTGACCCACTCTGTCACTGGCAAGCTTGCCTGCCTCGCGCTCCCTGGCCTGTCGTGGCCAGCCCATCGCTCCCCCCCCCCTCCCCCCTCCCCCCTGGTCGACAGGCAGACAGGTGCACATTGGGGGCCCCAGAGGCCAGAGGCTCAGGAGCGCCAGCGAGGGAGAGGCAGGGGAGGCCAGGGCCCAGTCACAGCCTCCTCTGCCCCCTGAGCTGGCCTCAAGGAGCCTCCAGGGGTCGCCAAGGGCAGCTGCAGGCCTGTCGCAGGCGCGCCATCGCGCGTGCCTGCAGGAGAGGGGAGAGAGAGCGCGGAGAAGGGGGGTGGGCGGAGCGAGAGCTCCGCTCACCGAAAAATAGGTAAGTCCCGTACCTATTTACAGGATAAGTCGGGTCTGAGGCCGCCGCCAGCCCGGTAGGCATAGGAGGAAGGGGCGCAGGCCACCGGACCATATCTAAGCCCTTCACCCCAATCCCCCTGGTAGTGCACGGCTGCACGGGGGGAGCCGCCTGATGGCGGGGCGGAGAAGGGCCGGGGGAGTGGGGGTGTAGAAAGTATGCTACGTGTAGGTAGTGGTTCCATTCGCCGCGAGTGCGGTAAGATTATTATGAAGTTTATCCCTGGTGCACACTTTGCTGCACCAGACTGACAATCCCCTCCTTCGGGGAGCTGTATTAACTGGCCTGGCCTGTGCCCCGTGCGCTTGCGCACGAGGTTAGTGCCGCGGTGTTGTTGGGGCTCAGCCTTTCGGCTTTCCCTATGGGGTACGGCACTGTGCCGACTTTTGTTTGCTGAGAGTGTGCCCATTGTCGGCTGGGGGGATGTGTGTGGTGTTGTTGGCCACGGTGGCCATGTTGGTCCAGCTGGTGCACGGCTGCCCCGGGGTGGCACGGGACGTGTCTCGTGCGCACTTGGGTCGGGGGGGGCGCCCTCTCGCGGGCGCTTCGATTGCGTGGCGTCGAGCATGGCCCGATCATCCGTCGCGGCGGGGTGGGCGGCAGGGGAGGAGGGGAGAGGCGCGCGCTCCATGACCCTATCGGTTTAACGATAGTTGCAGTACAAGCTAGCAAAAAGTGGCAGATGCTCCCCATATCAAAGCCTTCAAGATAGATAATATAGGAAAACAAACTCTCACAGGTCTGCGACTCTGAACATCCACTGACTTTTGGGGGCGAGAGACGTTCATTTCATTAAATGTAATTGTGGGTGCATACGTCGCAAGCCTAGACGACGGTACCCCGAACCGGAACGAACATTTCCAGCCCGGCCCAAGATCAAGGAGCAATACATCAAGTGCTAAAGAGGTTGTACGATGAAGGAAACGGACTCCGCCAGCAATAGCGGTGACAACCGGAGAGAACTCAAGATCATAATCACAAAAATATGCGGCGGAAGGTGTGCTCTACTCGAATCGTAGCGGGGCTCTCAATCATCATCAGATGTGCGATCGAGTGCTTGCAATGAGTCCTGCGAGGCATGTAGGTATTTGTGAGAGTATGTACGAGATGCTGACCTCCAAGACTAGTCTTTCCGCCATGTTATTTCTCAGAGTGCCGGCGGAGAATAACATGAGCAGGATGACCAGGCATATTCACACACCTCTCCATCCCTGGAATCGCTCTCGGATTTGTCGCAGTAATTGATCTTTTGTCTTTCACACCATCTTGTATGCGAGTATTCTCGGGGACCATTGTGTTGCAGATAGAGAGCGCCCACAACTTCTTCCACCATACTCGTTGCGCGTGCAATCTTTTCGGGTTCCCTGCAATTATGCAGCCTGGAGCCCTGTTCTCTTGTCCAAGGAGTAGACACAGAGGGACAGGGTACCTTTGGCTTTTGATGTGCACGGTCACCTTCCTGAGGCGGTGATGCACCTTTTGTACCACATGCCCCAAGTGGCGGGTTCCGCAGGGTCAGTGTTGCTCTCAACAATGCGAACACGCAACAGCTGGACCGGATGTCACTGATCCAAAGACAACGCAGCAGCAGTATCTGCGTTGCTTCCCCAGCGAAAATTGAGACAGGGAGCCTTCCCGCGAGGCATCTCCTTACTCAAAGCCGGTGAAAAGGCGAACGACGACAGCACACTGCGATGGCGACCCCCAAAGAATTGATGTGTGTGTTTTGCGGGGGTTGTCCCTGCATCATCCTGATCCGGACCAGCTGAAGCTTCGGCGTCATCAGGCGTGGAGAAGTATTCTGGCTCAACTACGACTTCAGCCTGTTTACGCACCACATCGCGTATGGAGGACTGACTCAGCTGCCAATCATTCTCTCGCTTACTCTGCGTCGACGCCTTTGCAAGATGCTTTCGCGTGTTCCCCTTTTTCCCTTGCGCGGATTCACCTCGCGCTGACCCGGGCGCGCCGAGACCCTGGGCATACTTGTCTGGAAGGAGCTGAGTCTTCCCTTCGAAGACGTAGTTGCTCCACACATCCACATTAGACGTGCAGCTTGCGCCTGTCGGCGACGTGGTCTCGCGCTTCTCTCCACCAGACCCGGGGCAGTCGGATATTTTCTTAAGGCGCTTGCGCAAGTGCTCCACTGACGCGCTGGCTGCAACTCCCTTGTCGAGGAAGGCGTCGTCGAGCATGGCGCCGGCCGTCGGCAGCGAAAGGAACCAACTGGCACCGGAGTGCGCGGGAAGGGGGGGCGAGGAGGAAGAATCGCAGGCGATTCGATACCGGAGGGGAGGGGTCGGGCGGCGCCGTGGGGGAAGGGTGTGTGGGACCAGCCGCCGCGTCGCCATGCTCGCTCGCGCCGGACTGCGCCGAGCCGCACCGCGTCAGCTGCAGATACGCGCGGGCGCGGCGTTGCGGAGGGGCTGGGCGAGTCTCGCCGATGAGCAGCAGCCTTCCTTTGCCGACCGCCATGGCATTACTCTCAAGGGCAACCTTGGCAGCATTGATGCCACCCCGGTACGTGCGAGGATGCGCTGCTTGGCTAGTGCTTAGCAAGTGGTGGCTGCCCAGACAGCAGAGAGAGCGAGATCTGCGCGGTTAGCATAGAGCGAGCGCTGCTTAGTGAGTTGAGAATGACCACAGCTCGACTAACGAAAGGCGGGCCGCGCGGTCGCCCAGTTCTGATTTCAACACTGCCTGCCACAGGTCTTGTCATTTGCTTCATTGACACGTGAAGTCGGGGAGCAAAAGCAGGCCCTTCCCACTCAAGTACAACACTACTTCAACTCAAAAAAGTACGATGCCCCTACACCGATTCAGGCTCAGTCGCTGCCGCTCACGCTGAGTGGGCGAGATGTCGTCGCAATTGCACAGACAGGTGCGCCTGACGTGTTCACGTCCTTTCTCGTCTTGCACATGGAGCTTTATCTATTGTCAGCTCAGGCGGCAACGCCACTTTACGGCGGGTATCATTTGACTTACGTGTCATCGTAGGCTCTGGCAAAACTGTGAGTTTCCTGCTCCCCCTTCTCTGGGATGCCGCTTCAAAGCGGAAGCTCGATCGGCACACACGTGGTCCGCTAGCCTTCATCCTTGCTCCTACGCGTGAACTCGCACAGCAGGTGATTCTGGCCCCAACGATGGAAGTTGCATGGGGTCTTCATACCATGGAATATGCGTCCAAAGATAGACTGCAAACATTAGGAGCGTACTTACCTCACGTGCGGCCAAGCGCCATGCCTAAAATGCACGCACAGCTTTCAAATTTTAGACCCGCGTTCCTCTTGCCTTCAGATCCATGAAGAGGCACGCCCACTGGCAGCTGCCTTTGGCTGCCGAAGCGTTTGCGTCTTCGGTGGTCAAAAGAAATACCTGCAGGTAATCTCATCAGCCACAGCTTTGAAAGAGATAACGTGGGCATGACGGCATTGCTGCTTTGTAAGCGGTGACCGTGTTGATGGATCGACCCGGTTACGTTTTGATTGAGCCCACGCTTCGTTGCGTCCATAGGAACGAGAGGTCCTCATGCTCGGGGGCAAGCTCGATCTCATCGTGGGCACCCCCGGCCGTCTTGCGGACATGATACGCGACCAGACCATTCGAACACAGAATGTGAGCCAAAACCTCACATCCACACACTGCATTTCACACACTCCTTCCATGAGTGGTCGCCCTCGAGCTAAGCTACGCCTTGCCCCATAGGTTCGATTTCTAGTTCTTGATGAGGCTGATCGTATGCTTGACATGGGATTCGAGCCCCAGCTGCGTGACATTGTTGATCGCCTTCCAGCTCGTGCTGCCAACGGTCTTGATGGACGCCAGACCTGCATGTTCTCCGCGACATGGCCTGAGGAAGTCCGACAGCTTGTGCGCACACCTTAGCTCGCCCGCAGTGTGCCCACAATGCGCAACAGCCAGTTTGCAGCAAGCGTTGCACGCGATCAGAGAGCCCGGATGCACGTATCCCTGACCGTGAATGCCTTTGTTTCGAATGGTCAACGGAATAGAGCCCTTAGATACCCGAGTCTGTCCTTTGGTAGGCGATGGATTTCTTACACGACCCCATTCGCATCAACGTTGGTGGTGCCGACGAGCTCGTGGCAGCCAAGTCTATCACGCAGCACGTGCACTTCCACCAAACGATGGGCTCTCGGCTTGAATCTCTCGTTGACCTCGTTCAGACCACCGAGCAACGATTGAAGGTGTGATGTCCTCGAGGCGCGCCCACGACAGGGAGGCGATCGGCTCGCCAGCATATTGGACCCGAGGGATTACGAGTGGCACGCTTATGTATGCCCTTAGGACCAAGGCAACGGCAATGCTCGAAGCTCTCGCACGTGCCATACTGTAGTCTTTGTAAATCGCAAACGGGATGCCGAGACGGTAGCCAGCTACCTCGAGCGCGAGGTTGCAGGAGTTCGTGCCGAGGCACTACATGGGGACCTATTGCAAGGGCGACGGGATCGCGTGCGTGACAATGTCAAGAGCGGCCGAGCGCAGGTATTTTGTCTTGCGCTGCCCTGCGGCCCGCTTATGGGCTCCTCCACCCACCATATGTCGCCAGTGAAGAGACCTTACATCTTTGAATTTCTTCATCTGACCCAATGAAGACCTTTTTGACAATACCGAGGCGTTCTGTGGTTTTTTTTGGGGTAATGAACGACGAACTGACTGGCCCTTATGGCCATCATCCTCAAGATTACCTTTGCTTTCATCATGCAGGTCCTTGTCGCTACAGACGTTGCTGCTCGAGGCCTCGATGTGAAGACTCTTTGCCAGGTAAGTGTTGCATGCTTAGTCGAGGGAAGGCGCGAACATGCATTGAGACGAATGACGCTGTCATGTGTGTCCCCTCTCAGGTCGTGAATTTTGACATGCCCGGAAATTTGGAGGACTATATCCATCGCATCGGTCGTACAGGTGCGTTTAGGAAGCGCAAAGCTAGCGGGAGCTCTCAACACTGCTCTTCCCTATTCAGACCCTTGCCCCGCTGCGCTTTTTGGTTGTGTTGGTCCTCATTTCAGGTCGGGCTGGTGCAAAAGGCGATGCCATTACCTTTTTTAACCCGCAAGAAGATCAGGTTAGTTGTGCCCGTGGCCGTGCACGTGTCTGTCGCGTTGTGCGAGATGTATAGCGGCATGTCATACCAATGCATTTGTGAGTGTTCGAAGTCACTCTCATCGCATCTGTTCCTAGGATCGAGCAAAGAAGCTCGCAGCATTGCTAAGAAAGCATAACCAAAACGTTCCGAAAGAGCTCGAGGAACTTGTCCGGGCCACTGCGGGAAGGTAAAAGCTGCAATGCGCGAAATGATCGCCTCTATCAGCCTAGGTTGTTGCATACCACGCAAACGTTCATTAGTTCGATACCCGTCCACACATGGTTGACCTGCGCAGGAATTTCAACTCACCCTCGTTCCGTGGACGTGGAGATCGGCGAGGAACCTATCGTCGCGACGATTATTTCCAACAAGGACGCCAAGGAGATTCCTATGATCGCCGTGCAAGGCATCAAAGCCGAGATCATTCACATCATCGGCGTCACGACAATTCTCGTATGCAAAATTACTCCGGTGTTCGCCATGACTCTGACTCCACAAATTCTCGCCTTGATGATGACTTTATGCGTTCGGATGGCAGTTATCGAGGCCATCGTCGTAGTTCTAAAACTCGTGCATCCGAACGGGATGCGACAAGTGACTGACGATTGAAACGTGCGCACATGTAGTAATCGAACATGACTTGCGCAGCATTTCGTTTTGTGTGAGCTTCGATCGAAAACAACAATAAAATACTACTATGATGAACTGTATTAGGCGGGCTACATGGCAAAGCCTCCCCCCCCCCCCCCTTACTTGTACGAACGGACCAAGCCATAGAGGGATTGCCCCTCAATAATAAGCACGTCATAAGAAGAATGTTAGCGAGATACTCCACTCTATGTATAGCGGCACACTTCGGCAATTCTAAAGACGCCACGATTCTTGAGGTAGAGAAGGCAATGCTATGTGGCGCACATATATACCACTGGTCTATAGTGCGCCACAAGCGCTTGTGGCGCACTATAGACCAGTGGTATATATGTGCGCCACATAAAAGCAGAGGGCGGGGGTTCGAATCCGACCCGCGCGCGCTTCTCTTTTACACTCCAGTATACTACCATTATACTGGAGACCTCTGCCCCGCAGCTCCTATCGGCTTCCCAAAGCCCTTCAAGCCGTGAGTGGCGAAAGCTCTCTTGTTACTTGTCTCTTAGGGGTCTCTACCCTTGCACGGTCCGATGTCCGTATGGCCGGCAAGAACGGTTGCCGACGTGCGATGCTCAAGAACAAGACGGAAAGCGTCGATGACGCCGACAAGGACAAGGAAGCCACCCAGGTGGAACTGAACAAGGCATATGACCTCCTCATCATGTGCATCAAGGATGACAAGCTTGTGGCCACCTTGGATGTGCTCTACACGGATGAGGAGCCATAGCTAGGCCTTGGGTTCACGACTCACATTAAGCCTTGCATGAAGCCTTGTATGAAGCCTTGCGCTTCTCAGTCCAAGCGAGTACGCCTTGGTCGTCTCGCCCTTAGGGATGGGCCGTACATCCACATAGAAGCCTTGGGAGTCGTCACCCATGGTGAAAGGCATGAATGCACCTCCTGGAAGTTCAAAGCCCCGCCAACCTCAAGCGCCTTCAAGCAAGGAAGGCGGAAGACGTCAACGAGGTCCCGCTCTTTCTCGTCTTGCGCCTCGATGACGTCCTTGCCGAGGTACGAGTTGCATGGCGTGTCGACGGTGTTGCGCAACGTGTCCTCGTACTCGGTCATCTCTTCGAGGTGCGCGCCCACCAACTTGTTGATGTAGTCTCCTTGGTGAAGAATGATTCCATCACTCACTTCCTTGAGTTGGGCTCCAAGTACTTCATCGAGACCTTCATGCCAAGTGAGCTTGAAGCCATCCTTCTCCATGGCCTCAAACACCTTGCGCACGAGCTTCATGTCATTGGAGCCCCACGGCATGTCGTCCACGTACGTGGCCATGACCATGAAGGAATCCTCATCACGGAGCACGTAGAGGCATGGCTACGCCACGCATGAGGAGGCCAAGGAGATTTGGCGCGCGCGCCTTGGATCGCCTAGCGATGAACGCCTCCGCCGCCTGCCGGACTACTCCGTCGACGTGCCCGCCAACCTCAAGCGCATTCAAGCAAGGAAGGCGGAAGACGTCAACGAGGTCGCGCTCAAGGCCAATGCGCAACGCCGACCCGGAGGCGGAGGTGGAGGACCATGGATGACAAGCGCCGTCGGGGACGTCATCACCAACGACATCCTAACTATGCCTTGCCGCAGCGTGCTCACGGGCTACAAGTACGTGGACGTGTTCTACGACGTCTTCTCCGGCCTAGTGTTCGCGTATCCCATGCGCTTCAAGTCGGAGCACGCTCTTGAGCACGGGCTCATTGTCCGAGTGCAAGCGCTTCACGATGAAGAACCCTTGCGTGTCCGCCAAGAAGCGCTGCAACATCGTTGGGTGCTCCGACTTGAAGCGCATGGGATACGCGAACACGAGGCCGGAGAAGACGTCGTAGAACACGTCCACGTACTTGTAGCCACAAGGCGTGCTCACGCAATGATGATATGAAGTGCATCATGGGCAAGGTGAATGGCTTTGAACTTCCTGGAGGTGCATTCATGCCTTTCACCATGGGTGACGACTCCCAAGGCTTCTATGTGGATGTACGGCCCATCCCCAAGGGCGAGACGACCAAGGCTAGCGGAGGGTCTCACCTAGTGGGATGGCGCGTCCCACTTCCTTGATTGGCTTCTCGTCGATGAAGGTCTTGTTGGTCACCAAGGTGTTGTACTCCTTCATGCGCGCCTCCTCCCACAAGTCTTGTTCATCTTGTGGTAGGTACTTGAGTTGGTGCGGCTTAAAGGGCTTTGGGAAGCCGATGTAGATGGCGTCGTCGCACACCTCAGTCGCCATCAAGATCTTGTGGCACATCGACGCCGAGTACTCGCTTGCACTCTCGTCGCCAAAGACAGTGTTGTCGTTGCCTAAGGTGGAGTAGTCCATCACCGTGTACGGGAGCTCCTCTCCCGCGATGCGGCTTGAGCGGCGTGGTGCGGTGTCCTCCTTGCCATCTTCCGACTCGAATGGCCCGCGTTGCACTTCGCCACTTGGCGTAAGCGTATCGTTATCCTCCTCATCGGACTCGATGATGCGGCGGTGACGTTGAGGAGCTCGGATAGGCGACGTGGTGTCGGAGGCATTGTCGCTATTGTCCTCTTCCACCTCCGTGATGGGGCCCGAGTAGGAATGCTCCGAGGGCGTGTAGTCCGGATCCTCGTGGTCCTCCGGGATGCCAAACGCGTAGATTGAGCCATGCATCTTGCCGTATTGGTCGGTCTTGTCAATGGGGATCTCACCCCCCCTCGTGGTTTTCCACGGGAACTCGGACTCCATGAAGGTGGCGTGCACACCGCTCACAAACACCTTGCCCGTCTCGAGCGACATGAAGATGTTGCCCGTGTGGTAGCGTGCCGGGCCCAAGTAGATGCACTCTTGTGCTTGCTCCGACAAGTTGTTGTCGCGGTACGCCTTGGGCTTTTGCACGATGGCCTTGCAACCGAACACCTTGAGCATGCTCAGGTTGACCGTGTGGCGGATGCCGGCACGCACTAGAGGAGGAGCAGTGTCTTTGGCGCCGGGGATGCGGTTGATGATCACCATCGCGGGATAGAGCGCAAACTCCCAATACTCTTGGGGGGCATTGCACCCCAGGAGCAATGGACGCATGGTGCGCTCGAGCAACTTGACCGCGATTTCCGCAGGGTTGCCCCACGGCTCGTACGGGTTGCTCTCTTGCTTGCGGATCAAGTTGCTATCGCAAATCTCTTGCACCTTGTCGCTCTTGATGAGTGGCGAAAGCTGTCTTGTTACTTGTCTCTTAGGGGTCTCTACCCTTACACGGTGCGATGTCCGTTCAAACGACTCAACCGCCGTAACCGACTCAACCGCCGTAACCGACTCAACCGCCGGTCACGTAACCGACACAAAAACAAAACCCCAACAAGAACAAATGCTTTGCACACCACCTAGCCATAGCTAGGCCTTGGGTTCACGACGCACATTAGGCCTTGCATGAAGCCTTGTATGAAGCCTTGCGCTTCTCACCCCCCCTTGACCTGATCCCCCGGAGAAGGGCAACAAATGAGGGATTCGCAAGGCAGCAAGATCTCAGATGCGAACCATGATCAGCCCACGGAACTTGGTGAACTTGTTCGCCGCTAGGGGCTTCGTCATCATGTCGGCCACATTGAGCTCGGTCTGAACGTGGTAGACACGTAACACATTCTTCTGCGTGAGCTCACGCACGTAGAGCTCACGACGATGGATGTGACGGGCCAAACCCTTCATGATGGGATTGTCCGCGAGTGCCTTTGCACCCTTACTGTCGGACAAGAGCGGGCTTGGTTCCGCTTGCTTCCAACCGAGATCCGCGAGCGTGTTACGGAAGTTCTCGATACGCTGCGAAGCGAGGGAGGCCGCCATCGTTTCCGCTTCGTTGGCCGACAAGGAGATGCTGTTTTGGCGCTTGCTGCCCCAATCGACGAGGCTGCCATTGATGAAGATGAGCCAGCCGCTCGTCGAACGTACTACGTCCCACGATGCGTCGACCATGCCGCGTACCATGCCTTCACCTTGACGAAAGAGGCCGATGATGGGGCTATCGCCATTGTTCTTGTAGTACTTGAGGCCCATGGTGCCACGGTTCTTGAGGTAGAGAAGGCAATGCAGCGCCGCGTGCCAAAGGTTCACGGTGGGGAACGACATCGCGCGGCAAAGTTGGCCCACCGTGTACGAGATGTCGGGGTTGCTCACCACGGCGGCGTAGAGGAGACTACCGACGAGGCCGCGGTACTTGGTGCCAAACTTGGGATCGAGCTCCGCCTTGATCCGCTCTTTCTCGTCTTGCGCCTCGATGACGTCCTTGCCGAGGTACGAGTTGCATGGCGTGTCGACGGTGTTGCGCAGCGTGTCCTCGTACTCGGTCATCTCTTCGAGGTGCGCGCCCACCAACTTGTTGATGTAGTCTCCTTGGTGAAGAATGATTCCATCACTCACTTCCTTGAGTTGGGCTCCAAGTACTTCATCGAGACCTTCATGCCAAGTGAGCTTGAAGCCATCCTTCTCCATGGCCTCAAACACCTTGCGCACGAGCTTCATGTCATTGGAGCCCCATGGCATGTCGTCCACGTACGTGGCCATGACCATGAAGGAATCCTCATCACGGAGCACGTAGAGGCATGGCTCGCTGAACGCCACGATGAAGCCAAATGCCTCAAGCCACATGGACAACTTGAGCCACCAATTGCGGCCGGATTGCACCAAGCCATAGAGCGATTGTCCCAAGAGGGCTGCTAGCTCTTGTCCGTGTTCATCGTACTTGCGGTAGTTCTTGGGCATGCGTACCCAAACGCGCTCGTTGGGGGGCAACTCGCTCTGCGTGTACGCGGAGATGGCATCGGCGGCGCCCTTGTACGTGCACATGATGACGGAGATGACGCAGAAGAGTCGAAAGCCGCCATGGGAGATGGTTGGCGAGTACGAGAGGTCAAAGTCAATGCCCGGTACTTGGCGGAAGCCTTGGACGTACATGCGCGACTTGCGGATGCCGTCGCGCTTGTAGCGGAGGGTCTCACCTAGTGGGATGGCTCGCTGAACGCCACGATGAAGCCAAATGCCTCAAGCCACATGGACAACTTGAGCCACCAATTGCGGCCGGATTGCACCAAGCCATAGAGCGATTGTCCCAAGAGGGCTGCTAGCTCTTGTCCGTGTTCATCGTACTTGCGGTAGTTCTTGGGCATGCGTACCCAAACGCGCTCGTTGGGGGGCAACTCGCTCTGCGTGTACGCGGAGATGGCATCGGCGGCGCCCTTGTACGTGCACATGATGACGGAGATGACGCAGAAGAGTCGAAAGCCGCCATGGGAGATGGTTGGCGAGTACGAGAGGTCAAAGTCAATGCCCGGTACTTGGCGGAAGCCTTGGACGTACATGCGCGACTTGCGGATGCCGTCGCGCTTGTAGCGGAGGGTCTCACCTAGTGGGATGGCGCGTCCCACTTCCTTGATTGGCTTCTCGTCGATGAAGGTCTTGTTGGTCACCAAGGTGTTGTACTCCTTCATGCGCGCCTCCTCCCACAAGTCTTGTTCGTCTTGTGGTAGGAACTTGAGTTGGTGCGGCTTGAAGGGCTTTGGGAAGCCGATGTAGATGGCGTCGTCGCACACCTCGGTCGCCATCAAGATCTTGTGGCACATCGACGCCGAGTACTCGCTTGCACTCTCGTCGCCCAAGACGGCGTTGTCGTTGCCCAAGGTGGAGTAGTCCATCACCGTGTACGGGAGCTCCTCTCCCGCGATGCGGCTCGAGCGGCGTGGCGCGGTGTCCTCCTTGCCATCTTCCGACTCGAATGGTCCGCGTTGTACTTCGCCACTTGGCGTAAGCGTGTCGTCATCCTCCTCGTCGGACTCGATGATGCGGCGGTGCCGTTGAGGAGCTCGGATCGGCGACGTGCTGTCAGAGGCGTTGTCGCTAGCATCCTCTTCCACCTCCGTGATGGGGCCCGAGTAGGAATGCTCCGAGGGCGTGTAGTCCGGATCCTCGTGGTCCTCCGGGATGCCAAACGCGTAGATTGAGCCATGCATCTTGCCGTATTGGTCGGTCTTGTCAATGGGGATCTCACCCCCCCTCGTGGTTTTCCACGGGAACTCGGTCTCCATGAAGGTGGCGTGCACACCGCTCACAAACACCTTGCCCGTCTCGAGGGACATGAAGATGTTGCCCGTGTGGTAGCGTGCCGGGCCCAAGTAGATGCACTCTTGTGCTTGCTCCGACAAGTTGTTGTCGCGGTACGGCTTGGGCTTCTGCACGATGGCCTTGCAACCGAACACCTTGAGCATGCTCAGGTTGACCGTGTGGCGGATGCCGGCACGCACTAGAGGAGGAGCACTATCCTTGGCGCCGGGGATGCGGTTGATGATCACCATCGCGGGATAGAGCACAAACTCCCAATACTCTTGAGGGGCATTGCACCCTAGGAGCAATGGTCGCATGGTGCGCTCGAGCAACTTAACCGCGATTTCCGCAGGGTTGCCCCACGGCTCGTACGGGTTGCTCTCTTGCTTGCGGATTAAGTTGCTATCGCAGATCTCTTGCACCTTGTCGCTCTTAAGCACGGGCTCATTGTCCGAGTGCAAGCGCTTCACGATGAAGAACCCTTGCGTGTCCGCCAAGAAGCGCTGCAACATCGTTGGGTGCTCCGACTTGAAGCGCATGGGATATGCGAACACGAGGCCGGAGAAGACGTCGTAGAACACGTCCACGTACTTGTAGCCCGTGAGCACGCTGCGGCAAGGCATAGTGAGGATGTCGTTGGTGATGACGTCCCCGACGGCGTTTGTCATCCATGGTCCTCCACCTCCGCCTCCGGGTCGGCGTTGCGCATTGGCCTTGAGCGCGACCTCGTTGACGTCTTCCGCCTTCCTTGCTTGAATGCGCTTGAGGTTGGCGGGCACGTCGACGGAGTAGTCTGGCAGGCGGCGGAGGCGTTCATCGCTCGGTGATCCAAGGCGCGCGCGCCAAATCTCCTTTGCCTCCTCATGCGTGGCGTGCATGTCCTTGTGCTTGTCGGTGGTGTACGGTCCAAGCGAGTACGCCTTGGTCGTCTCGCCCTTGGGGATGGGCCGTACATCCACATAGAAGCCTTGGGAGTCGTCACCCATGGTGAAAGGCATGAATGCACCTCCTGGAAGTTCAAAGCCATTCACCTTGCCCATGATGCACTTCATATCGTCATTGCGTGAGCACGCCTTGTGGGTGGAGAGCATGTTGCGTTTGAATGGACCAAATGATGCGTCGGGCTTCTCGACCACATGCCATCCAAGGGGTGCACCGGCTTGGGGGCGCACAAGTGCAAGGAACTTGGCGGTGCCGGTGCCCCAAGTCTTGATTGCCTTGCCACTTGCCACCTCAACCATGTCCGTGCGCGTCTCATCCACGCCGTCTGGGAAGAAGCTGATGTCGTTGAAGTAGTCCGCCCCGGTGGCGCCCGAGTCGATGAGGATGCGTAGCGAATCATCCTCGGTGTTCTTGGTCGTGGTTGCACAAATCTTGTTGCAGGTGAAGGTGAGGCGTCCACCACTTTGCTTGTTTTCCTTCTTCATCTTGGCATCATAGAGGTTGGCCTTGATCTTGGCTTGGAGGCCCTCCGGCACCTTGTCCCAATCGATCAAGTGCGCGGTGTCGGGGTTGGACCAGCAGATGCCCGTGTGCATGCGGTCGCAGTGGGAGCAGGGCTTCTTGTCCTTGTTGTTGTTGTTCCTACCACCTCCACGCCCACCTTGGCCAGCCTTGAAGCCCGCCTCATAGGCCTTCTTGATAGCATCCGTGTCATCCTCGGTCTTGGACGCTTGCATTGCGCGTTGGCCCGGACGCACCGTGGAGCGCACCGCCTCATGCTTATGGGCGATGGCCGCTGCCTCCACAAGGTTCTTGTGCACCATATCAGGCCTCTTGCGGTGCTCAACCTCCAAGGAGCCCCATGCCTTGTCCACTTCACGAAGGACTCCTTCTCCACATCCAATGAAGCTCGCTTTCATGTCGAGGCACAACTCGGCCACGGAGACTTCGCGCGCGGTGCCCTTGAGTCCTTGGAAGATGCCAAACATGTTGTCAAAGCGGTTGGTGACCTCCTCCCTTGAGGGGAACTCCTGGAGGTTGGTCATCTTGAGTGTGTCATACTCCATCTTCTTGTCTTCAGCCTTGTCTTCGGTGTTGACCGCCACGTGCAACTCGTCGATGTGTTTGAACGCACGGTGGCCGTCGTACTTCTCTTCCTCCTCATCCGTGTAGAGCACATCCAAGGTGGCCACAAGCTTGTCATCCTTGATGCACATGATGAGGAGGTCATATGCCTTGTTCAGTTCCACCTGGGTGGCTTCCTTGTCCTTGTCGGCGTCATCGACGCTTTCCGTCTTGTTCTTGAGCATCGCACGTCGGCAACCGTTCTTGCCGGCCATCGCGAGCAACTTGGGCCTGAATGCTCTCCATTCAGCACCATCCTTGTTGTAGAAGAAGATCTTGTCATTGTTCTTGTCCATGTCTCTTTGTCTCTCGGCGGGGGTACCAGATGAGTGGCGAAAGCTGTCTTGTTACTTGTCTCTTAGGGGTCTCTACCCTTACACGGTGCGATGTCCGTTCAAACGACTCAACCGCCGTAACCGACTCAACCGCCGTAACCGACTCAACCGCCGGTCACGTAACCGACACAAAAACAAAACCCCAACAAGAACAAATGCTTTGCACACCACCTAGCCATAGCTAGGCCTTGGGTTCACGACGCACATTAGGCCTTGCATGAAGCCTTGTATGAAGCCTTGCGCTTCTCACTTGAGCACGGGCTCATTGTCCGAGTGCAAGCGCTTCACGATGAAGAACCCTTGCGTGTCCGCCAAGAAGCGCTGCAACATCGTTGGGTGCTCCGACTTGAAGCGCATGGGATACGCGAACACTAGGCCGGAGAAGACGTCGTAGAACACGTCCACGTACTTGTAGCCCGTGAGCACGCTGCGGCAAGGCATAGTGAGGATGTCGTTGGTGATAACGTCCCCGACGGCGCTTGTCATCCATGGTCCTCCTCCTCCGCCTCCGGGTCGACGTTGCGCATTGGCCTTGAGCGCGACCTCGTTGACGTCTTCCGCCTTCCTTGCTTGAAGGCGCTTGAGGTTGGCGGGCACGTCGACGGAGTAGTCCGGCAGGCGGCGGAGGCGATCATCGCTAGGCGATCCAAGTCGCGCGCGCCAAATCTCCTTTGCCTCCTCATGCGTGGCGTGCATGTCCTTGTGCTTGTCGGTGGTGTACGGTCCAAGCGAGTACGCCTTGGTCCTCTCGCCCTTGGGGATGGGCCGTACATCCACATAGAAGCCTTGGGAGTCGTCACCCATGGTGAAAGGCATGAATGCACCTCCCGGAAGTTCAAAGCCATTCACCTTGCCCATGATGCACTTCATATCATCATTGCGTGAGCACGCCTTGTGGGTGGAGAGCATGTTGCGTTTGAATGGACCAAATGATGCGTCGGGCTTCTCGACCACATGCCATCCAAGGGGTGCACCGGCTTGGGGGCGCACAAGTGCAAGGAACTTGGCGGTGCCGGTGCCCCAAGTCTTGATTGCCTTGCCACTTGCCACCTCAACCATGTCCGTGCGCGTCTCATCCACGCCGTCCGGGAAGAAGCTGATGTCGTTGAAGTAGTCCGCCCCGGTGGCGCCCGAGTCGATGAGGATGCGTAAGGCATCATCCTCGGTGTTCTTGGTCGTGGTTGCACAGATCTTGTTGCAGGTGAAGGTGAGGCGTCCACCACTTTGCTTGTTTTCCTTCTTCATCTTGGCATCATAGAGGTTGGCCTTGATCTTGGCTTGGAGGCCCTCCGGCACCTTGTCCCAATCGATCAAGTGCGCGGTGTCGGGGTTGGACCAGCAGATGCCCGTGTGCATGCGGTCGCAGTGGGAGCAAGGCTTCTTGTCCTTGTTGTTGTTGCTCCTACCACCTCCACGCCCACCTTGGCCAGCCTTGAAGCCCGCCTCATAGGCCTTCTTGATGGCATCCGTGTCATCCTCGGTCTTGGTCGCTTGCATTGCACGTTGGCCCGGACGCACCGTGGAGCGCACCGCCTCATGCTTATGGGCGATGGCCGCAGGAAGCCTTGTATGAAGCCTTGCGTATGAAGCCTTGCGCTTCTCAAGCAAGGAAGGCGGAAGACGTCAACGAGGTCGCGCTCAAGGCCAATGCGCAACGCCGACCCGGAGGCGGAGGTGGAGGACCATGGATGACAAACGCCGTCGGGGACGTCATCACCAACGACATCCTCACTATGCCTTGCCGCAGCGTGCTCACGGGCTACAAGTACGTGGACGTGTTCTACGACGTCTTCTCCGGCCTCGTGTTCGCGTATCCCATGCGCTTCAAGTCGGAGCACCCAACCTCTCGTACTCGCCAACCATCTCCCATGGCGGCTTTCGACTGTTCTGCGTCATCTCCGTCATCATGTGCACGTACAAGGGCGCCGCCGACGCCATCTCCGCGTACACGCAGAGCGAGTTGCCCCCCAACGAGCGCGTTTGGGTACGCATGCCCAAGAACTACCGCAAGTACGATGAACAAGGACAAGAACTAGCAGCCCTCTTAGGGCAATCGCTCTATGGCTTGGTGCAGTCCGGCCGCAATTGGTGGGTCAAGTTGTCCATAAGGTTCTTGTGCACCATATCAGGCCTCTTGCGGTGCTCAACTTCCAAGGAGCCCCATGCCTTGTCCACTTCACGAAGGACTCCTTCTCCACATCCAATGAAGCTCGCTTTCATGTCGAGGCACAACTCGGCGACGGAGACTTCGCGCGCGGTGCCCTTGAGTCCTTGGAAGATGCCAAACATGTTGTCAAAGCGGTTGGTGACCTCCTCCCTTGAGGGGAACTCCTGGAGGTTGGTCATCTTGAGTGTGTCATACTCCATCTTCTTGTCTTCAGCCTTGTCTTCGGTGTTGACCGCCACGTGCAACTCGTCGATGTGTTTGAACGCACGGTGGCCGTCGTACTTCTCTTCCTCCTCATCCGTGTAGAGCACATCCAAGGTGGCCACAAGCTTGTCATCCTTGATGCACATGATGAGGAGGTCATATGCCTTGTTGAGTTCCACCTGGGTGGCTTCCTTGTCCTTGTTGGCGTCATAGCTAGGCCTTGGGTTCACGACGCACATTAGGCCTTGCATGAAGCCTTGCATGAAGCCTTGCGCTTCTCAATGGATGACAAGCGCCGTCGGGGACGTCATCACCAACGACATCCTCACTATGCCTTGCCGCAGCGTGCTCACGGGCTACAAGTACGTGGACGTGTTCTACGACGTCATCCAAGGGGTGCACCGGCTTGGGGGCGCACAAGTGCAAGGAACTTGGCGGTGCGTACCAGATGAGTGGCGAAAGCTGTCTTGTTACTTGTCTCTTAGGGGTCTCTACCCTTGCACGGTCCGATGTCCGTTCAAACGACTCAACCACGTTCAAACGACTCAACCGCCGATCACGTAACCGACACAAAAACAAAACCCCAACAAGAACAAATGTTTTGCACACCACTTAGCCATAGCTAGGCCTTGTGTTCACGACACACATGAAGCCTTGCATGAAGCCTTGCGCTTCTCACTTCGCCACTTGGCATTAAAAGGTTTATTTATCTTGGGCTTTGGAGGACGGTCAAAAAATGCAGCCCCCCCCCCACACATATAGGTAGTTATAAATCACTGTTTGACCGCCTTATCAAGATTCGCCTTGATCTAGATTTAGATACCTACCCACTTGCATGCTCTCATAGTAGACTCACTCGGTCAAACCTTGTCGGTGTGTGCACGTCACCGTACACGGGAGGGTCCATTCGTGATGAGCCATTCGGGTCAGTCCTTGAGCGACTTTGAGTCCCAAATGATAAGGAGGTGACGAGATCCCGTGCCCAACCCATGGTGTACCGAGCGGCCATCCCGTGGCCGTCGATGTTCCTCTGGGGAGCATGCCCAATTGTCTTTCCCCGTCTAGCCGTTGGAATTCCGCCGAGCGAGGAAGATGCCGGCAGGTGTGATGTCGCAGAATGTGCACCCCCGATGGCGGCCGCTCCAAGGGCTAGGAGACGCACCTCTCGTGACTTGCGTTGTAGGACTTGAAGAGGTTGCACGGGAAAGATATACATCTCCTCATGAAGCATTCGTTGGTGTGTGTACATCACCATCCACCCGGCAGCGGTTCCTAAGAGGGCGGCTGCGATGACGAGGCCAATGCCGATTTGAAAAGCGGCACCAAGTGAGATGGTCGTGTGGACAGCTGTGAGAGAGGTCGCGGGCACTAAATCCGCGAAATAAGTTGCGATAAGACCATCGACAATCCCCGTCATTGAAGAGAATTGGAACTCCACTGCCGCACCTAGCTGGAAGATCGTGGCGAGAATGACAATCACGAGGACATCCATTCCAGTGTAGCAGTACGCGACTTGTGCAAGCAAACCAAAGGTGTGTGATGTGTGCGGCTCTAGAGGAACTAGCCAGATGACCAAGCATAGGGCGAGCCAAATCATAGGCATAATAAAAACCAGCATGAAAAAAAGCAAACGATGATATTGCTGTACGAACCAGCCAGTGCTGGGTGCTGAAGTGCCCAGGTCGTTGCCCATGGTGAAGAACGAGAACCCCCGTCGGGCCGATTGTCCAGGCTGAGAGGCGATGAGATTGCCAACCAATCCCTCCACGGTGATGGCAAACGATTCCGTGAAAAAGGCCGCGACCGTCAACATCATCGCAAATACTATACACCACTTGACAAGCGATATGTATTGTGACTTCAACTCAAGTCTTTGGGTAGATATGCCTTTGATCGGCGACTTGCCTGTGTGTGCTAAAGTCTCACGCTGCTCTTGGGTGGCTTGTCTCGCTAAGGAAACGGATGAAAGCTGCGCCAACGAATGGCGTAGCTTGCCTGGCGCCCTCGTGGATAGACTCGGAGGCGTAGCATCCCCAACACCGTCATCGTCGTCATCCGCGTGCAAGTCACGGCTGTCTACCGATTCGCGAACCACTCGAGCCACTTGCGCGGCGTTCAACTGTGCCGTAAAATTGCGATGGGAATTCAAGGTTGACGTTTGATGCCAATGGTTGATGATGTTCGTGAGCACAAGCGAGATGAGGAGGGCGATGATGAAGAGAGTCGCCTGCGGCGGGACGGAGGAATACAAAGTTTGGTCCATGCGTGATAGGCCCGAGATGCATGAAAAGGAATCGCACCCGCGAATGTAGCATCGGGCATCGTGAAGCGGCGTTACCTTCTCAAGAGGCGCCACCTCGGTCTTGACCTCAACTAATGACAATTGCGCGCCACATTCATCCACGGGTACCTCAGCGAGAGATGGCACATTGAAATGCAGCTTGAAGCCCGACATGAGCAAGTGCACGAGAAGGACGTCAAAAAAACTCCACTTGCCGAAAGCATCCATGAAGAAAAGGTAGGCGCCACGCCTGCCGACTCGTAAGATTGTCGGTGGGGCCCAAAGCGCAAAAAGTGCTAGTATCATCTTCACGTACGGCCACGTCCCAGACATCCCGCCCACGAGCATAGCTAGAGGCGGAGAACCCGACGACCAGATTTCGAGCACGGTGTCGGCAACTGTGATGTTGAAACCATTCACGACAGGCAACTGATCACCCGCAACGGCCACGTGAATGAAAAGATTGCCTAGTGTACCAGTAGCCTGGGAAATTACGAACATCCCCATGACGGCGATGCACAAGACCGTTATGAGCAATGCTTGCCACATTGGCTGCTCGGCGGCAAGAGATACAATCATGATTTGTTGTTGACCTCCCCCGGAGGCCTTCGCTCGACAACAGTATGTCGCGCCGATGACCGCGCTAGATATTATCACTACCATGCCGTAAATGATGAGAAGAATGAAGGCTTTTGCCGATTCCTTGTCTTCGGGTTCATCAGACCGCATCTCTCGCGAACGAGAGGCGCACGCGTCCGCAGCAACATCCAAACCATCTTCCATGAGGTCATTTGCCAAGTTGAGAGTGCCTGGCAAAAGCGAGGCAACGAGCCAATAAACCCAGCTTGTCGGAAGGGTCGCGCTGGCGAAGTGCCCCTTCGCTCGAACTTCAACTTCGAGCAGTACATCGGACCAATTTGCAGCCTCAATGCCAGTCGAGGGAAGTAGACGCACTTCCTCGAATGGTAGCAAGGCACAATATAGAGACTCATTGACGGTCTGAGGCAGCTGGTATGGTTGCATGAGAGAGACGTTCATGTCGATGTGCACAAGTAGAGATGCGAGAGAGAGTGTGACATCGAATGAGTGCCATTCGCAGCCGTGACCGCCGAAGCGATCGCCGTCACTCAGACATCCAAGCTGCACACCGAGGCTGAAGGAGAGGCGCAGCGGTGATCCACTTTCGCCCAGACCAATGGTGTTGCGCAATGTTTGCGGCTGCTCACAATCGGACTGGAAAACCTCCAAGGTCAAGAGGCGATCTAAGTTCTGCACGTGAACTTCTGAGATTACGATCTGCACGGGGCCGAGCCATACACCATCGAGCGGTATCGAGATGAAGTCACCTGGGTACGTCGCGTCGACCAGTCCCAATGCGTTGAGCACGACATTTGCCAAATCCGTTGTGAGTTGCTCCGATACTGTCTTCACCACGGGTGCCTTGCACCAATTCACAGGTTGAGCACGCATAGTCGGGGCGAGGTAGTCTCCACAAATCGTCGTGAGATCGGCGACCATCGCTGGAAACGCTCCGTTGAGCCAGCGCATCAGTGGCCCCCCAAAAATGAGGTCAATCACCTCTGGGGTGAGGCTGCTGTACCTCCGAACGTAGCTCTCCTCAAAAAATTCGATTGCATCCGAAACAAGCTGATACAAATGGTGTTCAAGCTCATGTCGGTAGGCTTGGTCGTGATTGTCCGATTCGACCAAGATTTGAGTCGGCATTAGCTGCAACCCGAGCTGGCGAAAGGCAAAATGTCGGAGAGGGTGTAGCCAGCAGCTCAGCGGCAGGTAGAGCCAGTTTGTATGGTCTAGCTCGCGTCGTGAGATCGGCGCGAAGACCAAGGCAGATGTGGAGAGATTAGCGAATCCCAACGTAACCTTGACCTGCTGCTCGAGAGGAAGGTTCTGCGCATGATACAAAAGTGGCGTCTGGTCGAAGTTGGCAACATCATCGGTTGAGCTATGCGATCCGACAAAGGAAGGTAGACTCAGCGTGATGTTCAAGCGCACAGAGACTTCTAGGTGGCCAAGCGCAGCTCCGAACAAGAGTGTGGACGATTCCCCCTCGATCGGTTGGAATAGACGGAGCATGCTGAGAGTGTGGAGGCCAGAAACAACGATGGAAGCAGGCTCAAGTAGAATCCCCGCATATTCGAGCTGAATGGAGGGAATGTGGTGCATGATTGGAATGCCGCCTAGGTGTTGGAATGAAAGACGTCCATCCTTGAGCAACTTCCTCGAAGCCAAGCGAGCCAAGGGGAGAACGCCAAGGCTCCCTGGCGCGGTGCGTGAGTTTAGCATGGACAGCAAGCGATATTGGGGCCACTGCACAGTATGTATTACCAAGTATGGGGAGGGAGGCTCCGGCAGCCTCAGCACATTTGCTCTTAGACGGCGAAGCTCTTTTCGTGCCCAGCCAGCCAGATCATCACTCTCATGAAGGACGGCCTGTGCGACGCCGGCCGAGACGGCCGGCAGCAAAACATTTGATAGGAAGAAGAGAATGGCTTGGATGAATGGCTGCAGGTCAACGCTCAGCGTCAGTGCACCTGGAATCACTTGCTGGAAAGCACTCACGGCCAGGCCGTCCACTGGCAGTGCAATGATAAGATCAGGTACGCGAAGACCAGGTGGATATTCGCCACTCGATTGTAGTTCAGCAGCCCGCACAGTAAGATTTATACCAGCACGTTCAACGCCAATGTTGACACCTAGCTGTGGGGCGAATGCTAGAGTTCGCAGGCGATCCCAATCCGTCCTATCAATCTGAATCGTCGGCGCCCACTCAGGCAGCGGATCGTCTAATGCGCACCTACATGTGAAGAAGCACGAGCAGTCGTCAGCGGCCACCACGAGACGTTCGGTGTGTACTCGAACCCCAATGTCCGAGAGTGCAGCGCGAAGGCCGCTCTCATTTCCGTCAGGGAAGACGTCAGTATTGGCAGAGGACACGTCATGTACGATGATGCCGGACACCTTGAGCCGCTCAAACAAGATCGAGAGCCTCTCATCGCCGTCATGGGGAGAGAGAATGACGCCAGCGCGCGGTAATTCGGCGACCACGCCGCACAACCAGCGTGGCAGCCCGGCAGCCAATATCGAGCATGCCGGTCGGCCCCAGAGTCCCGCAGATGCGTAACTCAGCTGTCCTCCTGTGCCCGTCTGCGCATCGAGCCCGCTCCTCTCTGCGCTCACCGGCAAGACACTTGAATTGTCGCTGCCCGTGCCGCTCTCAAGGACCAAAGTGGGCGGGGCGAGGCTCTCGGTCCGTAAGACGGACTGGCTGAGTGCTGAAAGATCGAAGAACGCGTGGTCGTCCGCTCCGACCGTCGCGAGCAGCCCGAGCAGCTGGGCGGCGAGCGACGGCATTCTCGCTGCGTCGCGGATGGAACCTGCGTCACCTTTCGACGGAGGCACGGGAGCCGTTTGGAAATGTAGTCTTGTAAAAGGTCTTGTTAGCTAGCATTCCTAGCCACATAGCCACATACACCGGACGAGCCATGCACCAACCGCGCACACCCCCATCGCGGGGGAGGAGCTCCGTTGCCGTTGAGGCACGGTCCTTCAGCACTAGGATTTTAAAAAAAATCTGAAGATTCAGGCTACTACCGCTAGCTATAAAGGACCACGCACTCACGGTACCGACTCACGCCATCGGATGGCCATCGCCTACATCCCAGCATCCCAGTATGCAGTATGGCCGACTACACGGTAAAGCCCCCCTTTCTGCACACCACTTGCAGAATGGGAGGTTCGGGGGCGGAGCCCCCGAAGGCGATTTTAACTACTATTATAGTAGTTTGACGCATTTTTACTAGTAGAATCGCACCACTACTATAGATAGCTCTCCCCCCGCGCCAGTCACCCTGCGCGCCCCCGGCCCCCGGCGCCGCCTCTAAATTTACTTCCCCCGTCCCCCGCCGCACGCCCTGCACGCCCCTCCTGCACGCCCCCTCTCCCCCCCCCCCACGCCTGCGGGGTCGGCGGCGTCGAGAAGGCGCCACTGGAAATCGGGGGAGGCGAGGTCGTGGGCGTAGGTGTCGTCGGGGTAGCCGTCGTAGGCGGTTGAAGGGGCGCAACGAAGACTACCGGTAGTCTTAAAGACAACGACTTTACCTTGTCATAACTAGGTCAAATTAGCACCCTGATCTGTATTTTTTGCGCCCAGGCAGCTAATATGGTCACTATCTAATAGGCCCCTAGCATAAATATTAAGAATTCGGACGCGAAATTCGATTTTTTTGTATACAAATATTGAAGACTACAGAAATTGACGTTGAACGACTCGCGGGCAGATTCACACAGACAGACTCACAGGGCAGCTGAGACGCCGGGCCCGGTGGATTGGGGCCCTCACAAGCACTCCCGACAGACTCGCCGCGAAGGTCCACCTGACCGCGACGAAATCACGCTCGCTATCGGCATCTGAAGTCGGGCTCCAGACGCCCTTTCGCGCGCTGCCAACGCGACCCGCAGTGGGGGACATGGCGCGCGCGGCAGGGTGCTTCCGCGGCGCATGCGGCCACCTGAGACCCTGACACGAGGACTGGCGCCAAAGAAGCGCCTTCCACACCAAATGATGCCCCCCCACACCAGCTGGCGTGCTGGCGTGAGCATTTCCTGCAGAGCGGCCGGCATTTGCCGGCCCCTTGACGAACGCCAACGCGACGGGCCCCACCGGGACCGCCGCGGGAGTGGGCAGTGGACCCATGCGGATGCATCCGCGCCCATCCCAACCCCTAAGTATGCCTGGCAGAGGAGCCCTGGCCAGTGGCCCATCGGACAACCCTCTCCGAGGCAACATCGCAGTGGGCCGAAGTGGCCTTTTTCACAGGGCGTATGGGTTCACGTTTACCCGCCTCCATTGGCTAGGTGTGGCACATGCGTTAACACCTCAATCTGCAAGTGTTGGTACCAGCAGCGGGTTAACACCACACTGCCGGTGCTGTGTACTACTGTGCACCCACGCACCCACGCACCCACGCACTCACGCACCCACTGAATGCTACGTGCCGCGCGTGCGCGCGCACGAGGAGCTGCACGGCCAAGTGGCAAGTGGGGAGTTGCTCTTCGGCACGGGCACCATGGCCAACTTGGAGCTTGCGCGGCTGCACCGCTGCACCTGCTGCTGCGCGCGCTGCGCTGCGGGCGGATGGGGGACGGCTCGGCGGCTGAGGAGGGGGAGGGGGAGGCGAGGGGTTGGGGGAGCTCGGCGGGGAGGGGGGGGGGGGGGGGGACTCGGCGGCGGGGGGAAGGGGGGGGCGGGGACTCAGGGGGGGGGGGACTCAGTGGCGGGGGGAAGGGGGTCGAGAATAATCATACCGTCAGGGGGCCCCATCTTTTCACAAGCAGTGTGACCTTTTTCACAGGAGGCGTCTTGTGAAAAGCCCAGTGAAGTGTGTGTGTGGGGGGGGGGGGGGGGGGGCAGTCACAATGGGGACGGTCGAAGTCCCGCGCCTTTTGGCGCGGAGGAGGGGGGGGGTATTGGAAGTCACAAGTGTCAGAGCGGGGACGGTAGAAGTCCCGCACCTTTGATGGCGTCCGGGGGGATTCGACGAGGATTGTCCTGCCCGGCGCCGTGGTGCAGAGCGGACGGCCGTTGCCTTCGCCGCACGACCCCCACAGCCGTAGAAGTAAGAGCTGAGGGGTGCTTGGAGTGATTCGATGTGGTAAAGTGTCCTTCCCACCCTTGAACTGGTGAATGCTGCTTGCGGCTTGCGGATCTGGTATCGGGCACCACTGAAGAATTTGTGTAGACTGACCATATTGTCCAGGTCCCACCAGTTGTGGGAACGTGTGGCCCGCTCGGCAGCCACAAATTCGAAGGGAAGATTTTCACCGAATGCGTCGAGTCCATTCGATGATGTGTTGCACCCTTGAGCGTTGAGCGTCGACGCGCGCGCTGGTGTCATGGAGATTGCGGTGACCTCTCGGCGGGGGTACCACGTTAGTACTTATAGCGTCGTATGACATCTTGTTAGCTAGCATTCCTAGCCACATACACCGGACGAGCCATGCGCCAACCGCGCACACCCCCATCGCGGGGTAGGGGCTCCGTTGCCGCCGAAGGGCTTCGGTCCCGCAGCACTAAGATTATACTAACACAACAATAAAACTCTGACGGAGAGAGATGAAGAAGAATTTTTGGAGATTTGCAAAGCAAGCGTCCCTCCCGATGGGGCATCAGCTCGTCGCTGCTGCAGCTTTCGGGTTGCTCGCGGCCCCGTCGGGCTTGCGAGTCGGTGCCCCATCCTGGTCACGATGTCGGATGACTGAAAGCTCGCGCATGACAGCCGAAACGCACGACGAGAGCCCTCTTGGACAGCAAGGTATCGCAGACGCTACTCTGGCTGTAAGTCCTCCCCTCCGACCATACCAATCAATGATGCCTCGAGATCTTGAGGAGCAGGTGACCTTCCTCACAAGCCGAAAGAACGTCCATTTTTCTTCCAAAGTGGAAGGATTCGGCTTGATCAACCTGCCGACGCCGGATCACACTGCAGGGCGGATGGGCAGCAGCATACCGGGAGCCAGTTTCATTGACAAAATTGGTGAGGCGCTTGGTGAAGAGCTAGCAGCAGCCGATGCAGGCAGCCAGTTTTGGGGCCTAATCGCATTTGGGATTGCCTTCATAGGAAACTTGTGGTATCTGACGACGCATACCGTGAAGTTCTGACCTGTGAGGTGTGAGGCAGTCCCATCAACAGCTGCATAGATTATTGGAAGACGGGTCGTCTCATCGATCCAAAATGTGACGGATGTTCGTCGGTTGCTGCTGATTCCGGTGTTATTGCTGCTCGCTGCTACAGCAGCTGCCTCTCTGCTCTACATCTGTCATGATGTGCTCGAGTAGCTCGTCGATGTACACTAAGTTTGGTGATTATGATGCCCACTATTTATAGTATGTTGGTATTTATGGTTTGTGGTAGTACTTCAACTATGAGCTGTGCACATACAATTTCTACACAGAAAAAGATACGGTCCCATAGCTGTCGCCCTTGTGGTGTTGGGCGGTGCCTCCTCGGCACAGTTTTCCCAACCTTTCCTCTTACACACTCGTACAGACAGATATACGCCTATACTTAGCACATGTTACTAACTTAAAAAACACATTCTTGAAGGTGTCACTGTCAAATTTGATGTTGATGTTGTCGTAGTGTATTTTCCGTGAGTATGTATCTCCATGCCAGTAAATATAAGACCTCTCTTGAGTGTGGTGAAGGAACTTTCGGCAACATGAATAGTCTGTCCGTGGCTTGTTCGGCGGATGTGCCTGTCCTAGAGATGCTTGTTGGCGAGTAGTCGGTGAGGTGATGGATCGTTTCGAAGATGGCGCTCAGCGCTGAGTTGTGTTTGTCGCGGCGAGAGCGCCATGCGGCGTGGTCTCTCGTGTCTGCCGTGGTAGCCTGAAGACGAGTCTGCCTCTCGCGGTGGAATGTTGAGAAAGTTCTCCTCCCCTACACGGGTGGTTTGTATGCATATGCATGCATGCATGCTTGCACTGATAGTAGTGCTGTGCTGTGTGTTCAGCCCCCCTGAGGGAAGTGGTGGAGTGGAGTCAGGCTGGGCCTGAGCCTCGTGCCTGAGCACGAGGTTAGGGCCGCAGCTTTACAGCTTTATAGAGGCCCAGCTTTGCGGCTTTCTCTATGGGAGAGTGCCTCTGACACTGACACCTTTGACCTTTGACCACAGCCCCAAAGGGGGGTGGTTTGTCATGTTGGGTGGATGAAGGTATGAAGGTGGAGGGCCTTTTGGCTTCTGTGTCGAACACGCGATGACTACAGGCTCATAGGCAGAGAGCCGTTCGATCGAGCCGGCAGCTGACGCGGCCGTGGAGGGGTCGTTGATTGTTGTTGGCGGGAAGATGTCTGACAGATCATAGTAAGAGTCGGGTCTGAGGATGTCTGCCATCGAGCGCTACGAGCGATGAGGTAGACTGACGGTCGGAGGATCGTGACGCGTGGCGTCGGAAAGTAGAGACGAGGCTAGCTAGCGAGCTAGTGAGAGAGAGAGAGAGAGAGAATGAGAGCTTAGGTCCGAGGTAGACACGGGAGACTACTGCGCATGGACTCAAAAAGTTGAGACCACAGAGACACACAAACTAACCCAAACGGGGCGAAAACTAACCACACCTGGATGGACGGCCAGGCGTCGGCACCAGGGCAACTTAGCAGCGCGTAGACATGCGACATGCGACGGAGGGGTCGGCACTCGGCACAACGAGGGCAGACCTCGCTGGGGGAGCTATGACCGATACACGAAGAGAAGACAGAAGACGGTCATGGAACATTTGATGACGTCGAGAGAAAGTAAGAGAAGAGGCGGGATACCAATCGACGAGACCTTGAGGCTTAAAATAACCCACAGGTTATAAGTAAAAGTCTGTCATCGTATGGAATACGACATTCTGGCTTTCCAGGCCGGCCTCGGCTTTTGGGTAGTGGTAGTGGTTGTCGAGTCGAGCGCTACCGGAGGGCTCTGAGCCACTCCGTTGCGAGCGGCACCGGCGGCTAGCGCGGCGCTTTGGTCCTCCTCCCCACCGGGAGTCGGGCGAATGAAATTCTGGGTGATGTCGAGGGGGCCTGGGAGCACAGCTCAGGGGGCAGGTGAGGCTGGGCATGGCCTTGGTCCCTCCTGCTCTCCCTCGCTGGCTCTCGCGCCCCTGCCGGTCGACTGGAGCTGGCTGGGGGGTCTTGATCAGGGGGGCCCAGGGGGAGGAGGGGTTGGTCAGAGCGACAAGCTGGCCAGTGGCCAGCGCGGACCAGGGCGTGCGATCTGTGCCCAGCTCTCTGGGAGAGTCTGGGCAGTCTGAGTGAGCCCCCCCTGCATGCCAAGAGGCAGCGCAGGGGGGTGGATGGTTCTCGCCCCCCATGAGGGGAGTCGAGAGAGTGGGGGGGGCGCGAGGCCCCCCTCCATGGCGACCGCAATCATACAATCATAAGATTGCAGTGTGGCGCAGGCTACTCGAGTCGCAGTCATTTATTTCTCGAGGACCGCTCACGGCGCGAGCTGGTAAGGCGGCCGTTCTTCTTGCTTTAGAGAGTTCCCCCCTTCCCCCCCCCCGGTGCTTTTTCTTGGTGAGTCGGCCGACGTAGGTCGGTTCGCCTGACTGGGTTTTCTTCCTCATTTTAACTTGTGGGGGGTTAGAACTAAGTTTATACTTGGTTGACCCATGGGGGGGCACGAGCCCCCCCCTCTCTCCACTCCTCCCCTGCCATGGGGGAGGAACCACCCATCCTCCTGGCATGCCTGATGGCTTGCCAGGAGGCCACTGCCTTACTGACCCACTCCCTTCCCCACAGACTCGCCCCATTCGCCCATCCTGGCCCCTCGTGACCAGCCCATTGCTCCAACCCCCCTCCCCCCCTGGTCGACAGGCAGACAGGTGCAGACTGGGGGCCCCAGAGGCTCGGGAGCGCCAGCGAGGGAGAGGCAGGGGAGGCCAGGGCCCAGCCCCAGCCTCCTCTGCCCCCAGAGCTGGCCTCCATGAGCCTCCAGGGGCCGCCAGAGGGCAGCTGCAGGCCTGCCGCAGGCGCGCCATCGCGCGTGCCGCAGGAGAGGGGAGAGAGAGCGCGGAAAAGGGGGTGGGCGCGAGCGAGAGCTCCGCCCACCGGAAAATCGGTAAGTCTCGCGCCTGTTTACAGGATAAGACGAGACAGAGTGGGCCGCCCACTCGGAGACACAGGAGGAAGGGGGGGAAAGATCACCGGGGGGTGGCGCGGGCCACCGGACCATATCTAAGCCCTCCACCCCAATCCCCCTAGTAGTGTACGGGGGGAGCCGCCTGATGGCGGGGGGAGAAGGGCCGGGGAATGGGGGTGTAGAGAGTATGCTACGTGCTACTTGTAGTGGGTAGTGGTTCCATTCGCCGCGAGTGCGGTAAGAATATTAAAAGGTTTTTTTTTAAACTTGTGGGGGGTTAGAATGGGAGCCGGGGGTCTGCGAGGGGGGAGATGTGGAGGGGTGCATACGTGTATCGTGTATGTATCTGTGGCAGCAACATGCGCCGAGGCGTACGGGCAGGTGCGCTGAGGGTTGTCGTGTTAGTAGCCCAGAGCTAGTGAGAGTAGTGGTACTAATGCTCAGTTATATATTGTTACTATTATTATAAAGATAGTTGATAGTACCGGGCTAGTGGCAGTAGTGGTACTAACACTCAGATGTTTTGTTATGGTGGAAACCTCTATCTGCCTTTAGTGCACCCAACATGGGAGGACACTCTACACCCATCGATCTCTTGCAGATAGCATCCGTTGAGCGCTTTCCGTCCTAGAAAGGGTAAATACAAGTGGTGGAAGCCGATGGCGGCTCCCAGACAGACTCCGCCCCTCGCTTGACCGACCCAGACGCCCCATGCGAGCCAATGAATGCAAAAACCACGAGGTGATTCGACGCCGAAATCGACCCCCGTCCTGCCAAACAAACGTCCAGTCGCTAGGGCGACAACACGAACGGAACATGGGCTCATTTTCGCGAGGGCTAAGAAACGGCGAGATAAACCGGGTTAAGGAGGGGATGGGGCGCGACCCTCAATCACTACAGGAGATATCTGTCACCAATTCCCGAAGGTTTCCTGGTTCGAGCACCCCGCTCTACTCGGATGCTGGAAGTCCCACATGTGCAACCAATAATTTGCTCCATATTTGGTGCCTTTTCGCACCTCGACCGCCTCGTGGTCTGTGCGGTCGTCGCGATGCGTAGGCTTGTGGTCGAGCACTGAAGGCCACATAGCAGCCCGGCCACGCTTTGGCTTTACTGAGACATTGAGCAACGGGAAATATGTCTCCCCACCCTAAGGGCATCGACGAAGGTCGGGAAGGGACAGGGCAACATTCAAGCTGTGTCAAGATGCAGCTTGCGCTACAATGCCAACCCGGGCGAAAGAAGGGCATGGTGTGCGGGCAATGCTCTGTACACACCTCGTCCACGTCGTTCAAATACATATAGAATGTGTATAGACGTGGTCCCCACGCCGATGCACTGGGTGCATTCTGGTCATGATGGCGTTTGTAAAATTGACCAGACTGGTAGCGTAGGATTTGTAAGTGTTCCGCATTCTCCTCGGGTACCCCAGTGAGCTCCATGATCCTGCGACGAATATCCTTGACGACCGGGTCGGTACCACAGCCCGAGTGTTCGCACCAAGCAGTTGATGAAGTCCGTACAGCCTGAACACCATCGCCAGCAATGGAACGGCCCCAGTGCGTGCTTCCGAGTTGGATTATGCGATCGGCCTCATCAGGAGTGAGGAAGTCATCAATCGTGATCAACCACGGGTCTCGAGAATGAACAATGGGCTGGATATGATGGGGATAGCGCATGGCAGCAGTCAGATTAGGTGTCAGGATCAGATTTTCGACGGAGCATGCTTATCACTTTCATATGGACACTTGAGCTTGCAGCAGGAGTTCTTATGAATGAGGCGGTCATACCTTGTATTGAGCAAATTCTGGTGAGAGGATCCGCTCGAACATAGTAGTGGTCGTTCCCGGTGCGGCAGCGGGCGACTGACCAGGGAAGGCCACGTCCCTGCGACACGTGCTGCTCTGCAGCATGGCACACCTGCAGGCGCGGGGATAGGCTTAAGCTCCCGTTGTCTTGACAGCCGACGGACGACTCCCATTTTGCAAGGGTCCATTTGGATGGGGAGACTACTCTTTGAAAAATGTTGGGGCAGGTGACTCACCATCCGCACGCCCAGCGGCACTCGCTGAACATACTCTGTGGATCCCGCTCGCAGCGACCAGCCTGTGCGTCTGCCTGACAGCGAATGGGATCGACGTCGTGGCATGTGGGGGATTGGCACAAGTGGCAGGTGACCTGCAGCGAGCGAAGATGGGTTACAAACCGGTGAGCATGATGTGATGGCATTTACACAAGCCCGTGTGCTCGATGGAAGTAATACACGCTTGCGAAAATAAAAGAAGTTAAATTAGGAGCGCTACTCCTGCGCACCCGGCAGTTGCTTCTCATATAATTTGGATTCGAGTCACATTCGCCCACGGCAGCCCATTGGCCGCAAAACGGAGACAAGTCAGCGCAGTCCTTCTCAATCGTCAGTGGAGGCGCTTGGGGAGCAGGAGCCGTGCTACAAAGTCTGCATGCGTGAGCACATGCCTCGTGCATGTATTTCGAATTCTTGTCGCACTCACCAGCTGCGGCCCAGGTCTTGCATGCCCCATTTGTGTCTGGCGAGGCACATGCTGTTGGGAGGATGGCGCTGAGAGCCTGAGCCTCGGCCTGCGCAGCGAGCGCCCGTTTGGATTCGGCACTTAGCTGAGGGGGAAAGTGATGATGGCGCATCGGCTCCGTCTCACCGTCGCGCAGTCGCGAGGTGTAAACCACAAGCGCTACGGTGGCAGAGAAGGAGGCGATGAGGCCCAGCATGATGTACCCTTCAAGGCGTTTTATCATGGCTGCGCAAGCGTGCACGCAAAAGCGGCGGATCGAGAAAGAGAAAGTGGGTAAGTAGTGGGTGGGCCTCGGTATGCCGAGGTGAGCAGGCCTGCGAGAGAGAGGAGGAGGCGCGGCCTGGTCTCGGCGGGCCGACCGTCCAGCGAGCGTGGAGTGCTCCGGGCGTTTCGCACAGAGAAGAGAGGGTGAGAGACTAGATTAGGCACATCACGGTATGCAAGAGCTTAGTTCAAGGCGAGAGAGAGAGGACGGCATATGTATGGACGCCCGAGGGGCAAGCGCGGCGTGGGCTCCGGCCGTTCCTTCATCACGACGGTCACGGTGAAAGGTGCCACACCTCAAGGGTACCCCCCCCACCCCACCCCTTCTTCTTCACGCCCCCCTCCCCTCCCCCCCCCCCCCCCCCCCCCACCCCACCCCGCCCGCCTCCCGGCCCCACAAACCACAAACCCTTCGTGATTTGTAGTAGAATACTACACTAAGAGCTCACAAGCTAAAGGCGATGGGCACCGGCGCGGAGGGAGAAATGATCATCTCACGTGGTTCTCGTTTCTTTTGGTCCTTCAGCAGCGTTCGAGCGGAGAGAGGAGCGAGGAGAGAGGGCTGGTGCAGAGGGTTGGGATCCTTCCCTCGGGGGAAACATCGTCTTGAACATATGCTACTACCTAGAGGTAGAGGTGGGGACGGTAAAAATCGGGTTCTCAGGATCGCTTTCTTCTGGCCAAAAAAATGCATGGATGGCCTCCATATGCTCTAACTAGAAGACCCTCCGAGTCTCAACTTCCAATTCTTTCGCGCGCGCGCGCGCCGACGTGAGAAAATTCCCATTTTTTTGCCTGGCGGTGTCGACGGCCCACGTTACCACTTTAACGACCGCTCGGAAGCTGTTTTTGGTCGCTCGGCCGCAATTTTTTGCCTGGGTGGGCATCATCAGTTATGATGATAATGGTATACTAGATGGATACACATGACTCGATCGTTTATCGATGTTTAATGCTGTACATAAGTGCCCAATCTACACACGAACAACTCGGGCAATTGGACACAGCCGCCCTCGCTGCTTCCAATTGCGATTCTATTCTTAAGACCTGCGCGTGGTTGACTTTCCATTCTTTGCGCACCTCTAAAATCTCAACGGCAAGGTCGTAAGAGTCGTTGACGGCTTTGCACTTTTCATTCAGCTCGGGGTCGTCTCCGTTCTTGTCGGGAGCACCTCATGTTGAACAATGTGAGGGGCACCTCCCAGGCTTTGCGCGCTCTAATGAGCGGTATTCCCGTACTAGAGCTTGCTCGGGTCCATCCTCCCAATCTCGTCATCGACGGCAACCACTGCACATATTTGTACGTCGAGGACACCGAGGATGACCCGATCGTAAGTGTGCACTTTTGCGATCAGCCCATTCCCAACGATGTGCACGTCCCTAGGAGCGTTGTGGTGACGAGTGGTGTCCGGACGGTCGTGAGCAGTCCTCCGTACCTGCACGCCTGAGAGGCGGCGTGAAGGGCGGTGTCGAGCGTAGGAGTCGGTGTCGAGCGTGAGGAGCGGTGTTGAGCGTTGCTTGATGTTTCGCTTGGTTTGGGTGAATGATTCCGGTGTGTCCGTGAGTCAGTGTGCCGCGCGTGTTGGCACGTCGGGTTTCCACGCTGCCTTCCACTCGGCTTCAAGCGCGGCAAAGGCCTCCTCCTTCTCCTCGGACTCCGCTCGGACAAGTTGGTGGTCTTCAACCCAGGGAAATGGTACGTCTTGAAGCGAGGATCGAGCAAGGTGCAAGGTCGCGATAGCTTGAGCTTGAGCTTGAGCTCGTCCCGTTGACGTTGGGGGACCTCCGTTAGCCAGCGCCGGACCAAGTCATCGTGCATCACGGTGCGGGCAGGGAGCACGAGAGGGGAAAGATCACCGGGAAGGGGGGGGGGGGTACCGGACCATATCTAAGTGAGCCCTTCACCCCCATCCCCATACCCTTGGTAGTGCACGGGGCGCGGGGGGAGCCGCCTGATGGCGAGGGGGGAAGAAGGGCCGGGAGAGTGGGGGTGTAGAAAGTTGTTGCTGCGTTAAAGTAGTGAGTCCACGGCCGCGTGTGCCGTGAGAATATTAAAATGTTTAATCATATCTTGCGCGCTTGCGCTTGCGCTTGGTCGGAACTTGAACTTGTTGAGAATAGTAACACATGACACACTGACGACACACTGCTACCACTCTGCATACACGGCAAAGTAGAAGCTGGAAACGAGCTAAGGACTTCTCTCACCCACTCGTGGACTCCATTTTGCTCACGCGGATCGCCCAGCCTCACGAGGATGCTTTGCAGGCACCAGGTATAGTGCTCTTATACCTCACTCGTTGTCCTCCTCATTCTCATCAGCATCACCCTCAGACAGTCCAAACTCACGCTTCATGTCAAATGGCCAGCTCTCCTGCACCCTCTCGACCTGCAGGAGGACATACACGCTCGTCAACCAAAACTAAATCACAAACGAGAAAGAGAGCAGTGCGGGATGCCAAGCATGCCATGGGAGCGATCCATCTCTCAAGCCCGTCATTTTGAAGCAAGCCCAGATCATAACAGCAAGGGCCTGCTTAAGCTCAGGTAAGCTTGACCAATGCGATTTGGGGCAAATTACGAGGCACATACCGCTCCTCGCCTAATTATCCCCACACACCAGGCCACTCTTACCGGCCGAAAGCCATCATCGATGTAGTAGGCAAAAGCCCCAACTGTGCCAAAGATGAAGCCTAGGGCCCCGACGAGCTCCAGGGCAGCCTGGCCGTTGGACTGGAGCCAATCACGGTCGTAGTAGAATTCGGGCTCTGCAGTGCCATCATCATACCATAGTTCATGGCGTTCCGGAAGCTGGGGGGGGGGGGGGTGAAGGAAGTTTAAGGAGGAATTAGAGACAGGATGCTTTGCGTGATTTGCTTCAATAAACCCGTCCGGGTGGGTGGGGCTGGGGGCGGGCAGGCAAGGGGGTGGGGGGGGGTGGGGGGGGGGCAGGGAGGCGATGAATGAGCATTTTCGCCCCTCCCAGCTAATTGCCCCGGGTGGGGCAGATTTGTGCACCAGCTGGTCAGGATTCTTCCAGATGTCCTTCTCGTAGATCTTCGGCTGTGACATCGGGTCATCGGCGATGCCCTCGATGACAAGGTCAGGCGAGAAGTCGCGTTTGTAACGGGGAGGCACGAAGCCCGCGGCCATTGCTCGCGTCGCGCCCATGGTCCGCATGCTGAGGGAAGCGTGGCTCCGCGCGGCGGCGCGGGAGAGAGAAGAGCGCAGCATGGGCGCGCTCACTGCGAAGGGGGGGGGGGGGGGGGGGCAGGGGAGGGGGGCGCGCTGCGCTCTTTTTTACTTGTCGACGAAAGCTGTGTGACCCCTGCCGGTATCCGATGCAAGGTACGAGAGAGGGCAGAGGGTTGTTGAGACGACTCGGCAGTACTGTGTACTGTAGCGGCACTAATATTCAGTTGTTTTTTTTCACGCCCGCGTACAGCGAGCAGCGGACACGGTCCTCTGGTCGAACCCATGTAGTGATAAACAGAAAAAATGGATAGAACACCCGCACTACCCCGTAGCCCATGACAAGAATGCGACTAAACAAAAACACTGGACACGGGACACGGGGACTGGGGACTCCTTCATTCATAGATGGGGTAAGAGTACTGTTATGAGCTCTCAGTAAGAGTAATAGCTCCAAACTGCCAAATCACTGATATTAGTTGTCGGTTGCTAGACTAATCTTAAAGGTGCTGATCTACTACTGTGACTCCTTTTACTATTAGAATCGTCGCCTCCCCCCCTCTCCATCCTCCATCAACATCGATACTTCATACATACATACGTAGTAGCCTCCGTCGGTCGGCTTCTTGGCTGCTACGCTCTATCTATCCTCAATCTCTAAGATGTGATAGGTTCATCCAACTAGTAGTACCAATCTACGCTAGAGGAGAGAGAGAGTTTGTGTGTGGAGTGTCTCGTGAAGAGCGTAAATCAACACACGCGTGCGCGCGCACAGGAGAGTTTTGTTGTTGGTTGGGACAACTCTCATGAGAGCTGATATTAGTGCTGATATTGGTGATAGCTCTCTCTCTCGCTCTCTCTCTCCGTCTTTCTCGCGACGTGTTTGAGTTATCGGTGATTTGGGGTCGCGGTTGCTTGATAATTTGCTTGGTTTGGGTGAATGGTTCCGGTGTGTTCGTGAGTCGGTGTATCCTGTTGTTTTCAGGTTCGTTGTCCGTCGTTGTTCGCTGCGTCGCTGCACTCTAGCAGCCTAGGCTCCCTCCCTGAGGGAAGAGTTCAACTATCGTTAAAACGATAGGGTCATGGAGCGCGCCACGCTCCCCTCTCCTCTCTCCTCCCACCCCACCGCGCCGGCCGACCAGGATATGCTGGACGCCGCGCAGCCGCAGCAGCCACCTCCCAGGGCCACGCCAACCCAGGTACCCGCGAGCCGCAACCTGATCCGAGCCCACAACACCACAAGGACTGAACACACTCCAACACCACACAACTCCTCAACACAACCCTGCCAGCACAGCCAACCACACGCACACCCAAGGCCACAGAGCCAGAACTCCCATAGGGAAAGCCTTCGGGCTGGGCCCCTACAAAGCCGCGGCACTGTCCGCGTACGCAAGTACGTGGCGCAGTCCCGGCCGGTCCAAGACGACAATACACATCACGCAAGACGGCGAATACTTCGCCAACGAAAACAACGCGTGGTACGAAGTAGAACTTTCGTATCTAGGCACTCCGATTATAGAAGACCGCGCGACGAACAAACCGACGAACCTGGACCCGACCCCGCCGGCAAAGTGGGGAGAGGGCTACAAATCCAACAAAAGGACGGAGTACCCACTCCCAGACGAATACACACTCGATGGCAAAACAGAACTAGACAAAACAGAAGTAGAACACTTAACAAAAGCCCTACAGAAAGCTGAGAACAAACGCCGGCGGCTCACAGGCCCGGAAAACTGGGAAAAGAGACTTCGGCTACCAGACAACGTATGGGCGCACCTCGCCGATATATACACCTCGCCCATGCTTACGGCGAGAGACACACACCTCCACTACAAGCACATCACGCACAGGCGCATCGCCACGGCAAACAGATTCGCGGACCGAGAAACCACATGCCGTTTCTGCAAGAAAGCGGACGAGTCCTCCACCCACTTGGGGGAATGTTCGCGTATATCGAACATCTTCGACGCTTTAGATGCGATAGCAAGACACCCTCGACGATCTGACACGACGGGAGAGGAACTATCAATCAGAAGACTCTTCCTCTGCCCCGACGGCACGTGCCCCAAAGCACTACCCATACTATACCTGCTGGCTTGGAGATACATCATCACAGACTTCTACAGAATACATTACGACAACGCCTTTTTCTCGGAAGAATCGGTGCTAATCCGCATCATAGAAAGATTCACGAAACTAAGCTGCGCATTCATCTTCGCAGACTCGACAGATTCATCGAGGACCGCCCAAGCGGGTCTGGGACGTCAACCCAAAAAGAGAATCGACATGAGCGCGTTGAGACCTCTGTACGAAGCGGATAGCAAAGGCAACCTCACTCCCAGCGCGGAACTGCTGGCGCTAGCCTCACGGCTAGGGATAGAATATATGGTAAAGAACGCCTCGGGGACGGGCTCGGCGCCAAACCAAGCAAACAACTGATCAAACAACGTAGAAGTCTAGCTCAGACAGAGCTAAGCACAAGCCCCCGAACACACCCCAAGACACACGAGCAACATAAGGTCGATCGGGAAAAAGTGCCACATGGGAAAAGTACAACAGGCCTGCCCTGAACACGCGCCCGTAACCAGGCCCATGGTAGTGTACCAGGGCCGCACCCCCGACACCGAAGACAAAGGAACGAGGGGGGGAAGGAGAGGAAGTGGAGGGAGGGGATGAAAAGGGCGATGTCCGCTATGTGGAGGTAGAGACCGAGTAGCGATAGGTGTGTAGCCCTGAATCTTCAGATCTTTTTTTTTTTCCTGAGGGAAGAGTTCTTTGTAGGTCTAACAATCTCTTACTACAATCCAACACTCTAGGGCCGCTAGGAGTGCCTCGCCGCCCCACAGCCCTTCGTTCGCCGTTCGCCCCCCGTCCAGACACCCAAATGGGGTTGCCCGACCCAGTCCAGAATTTCATTCACCCGACTCCCGGCGGGGAGGAGGGCCAAAGCGCCGCGCTAGCCGCCGATACTGCTTGCGGCACGGAGTGGCTCAGAGCCCTCCGGCCACGCTCGACTCGACATATAGGCGATCGCGAGTGATACCGGAGGGGTGTGAGTCAGTAGTAGCATAGCGCATAACGGGCACCTTCAAGAATATTTTTTAAGTGGCACGCTCATATATTTTATCCTTGTCCGCTTACGAAGGCGTATCTTCGACGAGACGGGAGCCACACTGGGTCCTTGGTGTTGCTGACTGGGAAAAGGTGTGAGATGGGTTAGAGATGGGCCTTCCTTAAATCTCTTGGGGACGCTATTGAAGCGTCGGCTCTGCTCTCAGTTACGCCTTCATTTAATTATCCAATAGGCTATTACGTCACAAGGTGGCCTCGCCCCCTCGTCTCACAACAATGTGTATTTGGGGTCAAAACGTGAGGTTCTCATCTTCAATCAAGTGCTTAGTGTCCCAAACATGTCTCGTGCGCGTCAAATGATTGAGGGCGTCACTTGCATATGAACGATAATCCGACACACGCAGCTCATCACGCTCTCGAGGCTCCGTAAGACGCTCATGTTCGACAACAAGCTACTTTCGCAACCTGTTCAAGTCTGGCGGCCCAAAGGCACGGAAACGACCTGACGCCATTCACTCGGCCATTCTGCTACCCTCTCAGCGAGGAGCGGCGCACGACCACTCCTTGCCGCAGCTGCGAGTTGATGTAAAGCCCAGTGCAACAAGAATGAGGTGATGTCTGCCTTGGCAAGGTTGCCGCGGGTCAAACTCTCTTCGATGAGTTCGAGCAATCGATCGCCATCACCACCTGCCGTAGTTCCCCCGCAACCACTAGCTGCCTTTGCAATGACGGACGCCGCGGTCCGTGCACCGTATTTGGCGATGACGCCAACTGGCTTTGGCACGTCGATTTCCGTGAGGGGAGCAGCCCAGGCTTGAACGCGATGAGGTGGAGGCTGTGCGATCAGCAACTTGTGTGCGAGTTGATCGAGGGCAGTGAATGTGTCAATGCGCATAGCTAATGGCTCAGCCGACCGTAGTGGAAGCAGCACCCACGCGGTAAAGGTTGGATCTCCCATCGACTCCGCCAAGTACACGTCAAGCACCCGCCGGAGGAGGGAGGTCACATCAGTGCCGGCCTCACATCCAAGTAAGTCGGATCCGAGCCAGCGGGCGCTGCCTACGTTGTGTTCGCGGGCGTCGTCACGTCCGCTTGCGCCCGCGCCTCGCAGATTTTGGCGCTCCAGGGCCTCGATGTCTCCGCCACCGCACCACGCATCAAGGAGAGCATCGAGGGCGCCGCTGATGGCAGGATCACGCCAGGGCGCCAGTGGCAGCTCAAAGACTTGTAGTCCTCGGCACAAAAGCCGAGAACGAGGCACCCAACGCAGAGGAGCGAGCGCTCCTGCAAGGATTTCCGGTGTGTTGCGGACTCCTATCTGGCGCCAATGCTCTGGTGCACTTTGGAAGCTCGTGCCTCCTCTGCTGAAGGCCCTGAGTAGTCCGAGAGCCGCCTTGAGCTGGCCGAGTATACCCTCCTCTCCCAACACGCCATTCGCATCGGTGCCGAACGCAAAGACCGGTGTCGCAAGCCAATCCAGCGGTAGCGGTAAGCATGAACGCGCAGAGACAGGGCGTAATGCCGAGAGCCGCTCGCCCCGGCCCTCTATGCGTGCTTGAGCTTCTTGCTGAGCCTCATAGGAAGGAAGGCGGAGAAGTTGGATGTAGGTAGCAAGAAGCGCCGCGCGGAGTGCGGCGGCGCCGTCACCAGTTGCATCTTCTTTTGCACGTGGAAGAGCGCTATCATCTCGGTCACCAAGACTGCCCCCCTCAGCTGCCGCTAAGAATGCGCCCCCCGCACTATTGATCCACCGGGGGCTCAGGAGCAACGCACTCGCCAGCGCCTGGGCGAAGGTCTCGTCCCCGGGCCGCATCCAGGTAAGCCCGCAAGCAACGAGTTGGATGAATGTGCGCGCGTCTCTGGCGCGGACATGCAAACATGTCGCATCGCTGGTGGCGCTCGCGGCGGCCGGCGCTCCCGCAGAGTCGATGGCATCGATCATCTGAGTGACGAAATATGACAAGCGGCCTGCGATCTGCAGCACGTTGGTAGTGTGCGCCTTCCGCTCGAGCGCGTCGACGCCCGACTCAGTGTTGTCAGTCTCGGGTTTACTATGAGCGGAAGAATGCGCCGCTAGCTCTCCCCTGCCCAGAGGTCCGACTGCATGTGGGAGGATGGCACAAAGCCGCCAAAGCAGTTGGCAGGTCTCTGCGGCACCTCTTTGGTGCTCATCACCGACGCCACCAAGCCGCACCTCCTTCACATTACAATCACGAGCAGTGCCCAGACATTCATTGGCAGCACCCCCGTGAACTACAGAGTCGGCTCTGGCTAGCATAAGCAACAATCCGCGGTGTTGACGTGTAAGCTGCCACCAGAAGCGGACGAACCCAAGCAGACTCTCGAGCGCCGCGGTGAGTGCCACGGCAGAAATGATGAAGGGGGGACCGCAAGCAGAGGAAGAGGCATTGGAGGCAGCCGCTGCTGCTTCAACAACGCTGAGTGCCCAGCCCAGCATCCCGCTGGGGCCTCGCGTTGCAGGCACCAGACTCTCACTCTCACATGTGCTTCGTTCCTCCTGTGTTGTTACGTTTCCCCCCGCCATCGCGTTGGCATGCCTATCGACGTCTGCAGTGCGACACGCCGCGGGGAGCATGACTCGTGCCACTACCGTTTCACACCATGGCAGGAGCTCAAGTGGACCTCCGGTAGCCGATAGGGCAGAGGCGTTTCGGGGAAGACCTAATAGAAACGACGCAAGAAAATGGAGACAGGAGCCGGACAGCACGGACCGAGCATCATAATGCGTGTAGGTGAGCTTGCTACGAGGCGCGTCCTCCGACGTGATGTCATGTATCTCACACAATGCTGGCGCGTCGTTGTGCGAGATCAATAGCCGTGCGGCGGCGGGGACAAATGCAGCGGTGTGACGCCATCGCTCACTCGAAGATGCATCTGCGCGCGACAATATGGCGGCCTCCGCATCAGTCAAAGACCTACCGCCACCTTCACGTGATCCCTTCTCACCCACGCGGTAGGCGCCGCCGAACGCTCCTGCTGCCTCTAGAGCAATCAATTGCTCTGCTTTGCTAATGGGTTGGCCGTCCGATCCTGAACATGGATCTGCAGCGCCAGATGTTGTCTCATTTGCACTGGAAGTAGCATTGTTACCGTAGTGAGTTTCTTGGTTGGCCTGTTCCTCTCCTAGTGCGTACAACGATGGCGTCTCAGCCGTCCTAGCCTCACTGGCTTCCGATATTGTACAGAAGGATTCGAGAAGGTAAAAGGTGGCGGCACTCAATTGGCAGCGGGCATATGTTGAACAGGGAAGCGTGGCAAGACCCCGTTCCTCCCTCTTCTCTCGTTCCTCACTCTTATCCTTGTGCGTCTGTGCTAGAGATGTTGCGATCATCGCCACTCTGGCCTCGGTGCGACCGTCTCCGCACGCCTCCGTACCGACTTCACAAGCTGGAGTGCACATCATAGGCAGCACGCCTGGGTGCGTTGCTTGGGACAAGATTGGAAACCAGCTCGCCAACGATGGAGCAGTCAGGCCGTAGGCGGCGAGACTCCGCCAAGCACCCGCGGCTGCGGCTCCATGGAGTTGGACCTCCGCCCGACGGGCGCAATCGCTACTGCCACCCGGTCGAGGCAGAGTTGAAGGTAAGGACCGGATGTACACCGCATGGAGCGCCGGTAGGATACCACCTTTCAACATGGCCTCTGCGACTGTTCTGCCCGACGCGATGAGAATCTGGACAAGGGCGAGGGCTAGACGAAGCGAATCACCATCAGTATCGACGGATCGAACAATACCGGAGAGGGAATCGGCAAGGTGCGGCGTTAGAGCCACAGAAGAAGCGAGAGATATGGAGTGTTGGGCGATCATGCACAATAGTAGCAACACACGCTGAGTAGGCAGGGGTGTTGAGAGGAAGGCGGAGATCAAGAAGGGCGGCCGGATGGGCACGAATAGGGAGTTAGCAGCATGGGGGCGAGCGCGAACGGGCATGGAGACAGGAACTTCATTAGGTGGGTGGAGAACGGGCGGCTTGAAGCCATTAGCCGAGGAAGCAAGATTCGCATGAGATCGTAGTGCATCCGGACACCGAGATGGCCCGCCAGTGTGCTCTCGATACAGAGAGTGTCGCAATTTGGGGAGAATATGAGGGCTCTTACTTGCTTGGCCACGGGGGCGAGCTCTCCAGCATCGATCAAGTACCGTAGCCTTGCAGTCATTCCCATGCGTACCCAGCCAGCCAACAAATCCGCACGACAAGCGTCCGCGTCGGTAGTTTGCGATGACATTGGCCTGGACGCATCTTTGGATTCTCGTTGGGTACTTTGAGTAGATGAGGTTGATGGAGGCGCTAGCACATGCGGACCCTCGTAACCCCGCCAATGTGAATGGGCAGGGTGTGTGGCAGTGAGGATGGCTGCCGCAGAAGGACCGCCAAAGAGCTCGCTCAAAGCGGCCGCGGCATCAAGTGCAGCATGGACTGCAGAGGCGTGAGAATCGTCGAGGGAAACCTAGCAAGGTATTCAATCCGGGCAGTCCATAAGGTGCGAATCCCGTGCCATGGCAATGTGGAAGGCAGTATCCGGAAAGTGGACCGCGCGGAAGGAGGGAAGGGGGTGACACTTACCCTCAGCAAGACGGCCACATCTGCGTCTCTGGTCCATCTCTTGATCATTTGCCCCAGCTTGGAGCTCCGTTGGCATTGCCAACAACGTGCTAGTGTACGCAATGCAGAGGTCCTCTGCGCTGGCACTGTAGATCGAGACAGGTGCACCTGCAAGATGTGGGGCACGACGAGAGCGGTGGTGAGATAAGCAAATAAGACGCAACTGAGCTCAAAGCATGAGCAGGTGAGCGTGATGGTGTGCTATCTGGACGGAGCAACTGTGCGTATCGTGCTTATGAGTTTTAGCTCACCAATTCTGCTAGTGTATAGCCAGCTTCCAGCGGTCTTTCGCCATGATGATGCAAGCCCTCTGTTTGGCTTCTTTCCCCAACAACTAATTCGCCGCTAAAATCGAATCTCTCGTCATGCATCCCAGCCGCGCGAAGAGCTGCAGCCAAAGCCACCTCTGCGGACCCGCTCTCTACACTGTGAGGCCCCGGATGATCACCGCTGCCGGGGTGATTACGCGTGCTATCATCACTCTCAGCTCTGCTCGGCGTATTCATCAGTGGTGGCGTATCAGCAGGAAGCGTCCACTCAAGCTTGAGGTCTTCTAGGGTTGGCACAACGTTCTTGATAGGCTGCTCATTCTGTGCTCGTGAGTTTGCCCGAATGACGGCCTCCTTGTACGTAGAAACTCCGATGGCGACGGCGTTGCCAGCCGGTGGAGCTGCCGAGGGTGCTATCACGCGCCCTAAGCTTGTCTGCATAGTAGTCGTGACCGCTGTGCTACCAGCTGCCCTGCCCCTACGCAACTTCTCGATGAGCCCCGGTTCCAAGATTGAAAACATCTTTTGCTGGGCGCGACGAATCTCATCCTCACTCATCGCCGCGATCGCGGAGCGGTTTTCAGCGTCGATACCAGAAGCGCGAATCTCGGCGTCCAGCGTAAAGGCTGAGCACTTCACAGGAGGGGCATTGTTGACGACCCCTGTGTTGCTGGGCCGCGCGGAAACTGCGCGGAGCTGTGAGCGCAATTCCACCTCCAGCTGATCGCGGTGCAAGGCGCGCGGGAAACCGCGTTCGTGGATCATCGTCCGTGGAGCGCCCACGCTGAGTTTGCGCTCGCGTATGTCACCCATGATGGCAACCTGCGGCGCCTCTGGCGGCCCCTGCTCTGCTGCGCTGGTGGGCCGGCGCTCGCGTGGAGGGAACCTCACGTTGGGGTTGAGAATTGGGAGCACGTTGCCGTCGATCACATCCTTCGGCCCGTGAAGTGGCGCCGCCGTCGGGCCCCTGCTCACTGAGGGATCAGGTGCCCTTCTTGTGGTCGAACTCGATGCACTGCTGCTGCTCTGGGCAGCGGTAGAGCCTGCTTGGGAGGGCAGGCGCGAGACACGCTGGACGGCTGCCGCAGGTCGCTTGCCCGAGCGCAGGAACTCCTCCTGCTCCGCCAGCTCGGCCGCGAGCTCGGGAGGCAGAGGCTCGTCGACGGTGCGGCGCGCCGTCACCATAAAAGAGGGAAGAGGAAGAGGCAGAGAGAGGCGCGCGACCACCACACAGGAAGCGGGAGGGAGGAGGCCTGGAGGAAATACCGGGAGGGGATTCCTGTTTGGCCCAGCTTATTGGGCCCAATGACTGTGAGAGAACGGTGTATGTAGATCAGAGTAACCATTGGAGGCTAGCTAGCGCAACGAGTCGGTGACGATACCACGTTACCACATCGTACTCCGGAGGAGTAGAACTACCTCTACAAAACAACTCAGACTAAACACTCCCCCACAGCGATATCGCTGCACAAACTCAAACTCAAACTTTTTCATTGAGAATTGAGAATGAGAAGGGAAGAAAAAAAATCTTCTTAAAAATTCCCGCTACGTATGCGGCGTGAGGCAGCTTGCTAGTGTACCTCCCTACTACCCTACCTTAACCCCTAGCAACCCCCTTCCCCTTCCCCAGTGCCCTCTTTAGCGGAGAAGCTGGTTCCAGGGGGGCCGCGCACGCTGCTTCGGCCGGGAGTTGGAGAGAAGGGGGTGGGAGATTGTGACTCGTCTCTTGATCCAGTTTCGACTCGGATTATCCTCGTTGATATAACGCGAGATCTTTATTGGGTCTCGGTGCGATTCTTATTAAGAGATTTGGCTACCCTAGGTGATGTTTCTTATGTCCAGGCCTCTCGCCGCCTGCCGCCTGCAAGAGGTCCTCTGTCGCTCCTAGATTGAAATCCTTGTCGATAGTGTACAGGGGGCTTATCATTTTCCGGATATGTTTGTTGCTCGGGGCGTGTAGCCCCATGTTCTCGCGCTGTTTTTTCAACCTTTGAAAGAAACCGACCTTCGCCGTTACTAATAAGTGGTATCTCGTAAGGATTGCTCTCAGTATTGTTCTAACGGACCTACCGTCCGCGTTGCCATATTGAATGTTGTAAAAGTCCGTAAGGATGTACCTCCACGCCAGGATACCTAAGTATCCCGAGGAGGGATGCGGTCTATCTATCTGATAGCAAAAAAGACGCTGGGCTATCTCCGAGTCTCCGAGCCCGGCCTAAGATTCATTCCCATAAGTCCTTCTATGAATTCGAAGATGGGCTCCATCGCGATGCACGTGGCTATGTGGGTGGAGCTCTCGGGGGTTATACCGCAAAAGCGGCACGTCGGGTCGTCGGCGAACCGGTTCGCCGTGGCTAATCTCCTATGCAGAATGTGTTTGAAGTGCATATACGAGTCTCTCGGTGTCAAAAAGTTGTACTTGTATAGCTGAGATACTTGTTTCCATTTCCCGGAGAGGTCCGGCAGTCGTTTCTCCCACCTCAATGTGGATTTTTGCTTCTTCGTTTTCCTCATTGCGAGGAACACTTTGGTCAGCGCCTTGACGTTAACATCTTCTAGGGTTTTATTCGCGCCTTTAAACGTGTATTCTTGCGGTATCGGGTACGCCGTCTCGGCCGGGCCGTCGTATGCTCGGCCCCACTTCAGCGGAGTGTATAGTTCGTCCGTTAATGGCTGCGGGTTGGCCCTCTCATGGATATGGGGTTCTCCCATAACGTTAAGCTTGACTACGTGATAGGCGCCACTCCGGCGCAAGTAATACTTGTGATCTTTATCTACCAGGATGTCTCCTAGGTCGTGCGCGTCTGGGTCTTCTTGAGGGGCTAACTCATGTTCTCCCGGAGTGAGGGGGGGAGACACCGCTTTCTTCCTAAGAAGGTGCATATAGTCTTTGGTGGCATCCGCCATTCTGGCTCTAGTCCATTCGGCTATCTTCTCCCATAACCTTAGAAATGGACCTACCGAGATGTAGTTGCCTCTATGGCGTATCCAGCGTTCTCCTTCCGGCAGGCAAGCCGCGCATTCCTCCGTGGTGTAAACCTCTCCCGTGTCCGGGTTAATCGCATTATGCACAACAACCGTCTGTAGAGATTCCCACTTAGCCCTATGTGAGTGATGTATTGCCGGAGCTTTATGGAAATAGTTATACCATATCGGGGATCCTTGACTCCGCCTCCCCTCGTGTTTGTTTCCCTAAGGAACTTAATCCGTCTGAAATTATCTAGCGCTTGCTTCCAAAATGCCGGCAGCGTATTGTTACCACGAATGCTAGCCGAGAGGCTTCGTGCGTCGACTTTCGAAAATACGGCAGCTCTCCCCAATGGGGTGCGGCTGAACCACTGGTCCAGGGCGGTCTTCCAATCCGCCGAGGATGGGTTTAAGTAGCGAACTATCCATATCGCTTGCAGTGCACGCGTATGCTCGGCCATAGGGAGCAACCCGATCCCCAGAAGGGGCTGGTCTTCGCTCGTTCCCACCCTCGGGTATGCCGGGTAAGTTATCCATCTTCTACCTTCTTGCGAGGAGCCTAACTCCTCCGCTTGTAGCCGCGGAGACCTATCCCAGAGTATGGTTTGGACGTCGGAGTCGATGGCCTCCATGAACCACGACGGGGGGGTGGGCTAGACTGGGAGAAAGCATTCGACAGAGTGAACTGGGAATTCTACCGCCTTGTCCTCGAGAAACTAAAGTTCGGAGAAGACTTCCGTAGATACGCGAGAGCCCTCACGAACGCTGAAGCGAAACCCATACGATACATCAAAGCAAACGGAGGCAGAAGCTTCCCGTTCAACGTGGCGAGCGGAGTCCCCCAAGGATGCCCACTGTCACCGCTGTGGCTGGTGTGGCCGGGGCCACGGGCCGTGTGGCGCGACCGGAGTCACACTCACCTGCTCGGCCTCTGCGGGTGGACGCGGTCGCTTCGCCAGCGACAGCTCCATGGGTGCTGGGGGGGCGCCCGCGGCGGGGGACCCGAAGGAGAGGTGGGGAGCGGCGGCGCGCTCCATGGCGACCAACTATAAAGTTAGTTGACATATGTATTATGAAGGGGGTATGTATGTAACATGTGTTTTGCAGGTCTGCGCCGTCGCGCGGAGAGAAAAATCCTTGTTGCAGTGAAGAAGTGAAGAAATAACACGTTCGATTGATTCTAGTAAGATGCATGAAAAAAAAAGAAACTCGTCTGCCACTGCCGACGACATGTGGTGTGAAGTGTGAAGTGTGAAGAGAAAGAGAGGAGAGAGAGCGAGAGCGAGAGCGGAGGGCAGGAAGCAGGAATCGTAACAAGTAACAACACATATTCCGAGTCCCCGTCCTCTTCTAGTAGAGAAAGAAGATTCTCTCTTGAAGAGAGAAGAGATGCGGAAAAGCAAGAAGGACAAAGGAGCTCTCCGTTATTTATCGGTTAAGTGGTAGACCTAGGCGTAAATAGACGTTTCTACCGTTAAAATTCTCTTCGCTCCTCGCCTGCGGCGTGCTCGCAGAGCTCAAAAGTCAGTTTGCAGTCCCACATGAACACATGAAGCCCCTGACCCGAAGCTTACCCTCCTGGCAAGCCATAAGGCATGCCAGGAGGATGGGTGGTTCCTTATTCCCCTCGGTAGGGGAGGAGTGGAGGGGGGGGGGGGGGGGGGTCGTGCCCGCCCATGGGCCATGCCATGGGTGAACCAAGAACCAAAAACCAAATAAGGTATATAAACTTAGTTGATGTTGATGTTTCAGCCTCAAAGGCTTTGTCAAAGGTCAAAGGTAAGCTTGTACCTCTCCTAGGAAGCCGCAATGATTGGGGACAAGGGTTTCGCCTTTGGCGATGGGGGAGCGTTAGAGTTTTTCTTGTTGTGCGAGTATAGCCTCATTGTTATTGTCAATAATTACTGTGTCGTGTGTCGTGGTCCGTAGCCTTCATCGGCAACGGCAACGGACAACGGAGCCCCTACCCCGCGATGGGGGTGTGCGCGGTCGGTGCATGGCTCGTCCGGTGTATGTGGCTAGGGATGCTAGCCAACAAGATGCTCTACAAGACTACCATTCTAAATGTCGGGTGTATAAAAGTACAGAGTACTCCCTTTATTTATTTAGCGCTTAGCGCCGAACAAGATGCTTTACGTTGAAGTTCTAAGTTCTAACGGTTTCCTTCCTCGGTCCGAGAAGCTGACGGGGGCGCCGATGCTGTGGCTCGCGCTGCTAAGCACCGTAAGCCTCTTCAGCCGGCGAGCGGCGCTGCAGCTGACGCCCGCAGCGGCAGTCTCATTCACTGCGCCTGCCTTTGCCAGTCAGCCGGATCAGGATCCTCGTGCTGCGCTACTCGCCCTGCTGGCTACCAGCCCACCGAATGACGATGTGGCCGTCGCCGCAGCGGTAGAGCAGCTCACACCGCTCGACCCATCAAGAGGGCGCGGCGCCACCTCTGCCGCGCTCGCTGGCCGCTGGCAGCTCCTATGGTCCGGACATGCCGACGCCTTCAGCCCGCTCCTCAACCTCCCTCGCCCAATACGGCCAGAGTCACTCCAGTTGCTCGGCTCTGCTGCTGAAGCTGCAGGGTGTGGGGAGGGGCGCATCGCCCAGCTGCTCGACTTCCCTGTGCCTCTCCTCCCTGTCGTGCGCTTGTCCTCCTCGGCAAGACCTGATCCAGCAGACGGTAGAACCCTCGAAATCTTTCCACCGTTTCGTCTCGAGCTACTTCCCGGAACCTCAGGTGGCAGTGGTGATGGGCGAATGTTGGTTGAGGCGGGCTCAGATGCTGAGTTCCGCGCTTTGAACGCTCGTACCGCGCAGGCTCAGGTTGCACCGCGCAATCGCTACGAAATTTCTTACCTCGAAGAGAGTGGATCTCCTGGTGCGTAGCTCCATTTTCCCAAGTCGCTCTTGGTTGCTGCCAGCCTCCAATCGCACGATTGCATCTCATTGCCACAAAGCCAAAATCAAAACAATCCACAACGGTCTCGTTTTTTTCCCAGTAGAGCACCTTTTTTCCAGTAGAGCACATTGCCTATGATCACCAATGGTATTGAGGCAATCTGCCTGTGTCAATCCTTGCCAAATAGGTGACCTGCGCATCTCTCGAGTGGTTGCGGGCGATCCAGTCATTGTTGGGTCTATTTTTGTTCACCAACGGTTGTGAAACAAAGATCCAAGGTCAATACAAGCTTAAATTATTGCCGAGAATCCGCGACCAGCCCTCAGGGTCGTTACAAGATTGTGAAAGGTATAGTGTTCTCCTTGCGTAGTATTGCATTGTGGTATTGTGCCAACCGTCTTGACATTGAACATCACAAGCCACAAGCTTTGCATCGACTATGGAGGCGCATGCATATTGCGATATTCGATATTTGAAACCATATGATATTCTTACCGCACATGCGGCCGTGGACCCACTACGTTAACGCTGCAAGGTTTCTACATCCCCACTCCCTTGGCCCTTTCCCCCCCGCCATCAGCATAAGGCGACTCCCCCCGTACACTACCCCAGAAAGAAGACCAAAGACAGACTCTTCGCATACCCGAACTCGCCGACGCCAGGCAGCCTGAAAGCCCTATAAAACCTTTTAATATTCTTACCGCACTCGCGGCGAATGGAACCACTACCCACTACAAGTAGCACGTAGCATACTCTCTACACCCCCATTCCCCGGCCCTTCTCCCCCCGCCATCAGGCGGCTCCCCCCGTACACTACTAGGGGGATTGGGGTGGAGGGCTTAGATATGGTCCGGTGGCCCGCGCCACCCCCCGGTGATCTTTGCCCCCCTTCCTCCTGTGTCTCCGAGTGGGCGGCCGACTCTGTCTCGTCTTATCCTGTAAACAGGCGCGAGACTTACCGATTTTCCGGTGGGCGCACAGCTCCCCCAGAAGCATCTGCGTCGATCTCGACGGCGTCGGCCGCGCTCGCGACCGCGCAGGGATCCCAGAGTGCCAAGCGCTCTGTTGGGGCTTGCGATGTGAAGGCGGCCAGTGCTGGTGGGGGGTACGGGCGCGCTTGGAGGGGGTAGATCGCGCGTGGTCGATCGTGTTTTGGTTGGTAAAGTGCTCCCAGCCCTCGATATTCAGCATGCGCGATCGCCAATGGCCTCCCTGCGGGGTTGGCTCTTTGGCGCTCACGCGTGCCCACAGCGCCTGCAAAATTCAGGCCGTGGCGCGCGTTATTCGTCGAGATATGGCACAGGCTGGACGCTGCCTTGTTTTGTACATGTATTTGGGGCTGAATTCACCGGTATCGGCGGTTGATTGGCGGTGTGATGTCCCGGCGACTCATTTTTGTACTGCTGGTCCGACGGCCCAACGTGTGTCTGTGTGTATTGCGTTGGGGGTATGTAAAAGAATGTAGATATACGTTCAAATTATGGGCAGCTAGCTCGTGTCTCAACCCCACCATAACCACCGGTACCCAACCAGCAAAAAAAACGCCGGTTGGCGACCATGAGCGGCTTTCAAGCGATCGCCAAAGTGGCAACGCTCAACTGAGCGGGCCCGTCGATTGCACCCGACCAAAAAATGAGATTTTTCGCCCGTCAGAGCGCGCGCGCGCGAAAGAACTAGAAGCTGAGACTTGGAAGGTGCATTCCTACCATCACAACAAAGTGTCCCATGCCATCATAAGGCCAATTGGGCCCAATTCTGAAAAGTCGATTTTTCCCCTCCCCACCCCTAAACTCAGCGCCCCCATCTTTACGAATAACGACAAAGGAGCTCTAGTCATGAATACGAACCTGTCCCTAATAGCTCAAGCGCTCAACATAGCGGAGCGGCTAGCCTGAACTGTAAGAGGCCCGCCGAGACCCACGCCCTACCGGACAGATGCCCATAGCTACTCTGGACTACAGGCTCCCGACACTCAACACCTAGAGGACAACATGCAACAACCGGTAGATGGCGCAAGAAGAAGTAGCGAGGAAAGCCATCGGGTATCGGTACACACCGCCTGCCACCGGAAACCTACTGCACCCAGCCCCTAGGTAGAGCACGAGGGGACGAGCCGCAAGGCAGGTGGAGGGGGGATAAGGGAAGCGGGCGTGGCTGCATAGAAGCTGTGCAGGGTCGCGCGCGCGGCGAGACTATTAAGAAGTTTTTTTTAGGTCTATAGTTCCTAAGGTCCCGCGTGTCGCCTTTCTTATATAGGAGTATTATGTCACCTTCCCTCATAGATACGCCTAGGCATCCCCGCCCTATTGCTAGATTCAGGACTCTTACTTAAGAAGTCATGCTTGATGCTTGACTAGGTTCCGTGAAACTTTTACATACACAACGGACAAACACAACGAACTTTTCCCAAGCGCAGAATAACGGGGGCTAGCCTCGAAATTGGGGGTAGAATATAGAATAGAAAAGCAACACCCAACCCAGACACCGGACCCAACAGTCGGGGACTAAAATCATAATCGAATAATAACTACACGGCACGCAAAATACGCACACGCCCAGAGCACCCGGATACTCACCCGACCTGAGAGACACGTCAACACTAAAACCAATAGTAGACCCGCTTAGACTACCCAAAAAATCGACGAACCAACACCAAAAAGCCTAACCACAACCCACAATCCAAACCAGGCCCATGGTAGTGCACCCGGGCCGCACCCCGGAAACCAAAGAAAAAGGAACGAGGGGGGAAGGGGAGGAGGTGGAGCGAAAGGAAATTAAGGGCAGTGGCGGCGGAACGGTAGTAGGTGCCGGGCGTCTGGTAGGTGTGTAGCCCAAAACCTTCAGATAAATTTTTTTGGATGGGCTGTAAGAGGGCTCTGCGAGAGTGGGCGCGGTGGGCATGAAAGTCATCATCCCTGGACTTAGAGCTTAGCACCGGCGCTTGCGAGTGCTTGTAGCGCGCCTATGGATGGGACTTTTGTTATTGCCACTTCCCCGCCGGCACAATGGAGGTCTAAAGCACTTGGAGCGTTTGCTCTTCCTCCCGCATACTGCACGGCTTCTCCTCTATGCTGTCGTCAAACAGTTAGTCTCCTACGCACTTTGCGAAGATCAATGCGACCACATTGGCTGAGGGCTTCTCCACAAAGAGCCACAAACACAGCGCTAGTGCCGAAGCCCAAAGGAGGTTCGTGGTAAAGGCAGCCGCATACCATGCGTCCGAGAAAGCAATGGGGCGTGTTTCTCCGTAGTAGAGTGCTGTCATGAGTAAAGGATGGATGACGTAGATGCCGAAAGCAAGCTTACCCCAAAGTTGGAACGGCCACCAACTCAAGACAGCGTTGGTTAGCGGCGCCCGTTTCGTAAAGCACACGTACCCGATTGCGGAGAGTGCGACTGCCCATCCCAATCGAGAAAAGGAGATGTAGGCTACATTTTGGGCATCCCCCCAACTCGATGGAAGGCTCTGGTACAAGCCATATGTCCCAAAGGCGGTGAGAAGCATCACTACTGCAGCAAAGGCACATAACAACGTGGACATTTTCCTCGAGGCCATCACCCTTGCAGTGCCGTTGTGGCCGCCTCTGACGTCGACACTGCCCGCAACGCGATCCGAGAATGCGTTGCCGAGGAGTCCTTCCCGTCGCTTCAATTGGGCACGCTCTTCTTGCCGGTAATCCCAAAGCATGGCAAAGCCGACGCCAACGAGAAATGGCTGCGCACGCGTCCATGGCTGGATGTAAACGCGGGTAAAGTAGGTCATGTCGAAGAGCGGTGAGGCAGCGTAGTGGTTCGTCGCGGAAATGACGGCATTGGCCACTGTCGATCCGAGCAGCAAGGTGCCTAGGAACGACCAGCCTAGGCGGCGCCAACGAAGGAAGGGGAAGACGACGACGGGAGCAAACAAGTAAAATTGCATGTCGTTTGCCAAGTACCACATGTGGCGCTCACACCCACCGAGCTTCGAATTAGAGTCTGCCAGACTGACGAGATTCTGTGCGTACAACAAGTCCACCCACCACCCACCTGCAGCACACGCCTCGCCTTCCCGGGAGGTCATCTCGTAAAGAGGCCCGTCACCGAGAGAAGGTAGAAGGCCGATCGATGTGCCAATGGTCACGGCAACCAATGGTGTCAAACGCAACCACCGGCCTAGAGCGTAAATGGGGTACAAGCGAGCCCACGCGAGGCCCCGATGGCGCATCTGCTTAATCAGAGCAAGTGCAGTGAGCACCCCTGACATCCAAAAGAAGGTATCGACCGCGAAGAAGGCGGCAGGGAGAAGTTGATATGACATGCGCGAGATGCGACCCCCCTCGGGTGGGACGGAGATGCCAGCCAAAACACCCTTAGGGACCCCATCGGCCCACCCCTTTGGGAGGAGCTCAGCAGCGTACTGCATACCCCCTGGGCCGATGGCATACACGAGAGTGTGGCCAAAGACCACCCATGCCATGGAGAGCGAGCGCATGCCATCAAGGCATCCCATCGTGTCATCAGGTCGCAGTGAGCACAACGATCTGCAATTACGACGTAGGGAGAAGCAATGCAGCAGCGCACGAGAGAGGGACTCTTCCGTCCGGATCGCTGTGTGGGTTGTCGACATGTGAGCCTCAACGTGTTGACCGCAGCTGCCATCACTGTCCCCGTTGGGCACACTAGCCGCACTTGCATCTGAAGTTTGCCCCCCATCCGCACTCTCCACCTGCTCTCTTGCCGCAATCAAAGGCGAGACACCCAACTCTGCACAGGCATTTCTGCCGTCGCGCGACTCGTGCGCGTCAACCATCGTTGCCACTGTTGCAGTCAGAACTAGCGCCCCAAGTATAAACAGCAAGACGATGCCAACTAAGGAGAGGGGTTTCCGCTGTGTTCCAACCGTCACCAAGAACCGAGTTCCATTGACCATCTGAAGGAGAGTCTTCAGGCTTGCAGTTGTGGCCTCGAGCGACAAGCGTTTATGGTCGAGAAGTGTGTGCAGCGCAGCGATCGACGAGTGCCAGCCATGACCCGGGCCATGCAAGAGTGCCATGTCGGCTAATCGCAGCGCAGCCTCGGCTTGGGTGGCATTGGCGCTCTGTGCAAGAGACTCTGCGAGCTTCAGCCCGGCATCAATCTCAGCGGCGACATGGGCAGCCGCGGCGGCAGCTGCAAATGCGTTCGCGATCAATCGCATCCCCGATGCGTTCGCACGCGATGCCTCCACCTGGAGCTGCTCCTCAGCAGTGCGGAATGATGCATTGGAATCGACGCGAGAAGCTGCTCCGGCGAGAGTCGATAATTGCGCTAGTGTGGCCGTGAGGGTTTCACTTGCCCTCTCGAGAAGGCGAGGGAGCTCGTGCGTGAAGCCGCCTTCGATGAGTTCAGAAGAGCACTCCGAAGGTACGCAACACCCAAAGTACGTTGCGGTCGACGCCGTAGGCGTGGTATGCACGGCGACGTCTACCGAGAATTGCACAAGAGCGTATCGTGCTGCGAGCTGCATGTCCTGCGTGCCCGGCTCGATGAGAGCACTCTGGTTGGCAATGCGTATGCACTGAAGGTAGTTGCCCAGGTCACTCAGCCGCGTGCCCGATGCTGCACGGATCTTGGCGTCCAACGACTCCTTCTCCAGAGGCCGAGCGTTGGGCGGAAGGAGGTCCGCCGCGCTGCCGAGCAGCGGTGAGAGGCACCAGCTGAGACAATCAAGCTGCGGGTGTGGGCGGGCGGTGGCGCGTGTGCAGAGAAGCAGCGCAAGCGCCGCAACCAACGCCCTCATCCCGCGCGACGGAGCTCAGGGAGGAGGCGGGGGGGGGGGGGAGGCCCTCGGAGACGCCGGGTCAGTGTTTTCGTCAGAGTTTTATTGTTGGTAGTATGTTAGTATAACCTTAGTGCTGTGGGACCATAGCCCTTCGACGGCAACACGGCAACGGAGCCCCTCCCCCGCGATTGGGGTGTGCGCGGTTGGCGCATGGCTCGTCCGGTGTATGTGGCTAGGAATGCTAGCTAACAAGATGTCATACGACGCTATAAGTTCTAACGTTGTACGTTGTACCCCCGCCGAGAGGTCACCGCAATCTCCTGACACCAGCCCGCACGCGGCACGCTCAAGGGTCAAGGGTCAAGGGTGCAACACATCATCGAATGGACTCGACGAATTCGATGAAAATCTTTCCTTCGAATTTGTGGCTGCCGGCGTTCCCGCAACTGGTTGGACCTGGACAATATGGTCAGTCTACACAAATTCTTCAGTGGTGGCCACTAATGCCATATCCAGATCCGCAAGCCGCAAGCATTCACCAGTTCAAGGGTGGGAAGGACACTTTACCACATCGAATCACTCCAAGCACCCCTCAGCTCTTACTTCTAGGGCTGTGGGGGTCGTGCGACGAAAGCAACGGCCATCCGCTCTGCACCACGGCGCCGGGCAGGATGATCCTCGACGAATCCCCCGGCCCCTGGGCGCCATCACGCCATCACGCGGAAAGGTCATCCTCGATCCTGGGCCGCCATGGTCTCCACAACTCGCTCAACACGAGCAGGAAGACTGCCATTGCTATGGGGAAAAAAACTTCTCAATAGTCTCGCCGCGCGCGCGACCCTGCACAACCTCTATGCTCCAAAGGCCCGCCCAGATTCCACACTCAAAACTAGGTCCAAGGTAGTGCACCTGGGCCGGACCCCGGATACCGAAGAAAAAGGAATGAAGGGGAGGGAGGGAAGAGGTGGAGAGATGGGAGACGGGAAGTAAGGATTAAGGGCGATGCGTCGGTAGAGAGGTAGAGGTACCTGGACCCAGTAGGTGTTAGCCCGGAATCTTCAGATGTTTTTTTTGCTGAATCGGACCGTTCGCCTTACTCGCGCATTTATCAAACGACAAACGAGTGCGAGGCAACCGAGAAGGAGAGTTGGCAGAAGAGCGTATACTTATATGCAGACCTATAATAGGTCAGTGATAATAAATTACTACTACGTACTCGTGCAACATTTGTCTAAAGCAGCAAGGGTACACCGACCAGCATCCGATGGAGTGGCGTCGTTACTTGGCATGTTTAGAAACGGCGTCCACCCGTCACATCATCTGAGCCCTGTCCACTCCGATTCGTTCAAGCAGAAATGATGCGACCACACTGAATGACGCAATAATTACGCACCTGAGCACGCATCAGCGTGCATATTCCTATCTTCATGGGATGCTAGATGGTAGATATGCTCTGAAGACTTGCAATACGACTTTCTGCACAAGTGGCTCGCTCGTGACCCCCTGCACAAGTGGCTCACTCGGCGGCGACGGGCTTCTTATGCAGATACTCAGAATTCATCACGATGTTAGCCTTCGCCGCCGCGGAAGGAGCCACCATCGGGCGCCCCGCAAGATCGACGGGCGTCTCCTTTGGCAACGGCTGTTAAGGTACAAACGGGATAGGCATGGATTTTCAAAGAAAATCAGGCGAATGCCGCAATTGTGATCCAGGCGCCTCGTAGGAGCATGGAGACGAGGCTCATTGCACTGCGCATGAGACTTGACGCACACATATGGACTACACATCGGCTCAGAGGAAATGACGCCCTGCAAACATGGCCCACACCCACGCGTGCGTCGATGTGCGCACCTTGTCATTGAAGATGATGGGGCCAATGTTGGATTCCTTTTCAAGCGTCTTATAATTGTTTGCGGCATGCGCCTTTATGCCTGCGAGGGGTGAGTGCCAGGGGGAGATGGCTGTGATCACTCGCGAGGTGTACTACAAAGCCTCACGCGGCGCCATCTAATGACATGAGACGTCAAAATGCTCACTTCCTGCATTAGTGGAGTACCCTGCTGAATTGGAGCCGAGGTCATAATTGGCGCCGGCAGCCTTAAGCAGCTTATCCTTGATCGCGGCCTATGGCGGGTGACCCGCACAGACGGTCAGAGAAGCTGACAAACCCGACGGCATCCGCTCTCTCATGGCGTTGTGGATCAGAGGAAGCCGTGTGCAGATATGCAAGCTAGTCTGTGTCGGAGCATACATCGTCTAGATCGTCAACATCGTCTGTTTGGAAGTTCAGGTGAGATTGTCCAATAAGCTTCTCCACATCCGTCCGATGCGCTCCTGCACGACCCTTGGCAATGCCCAGGACGGACGGACCGGTGTACGTAATGTAGACAAACTTCACCCGCTTTGTCTCCTGATCGCCAGTGACGATTCGCAAAAGGCAAAAGTGCACTTCGGAATCCGAGATCTGTCGGAGAGAGGAGCACGGAGCACAGGTTTGAGCTGTGAATCCATCGCAATGGAGTGCCAGCGGCTGAATTGGCAAGGGGCTGTCTACCCTTGCTTTGAGACCATCAAGACCATCCGAGCCTGTGTACTTGAGTGCAATTTTCGTCTTGCCTGCAAGGGATGCAAATCACTCAGACTAACGACCCGCGGCTCCCTAGACTCTGTCATGCCAGTCCCACAACTCTCTCACGAGGCCGGGGCCGTCTAGCTCGTTCCCTCCCAACGAGCCCAGGGTGCGCAGGTGCGGCTAGTTTGATGGACTGCCGTCACTCCGTGGGAGAGTGGAGAAGAAGTAAGGGAAGGGGAAAAGTGTCGAGCGGACCCTCGTAGCCGAGGATGCAGATGTTGGTGTCGGTCGAGTCGCAGCGCACGTCGGCGACCGCAGGTGCCAGCTCTGGTGAGGAGGTGTCGGCCATGGAAACTTGAGCGAAAGGGAGAGAGAAGGGGAAGGGGACAGGGGGCAGGCCTGGGGAAGGAGGGATGGAAAGGTGGGGTCGCAACTCGTTGGTTCGCTCCGGCGGGGCGGGGCGGGGGCGGTGGGGGGGGGGGGGGGGGGAAGCCCAACAGACGGGGGACACTCAATCGGCGGAGGGAGAAAAGGTGAGCGCGGCAGAGTGTGGCAGGAGAGCGCGCGCACGCGTCGGTTTTTGGAGGAAATCGGTCGAATCAGACAGCGTAAAGTACACAGAAGCCTTCCTCGCCTCGTCCCGCTTTCTTTCTCTCTCCCCGTCGAAATTTCGTCAGCAGGAGTAGAGGACTCTTAGGGCTCACCTCCTTCCTTCTTCCTCTGGGTTCCCGCCAAAATCACACCACTCCGGACCGACCCCCCCCCCCCCCCCGCTGCGGACCGCACGTCCGGAGCGGCCCCCTGCCCCCCGCTCGATCCGTCTCTTTCTACAATCACCTTATAAACAGCGCCGACCGCACCTCTCCCACGAACGACGCCGACGCCCCCGGAGCGCTTCGCTGCCCGACCAGACCGCTTCGCCTCGCCGCCACGGACACCCACACCACACCAGCCGCTATCGCCGCGCGCTCACTCCACAGCACGGTGCGCCCGACACGCTTCGATGGCCGGGCCGCGCCGCATCTCCGCCCGCCACCGAGCATCTGTGCTTGGAGCGTGCCGGTGCAGCGCCGCCGCGCCAATGGCCGTGAGCGTGCCGCTCTGCTGTCGGGCGAGGCGCGGGAGAGGTAAGATCGAGGAGTGGGCGGGTGCGAGCGCGACGGCAGGTGGGATGGGGCAGGTACTACGCGCGCCTCTTCATTCGGCCCCCCTCCCCTCTTCTCTCTCCTCCCCTCCTTCACCTAAGGTCCTTTATTTTCATTTAACGTTATTATTTCGAGTGTTCTTTCTGGGTTGGGGGCGTTCGAGGGTCGGGGCGTTCGAGCGAGAGATTTAGTGTTACGCTTGAGCAATCTACTTTAGTCTTACCCTCGGGCGAGATCTAGTCTCGTGGTCGGTCCGGAGTTGAGAGGAGGTAGTCCGGAGTTGCGGCGTGTTCCCCAAGTCGCGTTCCGTCGAAAGAGGACCAGGCGGCGCGAGGCCCCCATTGCCCATTGACCCCCCCTTATAAAAGTAGGTTGTATGATGCATTATCGACTAAACGTAAACCAAAACTTCGGCCGGACGCCGGCCCTGAAAGGGGCATGACGGTGTCCGAAAAGGAGCATCACTGGCTCTTACCCCCCTCTCCCACGCCCCTGGTTGAAGCAGTGTGCGCGGCCTCTCCTCTCCCGTGATTCCGCGTGAAGGAAGCCGGGGGAGCGGAAGGGGGATGTGGACGGATAGTGCGGGTAGATAGGAGTAGCACCAACACTCTGACTCACGCCGTGGGAATAGCGGATAGTTTGTTAAGAGCTTCTTTTCTAGTGCTAGTGCAACATGTGGTGTGGATAACAATATTACAAACCCCACCTCCCTTGCGCAACTATGAATCTCTATGTTGCTGAGGATATGACCACGTCGCACGCGGATCAGGTGCGCATTGCTGCCGCCAGGCACCCGACATGCTATTTTGCGCATAAGTGGCCCCCGGCGCGCTGGATATGGTGGCGTAACCATAAGCTGGTGCTGTACAATATGATGGCATTTGTTGAGCCGTTTGTATGTGTTGCGACTGGAGATGCTGGGCGTGAAGATGCTGGGCGTGGAACTGCTGGGCGTGAAGCTGCTGGGCTTGGAGCTGTTGGGCGTGGAGCTGTTGGGCCTGGAGCTGCTGCGCTTGGAGCCGCTGCGCTTGGAGCTGCTGCGCTTGGAGCTGCTGCGCTTGGAGTTGCTGCGCTTGGAGATGTTGCTGCGCTTGATGTGCCTGGAGCTGTTGCTGCACCTGGTGTGCCTGGAACTGCTGCGCCTGCTGTGCCTGGAGCTGCTGCGCCTGGAGCTGGTGCGCCTGGAACTGGTGCGCATGGTGCGCCTGGAGCTGGTGCGCCTGGAGCTGTGGTGCCTGCAATTGATGCGCTTGGTATTGGTTCACTTGGTAATGCTGCGCCTGCAGTTGCTGCGCCTGCATCTGCTGAGCTTGCTGTGCCTGCCGGTGCTGCTGCTGCGCCTGCATTTGCGCTTGGATCTGCTGTGTTTGCACGTGGTGCATCTGTGCATGAGCTTGTTGCGCCTGGAGTTGTGCCTGTGCTTGGAGTTGAGCTTGCTGCGCCTGCATGCGAGCTTGGGCATGCATCTGTGCGACCTGCGCTTGCTGCGCTTGCAAATGTGTGTGAGACTCATGCGTATGAATGTGCATATGTTGTAGCGAGTGCTCCCCCACCGGTGCGGCCTGGTAACGCTCCACACTTGAGATTGGTATGCTCGTCTCCGCCTTTGGGTTTGGGTTTGGTTGCTGAGTAGGTGCACCTGCAGCGGTATCCAGCCCTGACTCGCGCGGCGATGAGGATCGCTTCACGCTAAGCGTGGGGCGATCCGCCTGTATATTGGGCGAGCGAGATTCGGCGGTGGGCGAGCGGAGGTCCGCGACGCTGCTCGCATCCTTGAACTCAGCGCAGGACGCACCAGATGCGAACACAGGAATCACAGGATTACGGCAACGCCGGGCCGTGCACGCTTGCTTCTTCACCCCGGAGCCCCCGAACTTGGGCTTATCGAGACAGTTGTGGCATTCTCCACACTCAGGAGCGAGGCACCCCGAGCATTTCCCACACCGAGTGGATCGCCGCGCCTCCCCATCGCCATCTCGCTTCTCCTTGTCCTTCCGGCCAACAGCGTCTGACTTGCGCTTGTGTGGCACTTGTGCATTCAGGCGCACGTGGACCCGTCCACCCGCGGCCACAGATAGACGTAGCGAGGCGCGTGCTGGCGGCGGTGGTCCGTTGAGGTCGTAAGCGGCCACAAGGGTGATTGGAAGGTTTCCCTCGGGCTCCCACGAGTCCTCGCCTGGATACCCATCCCACTCAACGAGAAACTCGCGATCAGTGCCATCCTCACGCACAGCGCGCAGCGATCTCACATGGAATTCGCCCGCCTTGAGTCCTCGCTTTCCGTTACCAGACAAGCTAAAGCCGGGCGGCACTTTGATGCGAATCTTTAAACCCGTCTTGTTAGAACGCCTGCGGACCATGTGCCCAATCTTGCATGCAGGCAAGCGAAGAGAGGTGCGATCGATGTACACGCCAAGTGTCGGCCTCCGCACCGGAGCACCCAAGCCCTTCTCTTGTCGGAAGCCGCGCGCTGAGGAGCCCCAGGTCGCAGCGAAAAGCTGCAAAGTAATCTCGTGCAGCAATGCGTGCTGTCGGACCTTCTCCATAGAGGGCAGCCAATAGAGCTCAACCATGCCTGACCCATCTGGTGAGAAAGCTGAGCTCAGTTTGTTGATCGTGAGCGTCTCCTCCAGGTCATCCAAATTGATCGCGTGCCGCTCCTCGAGGTGCTTCTTGAGCTCGTCCTCGAGCTCTTGAGTCAGCTTGAGCGGCAACGCGCTTTCCACCACGACAAAGCCGTATCGCTGGAAAAACGAGATGTGCGCGGGCGTGAGTAACTGGGAGACTCTGTGTATGAGCTCCGAGGGGTCATCCTCAAACTCGCTCCCCTCGCGCAGCGGTCCTGGGTCGCCGTTGGTGCGCAACCTGATCTCGGGCTCGGCAATGCGGTCGCCCCGAATCTTGCTGGTGTCGGAGTAGCCGTACAGCGCCCTCCCAAGTGCGGTGAGCGGGTACGGCTCGTAGTCCTTACGCTGCTCCACACATGCTTGTGACGAGGGCGCCCACGAGGGATGCAGCCCGCTCTCACGGCAGTTCCGCTGGTGGATCAAGTTGGCGTGCGAGTCAGCAGCTAGCGTGTACGCACAATAGAAGACCTGTCGCGGCCGGTCGTGCTGCGAGAGCATGTCGCGCTCGCCGGTGGAATGTGGCAAGCGCGGGTCCCAAATTACATAGTCGCCCGCTTCAGGCGGCTTGAATGTCATACCACGCAGCTCTTTGGCAAGGCCGTGCAAGGCCTTGATCAGTCCCTCAACACCGCGGGCGTTCGGCGCCGAAGAATAACCGGGAAGTTCACCCAACTTATGCTTGGCGGTCCACTCCATCGGTAGCCGCGTCACGGGCACCCACAAGTCTGGCCTGCACAGCTTGGGGTGCTCGTCCTCAGTGATGGGCGTAAAGCCGCCTGCTGGCCGCGGCATATCTGTTAGGTTGAAGTAGTGGAGGGCTGCGGCGTGGAAGCCGGGAAGCACATGGAGGAAACCTTCCGAGTCGGTCCCCTCCGCTGGCGCCGCGCTCACTTGGACAAAGGCCTGGAACGGGCGTCCCTGCAGTGGCTCCGTGACATCTCCGTCGATGTGCTTGCCCGTGCCGCCCTGCAGCTTGTACACGGTGGTGGAGGGATCGACGATTGCCCTCTTCTTGGGAGGCGGCATGCTCGCTCCCACCGCACGAGGCGGGTGGAGCGGCAGCGGAGGGTGAAGAGGGAGCAAGAGGTTGGGGGAGCGACGAGGCGGGGGCGGGGGCGCGGGGGGGGGGGTGGCGGGGGCAGAGGGAGGGGCGGGGGCGCGGGGCCGAGTGCGCGGTCAGTAAGCGTAAAAAGACTGGGGACGGGCGCAAGGGGAGGAAAAGGGGGGGGGGGGGGGGGGGGGGGGAGCAGCAGCAGGCGCGACGAGAGAGGGAAAGGAAGGACGGCGGAGATTTGCGGAGAGGAGAGCCATCACTCATAAATCGCGAGGAGAGTTTAATAGAGCGCATTTGCCTCCTCTCTCGGCCCGGCTCTCCAAAATAACTGATGAGACTTTTTGCAACATCCACTGCGTAAAAAAAAATCGCCCGCCCAGCGCGCTATGAATACGGCATCCATCGTTCGGGGGGTTTGAGGCGTTTCAGCTGTGACCCAAGGGTGGCTCAACTATGTAGAGCTGCGAGATTTCTTGAGTTGCCGCTCTTGAGTCACTGTTGAGCTGGGACTCTCTAACTTCTAACTTCTCTAGTGGGGGAGTTGAGTTCGCGCGCAGTGCCAACTGTCACTCCACAAAAGAGATGGCGGGGGAGGAGGCGTGCGCCGTGCCTCTCGCCGATTCACCTCGCTCATCCCTCATCCCTCCGCGCCCAACGGTGCCCTACGCCCTGCCACATGGTATGCCCTAGGGACTAGGGATATGTGATATGTGGTATGTGTGTTGAAGCTGAAGCGGCGGAGCCTGTAGGCCTGAGGCCTGCAACCTGTAGATAGCCCGGTCACTCACTCATTTTAACATTTATTTAACCTTAACCACTATTTCCCACCTCCCCTGGGCGTCCGGGCGTCCAAGGACAAGGATTCCTCAGGGTCCCCCCCTACCTGCCCCCTAAGATGTTGCAACAGTACTAATATGAGCTTACACTTTCAGTAACAGCTCCAAAATGCCAAACCACTGATATCAGTTGTCAGTTTTTAGGACTATTGTTAAAGCGAGGGTTCTACTATTGAAAGGGACTTCTACCATCAATTACAAGCGCGGCGCGCGAAGAGAACCCCGGTGGCGAGGTGGCGAGGGCGGCCCAGCTCCTCCCTCCCTCGCTCTCCCTTTCACCCTTCATAGCTTCCATTCCCCCACTTGCCTGGCGTGCTGGCGCTCGCCTCCGACAATGAGGCGGAGGGTGGTGCCCTCGCCGCGCTTGGAAGCCCGTCGCGAATCTCTTGGGCACGCTCTTGGAGTGGTCGGCTGTGGATGAAGCGTCTGGGCGGAGCGCGGAGCGCAGGCTGCGCAAGTGGCGAGGGGCGAGGGGCTGCCACATGGCGATGGTGCGCTCCACAGTGGCATGCAGGTAGTGGTAGTGGAGAAGGCGCGGCCGGCGCGGTCAGAAGTCGCGCGCGCGCCCCCTCGCGCTCATTTCGAAGCTGGAAGCTGGCCCAGCAGGAATCCTCGCGCACGCGTAGGGATCGCACGAGCTGAACTCTGGAGCAGCTGGCGCGGCAAAAGTCTCGTGCGCGCTAGCGTGGGGCCGCACGCTCATCTCAGCAGGGAATTCGATAGGCTCTTGCTCACTTTCCTCTCTTCCTCTCCCTCTCCCTCCCACCTCCCTCCCTCCTTCTCTCTCTCTCTTTGTCCGTCTCTGTCTCTATCTCTGCCTCTCTGTCTCTGTTTGTCTCTTTCTCTCCCTCCCTCCCTCCCTCCCTGCCTCCCTCCCTCCCTCCCTCCCTATATCCTCCCTCCCTTTCCTCACTCACTCACTCACTCACTCACTCTCACTCCCCCCCACCTTCCCCTCTCCCTCTCTCTCCCCATCCACCCCTCCATCCCCATCCCTCTCTCTCTCCCTCTCTTTCTTTTTCTCTTTCACTTTCACTCACTCTCGCACATACTTACTCACTCATTCACATTCACTCACTCACTCACACATGCGCTTGCCAACGTACATATGTAGTATGTACGGATGGCTTCTTACTGGCACTCGCGCGCGTGCGCCGCGCGACGCGGAAGCTGCTGCGACGCACGCTAGCGGCAAACGAGATGAGGCGTTCTCAATAGTATTAGGTGTATAATAGATCAGAGTTTTGTTTTCAGGGCTTGCGAGCTGATACAAGGAACTGATATCAGCATTAATTAGCTCCAATACGGTGCGAGCTCGTAAGCTGAAGCAACATCCTTGCCTTCCCCGCCAGCCGCCTCCCCCCTCCCAACGACCCCCTCCCGCCCCACGAAGGGCAATGGCAATGGCAATGGCGTCGGTGAGGGACCCCCCTCCCTTGCCCCGCTCGTGGCGGTCTATTTTGGGAGATTGGGGCGGGCGCTCACGGGAGAGAAGAGAGAATCAGAGTGGTGAATGTGGGGCGCATCACTTAGAAACGCGGAGCTTCCGCGATCCGCGACGTCCGATCGCCCGCGATCGGCCGAAGAATGGCCTGGAGGTGGTGTGGCCATGCAGAGCCCAGAGCTCTCGCGAGCAGGTTGGGGGGTCACCGGTAGGTAGCACGCTGGTTCTCAAGGGTCGCACACACTCGTACTAACCCATCCTGGCCCCTCGCACCGCAGGAATGCCTCGATTCGATCCGGCCCGACACCCTGGGCCATGGCCATGGCCCGTTTGACGTCGACAAGCGCTCGCTCGGACGCCAGGAGGTGCAACTCCTCTAGTGGCACTAGCTAGTGGCCGTGCGGCGCGACGGGCCGGCCGCGACCGGGCGGTTCCAGACCAGACCCGTCTCCGACCTCAACTTTTGGAATTTTTTGTACACACGGATGGCGGATGGCCTCCAAGGTCCAAGGCCATTCACGTTCGGAGACACACAAGTCGTGCCCGCCAGCAAGCACGGGCCAGCCAATAGTTTGCCCGTTTTTATAGCACAACATCCCAACATGGAGCACAGAAAGTAGTTTTGTTTTCGCATTGACGTGCTGAATTGACGGACAGCCTCGTGTCTTCGAGCGTCTCACGTTCGATTTCGAGAGACAACCCCTCCTTTTCTCTCGTCTCTCGATGATTCGACAGTCTCATATGGTAAGACTGGTTGGCTACCGAAACATTGGCATTTGGGCATGCTGATGGTCATGTATTGTGCTCATATGTGTCTTGGACTGGTGGAATGAAGCCTAAAATTAGAATTACTATGGTTATAATTTGGCAAAACTATAATCAATTTGATCTTTTTCTCCTGCGGCGGCGCGCGATGGCGGCCGCAGCGATGGTCGCTGGCCTCGCCAGTGGCCTCGCCAGTGGCCTCGCAAGCGGCCTGTGGCCGCTTTGGCGAGGGTCTGCGCGGCCAGGAGGCCAGCAGGCACCCCCTCCCACCATCCCACCATGCTGAGGCGGTGCCGCGCGTGATGGGGCAGCCCATCATGCGCAGCACCGTCATTTTGACGCCTCGCGGCCTGCCGCGCACTGCATGCGCGCGAGGGGCTGGCAGTAGATGCCAGCAGGGGCGAGGTGGAGGGCGCAGGCGACGCGGTGCGCCTGCGCAGGGTTTTGTACTGCCTGCCCAGGGGTAACCGTGCCGCCCGGGGAACGCAGGCGCGCGTCGCACAACGCGACCTGTGGTGCACTTTTGTGGTCGACGTCGATTTCGCACGAGCGCGAAAACTTTTTTGGGTCTGTGTGTTGAATGGCGTCGAAAATGTGCATATTTCTCATTAGATTCTGCCTAATATACCCATTTCCAGTAGCATATCCTAAGATCTCGCGATAAAACCTCAATCTTGACTTAGTGAATTTTCACCCTTAGAAGTTAAAAGCCCTGTTTGACCGCCCTATCACACGGGTTGAATCCGTGATCGGGCAAGTGAAACCTCCGTAGCATAGTGAAACCTCAGTGAAACCCCCGCAAAACCGCAAAATCCCTCTATTGTTCAGGCAGTTCGTTCACAGTTCCTCGCTGGTTCCCAAGGTTCAATTTGTTTAAGTTGTAAAATTGAGCGCACTACCAGAGGTTTTGCACAATCAGAGGAAAGGGAGGACCGCGGGAGACGGCGAAAGGGGGGGGGGGGGGGGGGCGAGAGGGACAGAGAGAGGAGGAGAGAGTGGGGAGGGGAAGATCCACAGGGGCACCCACAGATGGAAAACAACGGAGCAATAAAGTGGAAACCCAGAGAGAGGGAGGGAGGGAAGACAGAAGGATAGGAGGGAGAGAAGAAGAACAGGGGGGAGAAGAGAGAAGTCGAGAAGCGCTCCGCCACTACTTTACTCTTCCGACAGACGGACGAAAAGACGAGCGCACTCCGCGTGGAGGCGCGGAGAGGAATGGAAGCGGGGGGGGGAGGGGGGGGAGGGGATACCGTGGGGGGAGGGACTCGCGCGCGCGCGCGGCCACCGCTCCCCGCCTTCCCCTCCCTTCCCCCCCCCCCCCCCTCCCCCCCCCCCTTCCCCCGCGCGCAGCGCCACCCCCCCCCCCTCCCCCCCCTCCCCCCGCCGCTCGGCCCGCTTGCAACGAGTCCCCAAGGTGGTGGGTTACCCCCCCCCCTTTCCCCCCTCCCCCCCCCCCCGCCCCCCCGTCAAGAGCCACCGCCCCAGCGCGCGCGACGCGGCCGTCTCGGCGGGCAGCTGTCATCGAGACCCCGCCCCTCCGTGCTCAGGCCATCCGCACTCGACCAGACACTCAGCAGCCATGGCGTCGCCTGACTCAGTGGTGCGCTGCCACGCCCCGCTGGCGCTCTGCAATCAGAGTTCTGGGAGGCACGCGCGATGGCGGCGCTCGTGATGCTTGCTTATCACGGTTCTTGATACTACGGCGCTGTTCTCACGCCTCGCGCGCACGTTGGGGCGTACGCGGGTGGCTGATGCACTTCTGGTTGCACTGGGGGCCTGTCTGGGCCTGGGCGGCTGGGGGATGTTCTCTTACTGGTACCCTGCCGCCGTCTTGTTCTGCGCGTGCAGTATATGGCCAAGCTCGCCGAGCAGGCTGAACGGTACGAGGAGATGGTCGACTACATGAAGGAGGTCGCGCGCAAGGCTTCAGAGGCAAAGGAGGACCTCAACCTTGAGGAGCGCAATCTGCTCTCAGTGGCATACAAGAATGTTGTCGGTGCCCGTCGTGCTTCCCTGCGGATCATTACCTCCATCGAACAGAAGGAGAGCGAGAAACAGTCATCGCTCGTGCCCCTCATTTCGACCTACAAGGCAAAGGTTGAGAGCGAGCTCGACAAGATCTGTAATGACATCCTCAAGCTGCTTGAGCAGTGCCTCATCAAGGACACACTGACTGCTGAGCCATCTGTCTTTTACCAGAAGATGAAGGCTGACTACTACCGTTACCTTGCCGAGTTCGCAACCGGCGAAGCCAAGGAAGAGCACGCCGAGAGGGCCAACAAGTCGTACAAGAAGGCGTCGGAGGCCGCCCTCGGTCTTGCCCCCACTCATCCCATCCGCCTCGGTCTCGCGCTCAACTACTCCGTCTTCTTGTATGAGGTTCAGGCGAAGCAGGAGGAGGCGTGCACCCTCGCCAAGCAGGCCTTTGACAATGCGATCGCGGAGCTTGACACCCTTGATGAGGAGTCATACAAGGATTCCACCCTCATCATGCAGCTGCTCCGCGACAACCTGACGCTATGGACCTCGGATGACGCCGAGCAGTAGATAATGGGTAGTGCACTGATTGGCTGAAGCCAGAGAGCCGCTACACTCAAGCGGTCGGGGGGTCGGGGCGATTTTGCGCCTGGTTGAGGACTACCGAGCCCTTCTTGTGAGTGTTTGGATCACACCTGTGCACAGTGTCGAGAGGGTCATCGAAACGCTCCTCCTGTTGTGGTGGTCGCGCGACGGTCGGCTGCGGTCAGCGTGCGTATCGAACCCCTGCAGGAAGGTGCAAACATCTGTATCGTGCGCCTGTGCATTGCGAGGCCGTACACCTCGATGACCATGGTCGCGCGCGAGGCCTGAGCGGCCGAGGTGGCTGTTCTCCCCTCGGGATTGCTTAGTATTCGATAGAATGGTGTTCGGTGTTCACTCCACAGCATCTGCAGGTGTGAGTGTTGTCGTTGCGTGTGCGTCCAAATTGGAATGAAACTCCACCCACACTCTAAAGTACACATTCATTGAGCTCTTCTGTTTGTATTCCACTGATCGATGGTAAAACATCTGAAAAAAAAACTTCTTAATAATCTCGCCGCGCGCGCGCGCGCGACCTTGCACAGTATCTCCGCAGCCTCGCCCGCTTCCTTTCACTCCCCCTCCACCTGCCTTGCGGCTCGTCCCCTCGTGCTCTACCTAGGGGCTGGGTGTAGTGGGTTTCCAGTGGCAGACGGTGTGTGCCGATTCTCGACGGTCTGTTTCTCACCTTCCTCCTGTGCCGTCGGGCTACCGGCTGATGTGTATCCGTTTCTTGTGTTGGGTGTCAAGCGGTTGCGGTCAGTGTGACTAAGGCCTGTTGTCGGTTGGTGGGCGGTTCACGGCGAGGGGTCGCTTGGTTAGGCAAGTCGCTCTGCTATGTTGAGGGCTTTCGCTACCAGGGATAGATTCGTGTTCATGATTAGAGGGCGCCTTTGCTGTTAGTTGAGAAGACAGGGGCGCTGAGGTCGTGTGGAGATTTGATTTTCGGCTTCCTTCCCTGGGTGGCCTTGCGCGTGCGTGCGGTTGAGAAGTCGTCCGGAGGTTCACGACCTCTAACGAGGACTGTGAACCTGCTTAGAACTCTCTCGATAACCGGTACGTGGTGGAAGGTGCGGTTTTCAAATTCCATCTTGTAGAAGTCGCTAATGATGTATCTCCATGCTATTAGGTATTAGGTAGAGGGCTTTGAGGCTATCCGGCGTCGGGGAGTTCGGGTATGCAAATAGTCTGTCTTTGATTTTTTGAGTCGTCGATCTGTCTTTCGCCGGGGTGTATCCCGCTACGGCTTCTGTCGGGCCCGAAATTGAGGAGGCGGAGCGCCAGGTGGTAGAACTCCCAGCTGACTCTGTCAAATGCTTTTTCCCAGTCGAGTGCTAAGAGGAGGCCCGGCTCTCCTGTTTCGTCGAGCCGCAACTGCCGCGAGCTTGGCGGAGACATCAAGAACCTAAACATCCATGCGGGACCCAAGGGCTGTAAAGGATACAATAAAGGCTACGCCATGGCGTTCCATCCCCCCTTGCGCATTTGCGTGTGCGAGGAAGAAAAAGCCGCGCGCCTCGAACGCGAAGAACGCAAACGCACGGCTCCGCCGAAGATGACTGTCCAAGAGGCCATGAACCCGAATGCCCCGGAGCTGTGCAAGCGCTTCCCTAACGGGAAATGCCCCATGAACATCATGGGCAAGGCGTGTAACCGCTCGCACGAGTACCCGGGCGCGTGGAAAGACGGCAAATGCATGATAATCTGCGCATTTCCGCGCGCGAGTGCCGGAGCCCCGGGAAAACAACCCAAGGGCGGAATCTGCGCCTTGGGCGCCGACTGTCGCTACATGCACAAGTGCGTGCAACACGCGCGCGACCTTAGCCGCGCAAACCTTCTTATCATATATGCGCTCACCTTCGACTCCGCTCGCGGATACCCAGGTGAGGGACCGATCAAGATCGTCTCCTACAACATGAATGGCGCCGGTCACGGCGCCTTAGGCTCGGTGCTCGCCCAAGCGAGGAAAGCTAGAGTAGACATCATACTACTACAAGAGCTACACGCCTACGCCGATGGCAGGCACCTTCGAGCATGCATGACCGCCAAGGCCCTGGGGTGGCAGATGGTACACGCACCTGCTAATGCCTCGGACCCGGCGAGTGGGGTCCCGGGGGGAAAACACCGCGATCGCTCACCATACTCTACACTCTAGCATGGAGGTATATCTTAACAGACTTCTACAAGATACACTACGACGGCATTGAATTCTCGGAGGAATCAGTGTTGATAAGAACGATAGACAGGTACACAACACTAAGCAAGGCGCTACTATTCGCAAGTACGACAGACACGGCTAGAACCGCCCAAGCAGGCATGGGCAGACAGCCGAAGAAAAGGATCGACATGAACGATGTATACCCTTTGTTCACACTATGTGCGAGAGGAAAGCTAAAACCAAGCCTAGAGCTACAAACGCTGACCACCTCGATGGGGGTGGCATATACAATTGCCGAGGGACCCGAACCAGAGCATAACTGAGACGGGATACGCCTCGACTAGACACAAACCCATTGAGACACAAAAGCGACCAGCAAGGGCGTGAAGGACGAGCACACCCGTGCCCCAACAGACACACGATGACAATTGACCAACAACAGGCCTGCCCGGAACCCGCGCTTTGAACCAGGCTCGTGGTAGCGCACCCGAGCCGAACCCCGGATACCGAAGACAAAGGAATGAAGGGGGAAAGGGGAGGAGGTGGAGGGAAGGGAAGTTAAGGGCGGTGACAGTAGGGATGGGGAAGTACCCTAGTCTAGTAGGTGTGTAGCCCAGAATCTTCAGAGTTTTTTGTTTTTTTTTTACCCCTCAGGGACCCCTGAGAGCGGGTCGAGGCGCGCGCCATGGGCACATGGGCACATGGGCACGCGCCGCAGGAGGGGGCGAAGAGAGAGTGGAGTGTGGGAGTGCGGACGTCGCCGGTCCCCGAACCGGGGATTCAACGATAACCGCGCCCCGTTTACGACGTTTGTAAGCGGGCGGAGTGAGAGGCTGGCGATAGGTGGAGGAGCGGAGGGAGCGGCGCAAGAGCGCCCAGGGGAGCCCTCTCGAAGTAAAGTTCCCCGGGCGCCGTCGCTTATTCTGCGGCGGAGGACTGCTCGGGCAGGCTGGCTTGCCCTGACTAAGGGCGTTTCATTCTCAACGGAACGACTACAAAGGATCGCTCCCCCCCCCCCCCCGATGCTTTCCCCTGGTAAGTCTTCAATGTACATGCTACATTCTACATTGGCGAATAACTGGGTTTTCACCCCCATGAGCTTATGGGGAGTTCTAACGGGAGCCGGGGGCCTGCCAGGGGGAGTTATAATCAAGTGCATAGATTCGTGTGCCTTGGTTTATAATGCGGTCGTGCGGTGTCGTGGCTTGTCGTGTTGGTGCATGGCTAGTGCCGGCAGTAGCGGCACTAATACACTCAGTTGGTTTATTATTATTATTGTTATCACCAAAGAAGACTGGAGACACGTCGCCAAACTATACACCCACCCACCCCCCACTCCTCAAACATACGGACAAAAGTAGGAGGCCAATGGGGGCCTCGCCCCCCCCCCCCCCCCCCGCCCTCTCCATCGCAGACACCCCATGGGTGGGCCTGCACAACCAACAACCAACAACCAACCTTAGCCCCTGCCTGCTGGCAGGGGCTGGGCTGACATCACACCTGACCACACTCTCGCCGAGCGCGCGCCGCGCGCCGCACGCACTCGCCTGCACTGGCCCCTAATCGTACTGACCCCCCCCACCACCACCACTGACCACTGAGCCACAGACCACCAAAGCCGCCAAGAGGGCACCCAGACTAGCGAGGCGAGCGACGGAGAGGGCCAGGAGAGGCCAGGGGCACTGCCCCAGCCTCCACTACCCCTTGAGCTGCCCCAACTGGCTCTCTGGGGGGCCCCGAGGGCCATGGCACGCGCAGGCATCACACGCCCGCAAGAGAACGAAGAGAACGACGGAAAATGAACAATTTGTTCACAGTTGACTCTCTTTAGTGCTTAGTAGTGCGCTAGCATGACTTTATTTTTTGTTGCATGCGCTGCGTGCGGCATACTTCTAGCGTTGAGCACGCTTGCCCCACAGCGGTCACTCACGATGTTGAATGGAGGCGATGGCGGCAGGTAGGCACGAAAATTGCGCGCGCACACACTGCGTAAGCTGCCATAGCGTTTGGGCGTTCTATTCACTAGTTGCGCCTTGCGAATAGGTCACGAGATAATGCGACACCGAAGAGACTTGTCACCAAATATCAACGCAATCATCTGGAGCGCGATACATTGGCTCCCCAGGCTGGACATTGAAGGCCTCGTGAAATTCCTTCATGTTGGTCAGAGGGCCGTTTGTACGATACCTTTGGGGAAGGAAGGGGTTGGCACTTCAACGACGGACGAAACGGCTGCCATACTAGCGCCATCGCCGAAGCGGCCGCTGAACTGGAGAGGTTGGCTCGGAGGGAAACCAATGGATCAAATGGGCTAGACTCACTCATTTGGACCATGAGGGTCAAGCGTCAGCATCTTCAAGGCTTGCTCCTTGGAAGTATTTTCGCGCCACACCTACAAGAAGAGGGGACGGGCGACTCTAAATTAAGCGGTGGTGCCTACAATCTCATCCTGGAGTTCTCGAGCCTTGTGCAAAGCGTCTCAAAAGACCAGCTTCTCCAACCCCAAGGACCGGCTCACCGCACTTCCACCACAAGGGGCGCGGCACGCAATTACGGTCCGGCATTGTGACGTTTTAAGGACGCTCGAGCTGTGGGCGACCAACCGCTAGTTGAGGTGAGTGGGAAAAATGAAGAAAGGAGGTAACGACATCAGCATGCTTACTTGAGCCCACGCGAGAAAAAATCTCTGCTGGGGCGTGAAGCCGTTGAGCCGCTTTTGACGTTTGGGATCTCGAGATTCGAGTTCGGTCTGGAGACGCGATGTTAGAGCACGCCAAGCAAGCTTGAGGCCTCCGAGGTCAGCGATGTTCTCGCCGCATGTGAGCTTGCCGTTGAGCGGCTTCCCGTAGACTGTGAACGCGCTGGCTTGAGCAATCTGGACATCGCAGCACGATTTCAGCGTGGGTCAATGTGGAGATGCCACACATTTTGGAAGGGGCATAGATTTGCTACACATACAGGCGCTCTGCAACCGCCGCAGCAATGACGCACGGCGACAATGCGGCGAGGAGCACCTGCACAGCGACTCGCTTTTCATATTCGGACGCATCTGCCTGCGCCCACCAATCCTTCAGGTTGCCGTGCGCGTCGAATTGGCGGCCTTGGTCGTCGAATCCTGTGAGTCGAGAAGCGTGGCTAACTTGAGCAGGCGCATTTCGAGTACTCTGCGTCAGTTCACACGCGAATTCGAAAATAACAAAACGGCGAGCGTGCGTTCAGTAGAAGCGACGTGACGAAGCCAGATCTTTAGGGCAGTGAAAGTTGCCGTCCATGAGGTTTCGATTAGGGGCAATCCACCGCACGAAAAATTTCCGTCACGTCAAAAATTGTGAGTCGATGACGCATTGGGCAAAATATGAGTCGATGAGTGACATGACGCCCAAGCAACTTAGGGATTGGAGTCGCGCATACACACCGTGAGTCATCTCATGGCCGACGACGGCACCAAAAGACCCGAAATTGACGGCCTCGTCGGCGTCAGGGTTGAAAAATGGCGGCTGTGTGTGTGTGGGGGGGGGGGGGGGGAGGGGGGCGGTGGGTGAAGGTGGGGAGTTGTAGCATGCTGGAAGACGAGGCAGCGAGGGACAACAGTGTCCTGGATGCGAGAGGTCGTATGTGGAGGCCATAATCTGTGCGTAGCAAATTAGCCTTCGGCGTGGAAATGTGTGATATTAGCCCACTTGGAGAATAGCAGCAGGAAAGACGATTTCGTTTAGATTGGGGTGATAATAGGCATTGATCTGTTGAGGTAGCATCAACCAGCGTGTCTTGTCGGTAGCTGCGTCAGCGAAACCCATCTGTTTTATTTTTGAGTGGCGACGGCGTTAGTCGGCACAATCCCCGAATAAAACAAAGCCAATCACAAGGGCAAGGGCATCGCCATGATATAGGAAAGCATAACGTCTGAAGATCTGGGCCGGCGCGTCACGATGGCACTATTCTGAATGGCGCACCCTCCGTTGAAATTCAAAAGCACGAGCTCTGATGACGTTGCCAAGATGATCTCCGGCTACGACACTAAGCGGCGAATAATCGATCCATTTGTCGGGAAAGCCGATCTTTACACCAAATGCGGACATCTTCTCCAAAGCCTTAGCGCGTGTGGGCGCAGACATCCAATCGACCTGGGCTCGTTGTCATGGTAGGTGGGGGAGTCCGGTGAAAATTGGGAAGGGATGTGCAAGAGCGGAATCGGTAAGAGGATAGAAGAGGGCTGTAGCTGTTGGGATTCTGATTACCTCGTTCAAGCGTTGCTCAAGCGCTTGTCTCACGGATTCGACCACCGACAATGCTTTTGCTTTTGCATCACCGCCGAAGAAGCGAGTGACGTAAAGCTCGCCAACAGCCTCACCGAGGGCAGATTCCACCATCGCCATCGCCCTAAGAGAGGCATACAGGTGAAGGCATTGTACGCTGGGAGTCGCCAGCCGAGGGCAGGGTGTGTGTAGGCAGTGGTGCAAGGATGTCAAAAGTTTCCAGAGCGATCCGTAAACACACCTCTTCCAGCGTGGTTTCTGCTCTTTCTGTCCTGATATTTCCTTCAAATAAAAGTCAAAGTGTGCATCGACAAAGACCTTCGGAAGGTGAGCGGATAATGAGTGCGCGGCGTGCCACCGAAGATACCTGGAGCAAGGATGGGGCGAATAATTGAATGGCGGCGGCAAGAACAACATCTGAATAAGACAATGAGCACTGTTCGAAATCGTCCGAAAGCAGCAACACTCGTCCATTGCTCTCCCTTGGCAGTGATCGCAAGGTGACGGCATCATCGTTTCGTGACGTACTCTCACCAACGAAAATCCTCAGAGCTCGCCTCCATGATGAGTCGGCACGCCGTGGCAAGCGCCGGTGGTGAATCAACATTCAGACTTTTGGGGCTTGGCTTGCCAATCAGCTCAAAAAAACGAGGCCATTCTACCCCGCCCTGAGAAAGGAGTGAGAACTCGGTTTGAGGCATGCAAGGGGTGATCACAAATGCCACCAAGGACGGCCGCCTGTGTAAGCGGGCTCGTGCAGACGCATGAACGTGTAGAGGGGCTCCTGAACGAGAGGCGAAACGCGCCTTGCAAAGGGCGGAGAGCTTGGTAAGGTTCATCTTATTGTAGACTGTCTCCGGATCGCGTCGCTCAGTGCGCGTCAGATGAGAGGCAGCTAGAGAGGACTCCAAGCGAAGTACCTAATGACAGGGCAATCCATCTCCGGTCTCACATGGAGGGGAGAAGAGAGCAAGCTTTGCCGCATGCACCCTCCTCCCCATCGCCCTTACCGCCTCCGCTCCTTTGGCCGCATCGCTCTCGCACTCGCCGAGAAGCCCAAACACTCGGGCCACGTGAGACTTGTAGTGGCTACGCTTCTCCGCCTATAGAATTGGGTGCCATGAAACGTGCGTGAATATTGGAAGGCTGGCCAACGAGCGTAACTGCAGGAGACACGCTCGGTGGTAAATGCTATGGGCGATACGCGTGAATATTGGAAGGCTGACCAACGAGCGTAAGTGCAGGAGACACGCTCGGTGGTAAATGCTATGGGCGATACGTGCTTTAAGAAAAAGAAACCATTATTGCGCGTGTGCTGACGTGGCACCGGGCGTGCAGTGACAGCTTACCTTGTCCTCATCAAAGTAGTAGTCCCGGTCTGGCAATCCAAGCCCCCCTTGGCATATCTGTAGCAATGTCCATTGGCTGTCTTTGTCGTCTGGCCCCTCGTCGCATGCGAAGAACACATTGATGCCGAACTCGGACTAATACAGAGTTGGCGTTGAAACGGTCAAGGAGCCCGATCAATCATCAGGGTACCATGACAACGTCTGGGCCAGACGTTGTCATGTGTCCAAATCATGTGTACAAATCATGCACAGAAGCAAATGGTGGATGGCAGGAGGGCTACACTCGGCGCACCTGCAACTTGGCGACCGCGGCAGTTCGGTCGCTCTCTGCCCTATCGCATACGGCTAGCACTGGGGCGAGCGGCTGTGCGCCGAGAGCTTCGATGCTCTCCTCGTCGATCGCTGAGCCCCAGAAGGCTGCGACTTTCTCAGCAGCCGTCTTAGCATCTGAACCCTTCTCAGGGATGGGCAGCGTCTCGAGCATGTCCTTGAGCCGGGAGAGATTCTTGTCGTGCAGCGCGGTGAAGGTGTTCCAGCTCGGGTACTCGCCCGGGATCGGGTTGGAGTCCATCCACACACCGTTGCTGTGGCGGAAGAAGTTGCTGCCGGGAGAAACTGAGGTGTCCATGTTGGCGGGGTCGAGGCCAGGCACGCCCGCGTCGTCTGCGACGCAGGCATTGCAGGCAGGCGCGAAGTAGCCGAGATCGCCCTCCGACGGCCGCGACCACGGGTTGTTGCAGCACGAGCACCTGCCGGCAAAGTCAGCCGTCACGGGCATCGCGGCACACGGCGAGAGGGGAGCAGCCGGGGGGGGGGGGGGGGGGGCGAAAGACAAACGATGAGGGAGAAGAGAGGTGAGAAAAAGGGGGTGGAAGCTCCCCGAACGGACGAACGAACGAACTCCTTCATTTGGTTCAGCTTAGAATTTTCCTTTAGAGTAGGAGAAGATCGCGCATTGTCATCACTTTTCTCTCTTCTCTGTCATCTCTGTATTCTTTTCATAGCTCGTAATACAGTCGAACACCCTACTCCTAGTAGAGTAGTACGACTTTTGATCACTAGAAATAGCACTAGAGTAAAAAATCTGGCAATGAACGCAGGCGCGTGACAAACCTCCCACTCTTTTTCGACCTCACAATAAGTTCGCGGATTCCATTATTCTCAGCGCACACGCGGCCGTGGACCCACTACTTTCACGCAGCAAACTTTCCACACCCACTCCCCACCACCACTATACCACCACCACCATGCGGCATGCAGCTCCCTGGGTTTGGAAAATCAGGGGAAATTGTCTGTTTTAGATCCGCTTTGCGCCCGCTAGGGCCCCAAAGCTCGGCCTCCTATTTTTAACTTTATAATATTCTTACCGCACTTGCGGCGCATGGACCCATTACTTTAACGCAGGACACTTTCTACACCCCCATTCCCCCGGCCCTTCCCCCCCCCGCCATCAGGCGGCTCCCCCCGTACACTACTAGAGGGAAAGGGGTGAAGGGCTTAGATATGGTCCGGTGGCCCGCGCCCCCCCCCCCCCCCCTCCTACGCCTCCCGGGCTGGCGGCGGACTCTGTACTCTGTCTCGACTTATCATGTAAACAGGCGCGAGACTTGCCGATTTTTCGGGCTGGGCGGAGCTCTCGCTCCGCCCACCCCCCACCCCCTTCTCCGCGCTCTCTCCCCCCTCTCCTGCGGCACGCGCGATGACGCGCCTGCGGCAGGCCTGCAGCTGCGCCCTCTGGCGGCCCCTGGAGGCACTTGGAGGCCAGCTTAGGGGGCAGAGGAGGCTGGGGCTGGGCCCTGGCCTCCCCTGCCGCTCTCCCTCGCTGGCGCTCCTGCGCCTCTGGGGCCCCCAGTCTGCACCTGTCTGCCTGTTGACCAGGGAGGGAGGAGGGGTTGGAGCGATGGGCTGGCCACGCCGGGCCAGGACGCGCGATTCAGGCGAGCCTGTGGGGAGGAGGATGGGTCAGCATGGCAGTGTGCTCCTGGCAAGCCATCAGGCATGCCAGGAGCATGAGTGGTTCCTCCCCTACGGCAGGGGAGGAGTGGAGAGAGGGGGGGCTCGTGCCCCCCCATGGGCGAACTAAGTATAAACTTAGTTGCAAAGCTCGGCCTCCTAGTAGTCAGCAGCTCAAAGCTCAAAGCATCCTCCCGCCTCTTTCTACTCACACTTGAGCGCCGCGTTTGAAGTCCCCATCCCCATTCTGATTCATCAAGTACAAGTGCACAAAACAAGATGCAACCCCGCGCTCTCACGTGTTGTATGCCAACGTAAGCGCTTGGTTGGCATCAATGTATCAAATTCAACGACCTCCCATGGGCCGCGCGCGTTCCCTTGCGCACGAAGATGGACAGCGTGTCGCGTGGAAATGGGACCCGCCACTTGACGCACACCCAGTTCTCCCCAGCGCGTGCGGCGTGGTATATGCCTTCGGTGCTTAGCATGACGCCGCACTCTCAGCCACCATTGTAACGTAACTACTACGGCTGGCACGCGAGTCCCGCCCACACATTCCAATTCCTACTCGCTCAAAGTTCGAGCTCGTAGAGCGCCGAGTACTTTTGTTTCAAGTAGGCCAGGAAAGGCTTCACCGAAAGAGGTTCTCCACAAATCTCCTTCAGCAAGGCGTCAGGCGATCCAGGGATCGAGCCACGCTCGTGAACTTTTGCGCGAAGCCACTCGCGCAGCGGAACGAATTCCCCATTGCTAATCTGCGTTGCGACAACGTCCTTGCCAATCTCCTTCTCATATGCCTAATAGGACAAGCGCAGGCATTGTTGGGCGGCACACAACATGACGAAATGACCCCAAAGCGTGGCCAGCGGGTGAGCATGCGCTCCTCAGACGACTCGATCGTCGGCAAAGACAAGGGAGCTGAACATGGCCTAGAGCAGTTGCGCCTTTATACCTGAAAGATTTGGACTGCAGCAATTGCGCCAAGAGTGTACGATGGGAAGTAGCCAACAGCGCCAAACGACCAGTGGATGTCCTGTGTGGAAGCCGAACGGCATGCGTTGTGAGAGAACACGCGAACAAAATATTCTAGATTGGATTGCCATGCGGGACGCGGTCACGTGCTTTAGAGCGTCGCGAAAGGCTGCAAAATGTTGTGCCCGCTTGAATGCAGAGGACACGTGTTCTACTGTCCAATGCTCAAAAGCGAGGGTCCCCGTTGTGCGTCGGGGAACATTCAAACCTGCAAGCATCCCTTAGAGTCATCAGCGACGTCGACACCAAGGTCCTCCTTCATCCGCTTGTTCCAAAAGGCGGGCACGTCCTCAACCTAGGGTGTGGCATCGCGATGGCACTAAGGACAAGGCCACAACACTCCTAGGCATCCCAACTCTCCCAGGCATCGCAACTCTCCTAGGCATCGCAACTCTTCTAGGCATCGCAACTCTTCTAGACATTTTGTCATTGCAAATAGTACAATCTTTGCATTACAGACAGGGTTTTGTACCTGCATCTCACCGCGGAAGAGTGCGCGCTCGATGTCGTACCGGAGGATCACATGCAACGGGTAGCTCACCTATGAAGGCATGGGGGCCAACAAATGAACGTGATCAAACGAGACAGCTAGTCTGCTGCAGCTGCCCATGTCATATATGCACGGCGGCCGCACTACGGAGGCAGGCATACATCACTGCTCACCTCGTCTGCCTCAACCCGAATGCACCCTGGATCCACGCGATTGTACGTCTTGTAAAAATCCTCCGGCGAGGTGTCGGCGCAATGCGCGAAGCGCTCCTTGAATTTTGGGGCAACGTAATTCCAGAAAGCCCGCGACTGCAATGAGGTGGACATAAGGATCGGCCGCAGTATTTCCGCCTCGTCGTCACGGCTCCCTTAGAAACTAAGCAAACTAAACACCAAACGACGTGTCGACAGCTGAACCTGGGCAACGTTGTGTACACCCGAAAGGATCATTTACGTTGCTCACCTGGAGGACCATCCTCTCCCATAGAAGCGATTGCGACTCGTGGATGCCCATCGAGAGAGCCATGGAGGATGGCATACCAGCCCCCTCGTTTGAAACGTCACGGCCCTGTGAAAATGAAAAAAATCGGGAAAAGAGTGTTCATTATCAACAAAGGATGAGACGGCAGGTCTCTCGCCAAGTTCAGTCTTCCTCTAGCGCTCGACATAGAAGCCTAGATGTCACTTTGCTCGAGGACGAATACATGCATCCGCCTCACGCGCCATGTACTCCGTTTCGCGAACCTGTTCATAGAGCGCGTGGCCACATTCGTGTACCGTCGCTCCAAATCCTTCGATCCAATTCTCCGAGAAGCGTGTTGTGATACGCACGTCAGTGGGGCCAGCGCCACCAGTGAAGGGGTGCGTAGAGACATCGAGGCGGCCGTTGTCAAATGCTGAGCCAGGACCGGGAGAGAGAGACGGGAATGGCGCAGCGGAACATTGAACACAGCATAGCATTTGCAAAACCTAATCTTCTACTAGCCTGGAGATTGGCGTCACACCATATCCCAACTCGGCTGCCACTTCCCTTGCAAGTGCTGCCTGCTCTTCAACTAACCAGACCTCGCCTGGCACGAGCGACGGGTGCGGCGCATCAAAGCCTGGACACGACTTCCGCTTCGCCATGATGGCGTTGAGTAAAGGCACAAGGCCCTCGCGCAGCTCGGAGAACAGCTCATCGAGACGTGCCGCGGTCATGCCTCGTTCAAATGCGTCCAGAGCACCGTCATATGCCTCAGCAACGCCGGGCCGAGTCACGGTTGCTACCTTTAGGAGGAAATGAAGATCAAGGATCTGAGCTACCTTCAGCTTGAGGCCCGTGTGCTGCGGAAGTCTGCCGCAAGCGTGGCTGCTCACCTCTTTCTTCAGCTCAAACATCTCCTTCAGCTTGGGCGCAAAGAGGCTGAAGTCGGACTTGGCACGAGCCGCTTGCCATGCGCCAAAGGCCTCCGACTCGAGCCGCGCCTCGGCCTCTGCAAGCTCCGGCGACTTGCGAGCCTCCTTGTCGAACGCATCAATTGCGTCGCGTACGTTTGCGCGCAGCCGCTCGTCCTCGGGCAGCTCATCCATTCGTCCACGTACGCCGTTGACAGCGGTGCGCATGGCATCACCTGTGGCCAGCGTATGCCGAATCTTCGCAAGGGTCGCCTTCTGTGTTGCACGAGCCGGTGCGGCGCCGGGCGGCATGAAGCACTGCTCGTCGTAGCTCAGCACACCCTCCACCTCCGCCAACGCATTGACCTGCCGTAGCAAGCCTTTGAGCTCATCGTACGCACCGCTGATGGGCGGCCGACTCGAGGCAGGAGTAGAGGCGGTTGAGAGACAGCGGGCGGCGATGGGCAGCGATGCGAGCACAGGTAGGGCTAGGAGGCGAGACAAGACCGCCATCGATGCGCGACCGGAGAGCCTATGCGAGCAGAGAGAGGGGGAGACCGAGAGGTGCGAGAAGCCGAGGGCGGAACCTCCCTTTCCCTGGCACCTGCGGGCCGCGCGCTGGCGACCACTACTTCCCTCTCTACATTCTTCTCTTTATTATCTCTCAATCTTGATCTCCCCTTCCCCCCCCCGTTAGGTTAGAACTTATAGCGTCGTAGGACATCTTGTTAGCAAGCATTCCTAGCCACGTACGCGCACACCCCCATCGCGGGGGAGGGGCTCCGTTGCCGTCGAAGGGCTACGGTCCCTCAGCACGAAGGTTGTTAACACAACAATAAAACTCTGACGCTCCCCCACCGCCTAAGGTACCCCTCGTTGCCAAAAATCTGACCTAAGTTGTTGTATCAGTACTGATATCAGCTTTCTGATATCAGTAACAGCTCAATTGGGGCAGATCACTGATATCAGCTCTCAGCTGCAAAAGATAGAATTAAAGAGCTTTTACTGTAGTAGTAGTACTGTCTAGTACGGCCGCAGGCTGCCGACGTACCCTCGCGAGCGAGCGAGCGAGGCCGCTGGCTCCTCTCTCTCTCTCGCTTTGCTAGGCTGGCCTCTAGTGGCATGGATGAGGTTGTGGAGAGCGATGGTGAGGTGGAGGTGGCGGCTGCCGCTTCAGATGGGGTAGCCCGGCGCGTGAGTGCGTGGGGCCGAGGGCCCATTGCAAGGCTGGAGGGGACCAAGCTGGAGTGGTCGACAGTGAATGAGGCTGCGGGCCGGTCACACTCGGTGAAGAAGAAGCAATGCCTCTTTTGTGGCTTGCACTTCACGGGTGGGCCGAGCCAAATCCGGTGCCATTTGGATGCATCGATCGCGCCGCGGACCATCCGTGTGTGCAAGCCGGCAGCGGAGTGGCAGGATCGCGGCACGCGGAGGTGCTAGCGGAGCTGCGCAAACGCCGCACCGCAGAGCAAAACGCAGAGAGTGCGGAAGCGGTGAAGGTGGCAGCCAAGGAGGAGCGGCGCGCGGTGGCGGCAGCCAAACACTTTGGCATGATCACCCCCTCCCAGGTCTCGGAGGCTTGGCTGAAGGTCATCATCAAGAAGGCGCTGCCGTTGTCGATGTTCGACGATCCTGACTTCCGCAACGCTATCTCTTTGACGGCAAAATGTGGCAGGCAAATGTACTCAGCAAATGGCCCACATTTGCCCCATAGGTACAAGATGACCACCGCCGTGCTGCCGGCCTTCGATGCGACGCTCGACGCGAAAATCAAGGGCAAGGTGATGGGGCTGGCACATCTCACGGGGCTGGTTGTGATATCGGACGGATGGACCAGCGTGCAAAACCGGCCGATAGTGAACGCATTGGCCAGCTTGCCAACCGGCTCCTACTTCCTCGAAGCGATCGACACGTCGGGCGAGACAAAGAATGCTGAGTTCATCGCGCGCTTTGTCTTGAAGCAAATCAATTCATTTGAGCCAGGTCTTGTTGTTGGTGTGTGTATGGACGGAGCGTGTACTGCCGCGTTCCCGATTATCCGAGAGGAGGTCTCGGACGGACTGCCCCGACGATCGGATCTCGCCGACGCGCAATGGCGGGCGCCGAGCCTCCCTGACCCTATGGGTTGTGCGCCCTGTTTAGTGGGTTGTCAGGGCAAACCTGGGCACCCCAAGCGGGGAGATGACAGGGGAGACCCTCGGGGGGAGGGAGCGAACCTTGGGGAAGATCGGCGAGGCTTCGACCGTTGCCCAGAAGGCGGCAAAGGAGGCAGACATTTTCCGTTGTCTTCCCCCCCCCCCCGAAGACAACCCGGTAGTCTTTAAGACTACGGGTTTGCGCAACCGCTAGCTGACTCCCCCCCTCTCCCTGCTCGCCAGGCATACAAGGGCCTTTGGGAGGCTCCCATGGCCAGCGAGGCGAGCGTGGGAGAGGCAAGGGGGGCCAGGGGCCAGGGGTTGAGCCCCAGCCTTCATTGCCCCCTGAGCTGCATTTGCTGGCCCCCTGGGAGCCCCCACAGGACCTCTGAGAGCAGATCAGGGCGCGCCGCATGGCGATGCGCCGCAGGGACAGGGACTTCGAGGGGTGAGAGTGGAGAGAGGGAGAGGGGGGGGGGTTGCACGCCCCCGATGGAGTGCAGTAAGAAACAGGCCCCGTTTGCGTTAGCAAGCGGGTAGGGGGCGGCTGGCGACCGGAGGGAGACGCGAGGCGTCGAGCATGGCCCGATCGGCCCGTCGCGGCGGGGATGGCGGCAGGGGAGGAGGGGAGCGGCGCGCGCCCCATGACCCTATCGTTTTAACAATAGTTGGCTGTAGACCAGGGGGAGAGGGGGGTTGGAGCGATGGGCTGGCCATGATGGGTCAGGGCGAGCGAAGCAGGCGAGCCTGCCAGGGAGAGAGTGGGTCAATTGTGCATGCTCTCACTGGCATGCCATAGGGCATGGTCAATGAGTGGGTGGTTCCTCCCCCATAGCAGGGTAGTAGTGGAGAGAGGGGGGGCTCACCCAAGTATAAACTTAGTTGTTCATCCCACTTATGACGGAATAGGACCGTACTCTCACTCGTAGGCCTCACTATGGCTGCCGATTACTCTTCGCCGTCGAGGAATCCTATGGAGTCCGCCGCGGAGATACACAACGGCTAGCATAGCAGTAGCCGTCCATTGAAGGACGACGCAGACCAAGAAGCCAATGTTGCACATAGCGGAGATCGTTGAAAGCGCGCCGCCTACACCTTGGATAAACCACTCGACTCCACCGACACTGTATACCTCAGATACGGGGGAGCCCAACTCGACCGCGAGGGAGAGAGCAGGGCCGATAAAACCGATGGTAGAGGCGCCTGTGATCGCCATGAGCACTACAAGAGAGGGATAGAGAATGTGCTCTGGCACAAACGGGGCGACCGTGGGCGAAGAGAGCCACGCAAGACCGCTCTGAGATACCGCCCCCAAGATGGCGAGAAAGAGTACCACTTTCTGAATTGAAGCAGGGGAAAGGCAAGGCGTTGGAATCGGGATACCTCGACGTGATGGATGAATGAGCCGACTAGTGGCATAAGGGCATGAGAAAATCGAACAACCTGCATGCGATTCCTTGTGCAAAGCCGACTTCTTCTTGAGGAAGGCTAATCGTCGAGAAGCGATACGATGGCATAAGCTTGGTGTGTGCCAGGCGCAACATTCTCACCTCTCTGCTAGTTGCAGTGTTGAGAGCCGCTCCCAACCCAATGCCGACAGCAACACCGGAAATGATGAAGGCGAGGTTGGTGAATGTGGTATATAGGGTATCAAAACCACGCCTACGGAATCGGTGGGAGACAATGGGAGATGGTCGATACGACCAAGTGAAAAACAAAGGGGATGGGATTGCCACAACATGGAAGCAAGCAAGACGGGAATGGAGGAGCGACTGGAACATGGCACGCCCACGGCTTGGCCGCAAGGACGGCTTAGCGCGCCTATGACTTGGCCGCCAAGAATGCTCACCACGCATCGCCTGCGACGTAGCATGATTCTCCGAAGAGAACATCTTGTGCGGAAGGCACTGCAAATCCGACGCCGCCGATGATGGCAGAGGGCAACCCGTACAACAAATAACACCTGTTCACAAGGAGTTGCCTTGCAGAGGCAATGACTCCAAGTGACTCGCTGGTCTCATTCCGCGCTCGAGCGATTGTCATGAGGACAAGAGAGGCATCATTGGCAGTGTCGGTGTCAAGCGGGTCACTGGCAGTGGCAGCATTAGAGATTGCCTGATGATTGTGCGTACAAGGTTGATCACGAGCAAGCCTACTACTTTCTAAAGCATGCGCCTGGGAAAACGCAGTTCTCCTGCTCGGATTCTCAGCGCCTCCCAGAGTCACCAAGGGATCGGCGGTCTCGGTCTCTGTGAGAGCAGCGCCGCTGCCGTCTTGGACATCAGGAATGGCACTTAGGCGAGCTCCTGATTGTGGTGTCCCGTTAGGTTGAGATTGAATCTCACCGCCGCTACCTCGTTGTAAAGAAGCGCGACCTGGCTTGTGGTCCAGGAGTGGCATGTTGCCGGCGCGGTAGCCAATTAAAATGATTGGCACAATGCTAGAGAAGACGACAGCTTGATCTAGGAGTAGTGTCCTGGCCGCCGTAGGGCTCCCATTCTCCATCAAGCCAATCAATGACCCAAATGCCCAGCCCAAATAGTTGCTTTGCACTGCAATGGATGTGGCGAGACCGCGCTCGGCTGGGCGAAACCAACGCTCAGCAATGACCGCGTACGAGCAGACAATGACTGCCGCAGCGAACCCTGCAATCACGGTCGAGATTATGGCGAGGACGTATGATGCCCTGATAGCAGAAGCGTACCGCAGCCATGCAGCTGCGGCATTTAGCAAGCTGCCGAGCACTACGACGGTCATGTTGTAGTGCACAACGGCCCATGAGGCGACAAACATGGCGGGCATCACGCAGATCAGGAAGAGCGAATACAGGAATGCAACCGCGGCCGTGTCTGTGTGCAGCAGTGCCTCTGAGAGCGCGTAGTCATCAGCAAAGTCCATGAGCAGGAAGGCGTTTGAGGAGGAGAGGAGGCAGAAGGCGAATAGGACGAGCCAGCGGCGATGGCCCTTCCACTCTGCCTTCTCGTCCGCCGGAATCAGTCGGTCTGTCGCCGTGGAGAGAGTCTGGGCACGCGGGGCGACGACTGCCGCCGCCATCGTCGCCGGCGCCCGAACGAGAGCGCGCCAACCCGCACACAAGCGGCTAAGTGCTGTTTCCAAGAGGAGCTATCACGTTTGCTCGTATGAGTAGACCCGGGTTGGGGTTTTGTTTTTCGTTTTTCATTTTCGTTTTGATGATGAAAAACGAAAAACGAAAAACGTGCAGCGGGACTGTCACACCCAGCCCTGTTTTGGTGGTGGGGTGGTGATGGTGGTGGGGGGGGCTTCGCGCGGGGGGAACAGGGTACCTGTCGGGGCGAAGAAATGAGGGCGCCGTGAGGCGTGAGCCGTGAAGGGGGGGGAGGGTGTGTGAAGTGTGAAGAGGAAGAGCCTCTTGAAGAGGGGGGGAAAGCGCAGAAAAGTAAAAGTAGGAAAACAGAAACAGAAACAACGTGGGGAAAGAAGAGAACGCATTTTCTTCGCAGTCGCAGTGCACGAGGTCGTTTTCACCTTTCCTTTCTGTAAATAAACCAATGTGATAAATCAATATAAATAATGGAGAAAAATATAGTACTACTAGTATAATGTATAATGTATTATATATGTTGCTGGCACCTTGTGTGGTGTGTGGTCTTCCTGGTTTCAGTTCTACTCTCTCGAGCGATGGGGTGGGGCGATGGTTGGTACGTCACACAAACAAGCCACACAAGTGGAGGGTGGGTGGGTGAACAACAAGCGAACAATAAGGCAAACGCCTGAACAAGAACAACACTAAGCAAAAGCACTTGAACACTGTTCAACATGACGAACAACGGGGTTTGGAACTGAACACTATCTAAACGTTAAAGCTCAAAGTTAACGTTAAGGGGCTCTAAGTGCGGCCAACCAGCGCTGGTATTCAGTGAAGCCACGACCACGATATAAATAAACCTTTTAATAGTCTCACCGCACACGCGGCCGTGGACCCTCTACTTTCTACTCACGTAGGGAAACTTTCTACTTTCTACACCCCCACTCCCCCGGCCCTTCTCCCCCCGCCATAAGGCGACTCCCCCCGTGCACTACTAGGGGGATAGAGGTGAAGGGCTTAGATATGGTCCGGTGGCCCGCGCCTCCCCCCGGTGATCATTCCCCTCCTTCCTCCTGTGTCTCCGAGTGGGCGGCGGTCTCAGCCCCGACTTATCCTGTAAACAGGTGCGGGACTTACCTATTTTTCGGTGAGCGGAGCTCTCGCTCCGCCCACCCCCTTCTCCGCGCTCTCTCTCCCCTCTCCTGCAGGCACGCGCGATGGCGCGCCTGCGGCAGGCCTGCAGCTGCCCCTGGCGAGCCCTAGAGGCTCCTGGAGGCCAGCTCTGGGGGCAGAGGAGGCTGGGGCTGGGCCCTGGCCTCCCCTGCCTCTCCCTCGCTGGCGCTCCTGAGCCTCTGGGGCCCCCAATCTGCACCTGTCTGCCTGTCGACCAGGGGGGGAGGGGGGGTTGGAGCGATGGGCTGGCCACGACAGGCCAGGACGCGCGAGGCAGGCGAGCCTGCCAGGGAGAGAGTGGGTCAGTAGGGCAGTGGCCTCCTGGCAAGCCATCAGGCATGCCAGGAGGATGGGTGGTTCCTCCCCCATGGCAGGGGAGGAGTGGAGAGAGGGGGGGGCTCGTGCCCCCCCATGTGTCAACCAAGTATAAACTTAGTTGAAGCCACGACCACGACCAAGTCCCCAGGGAAGAAGGCTTGGAATGAGAACCACCTATACCCCTTTGGCCAGGCATACCCTTTTTGTACATGATTTTGCTGAGCTATGTGCACTTACTTACAGTGTGGAAGTACACAATGACAAGGCTAGGGACTAGGAGAAGCAGTTAACTAGTTAACTCAGTTAGCGGTTGTTAGCTACCTCCTAAATAGCACTAGTAGTTAACTAACTGCCCCCAACTCGCAAGTAACTACTATTAACTCGCAGGTAACTAGGGCTGAGCAAGTCTCCTTCACAGTTAACTACTACACCAACGGCGTCGGAGCTTCGCGCTGCGCGCGGCCCACCATAACTAACCATAGATAAGGTAGTGGGATGCAAACGCATGAATGACAACAATTGTGTATGGCTACAGCTCATAACCATCCACATAAACTTATACACAACAAGTCACAAGTCTAGCTAGACGTCTAGACGTCGAGCTTGCATATGTTGTGTCCAGTCAGCAATAGGTTGAAGAACAGCGACGCTCTCGAGATTGATTTCCCAATCGTCTAGATTCATTTGATGATGGCGATAAGCATCGCCGGCCTTACGAGCGTGGTTGACATCGAACAATTGGATTGCGCGCTGGCACATGCGAAACCACTCCATTTGATCGTACGACGACATCTCCAACGTGAGCCAGCTGCATGCCGCGGCGGGCTGCCTTGGCGCTCCCTTCCTCGCCGCCAGAGTATGTCCACTGGAGCAGCCCTGGCTCTTGCGCTAGCGAGGGAGGCGACGACATCATTCAGGGCTCGGCGCGCGGCGGCAGGGGGCGGGGGAGAAGGGGAACGGAGGTGGGAGACGAAGATGTTATAATTCTACTATCAGCAGGCTTTACTTTAGGTAGGTGAACGGCGACGGAGCAGCGAGGGGGCGCGCACGACCGGAGAAAAGAAAGGGGGAAACCCGATATAATTTGTAACATCTACAGGGTATCTATATCACTTTTCGAGTTTACATGTACGGCGCGTGCTGGGGTGGCTCAGTGCGTCGCAGCCTCTAATGATGTGGCCGCGAGTTGTGGATTCGAAACCTGTCCAACCCCCCATTCTCCACTGCGTGGGGGGGGGGGAACAGCATCTGTCCCACAATTGCTTTTTTTTGGCCCAAACTACACTGTCACTGTAGAGTACTGATGTTCCCTTTCCCTCACTGTTCTGTGCTCTTTGCCCCCAGCACTGTCACTGTACTGTTCTGTGCTGTTGCCCCCAGCACTGTCACTGTACTGTTTGCCCCCAACACTGCGATGTAGCCCAACACTGCGATGTAGCACGTATACAAACTGCGTCAACACCGCGTCAACACTTGTCGTGCACTGCGTCAACACTTGCAAGAGGCCAGATGGGTTAACACCTTGCCCAAGCGGGCCCTCGAGGGCGCGTCAACGTGAACCCATACGCCCTGGGGTCCCCTCAGAGGGGTGCCATGGCGCGCGCAGGCATCGCACGCCCGTAAGAGAACGAAGAGAACCGCGAGAAAAGAACGACAAAAAAAACGACGCGATCTGACCCAAGAAAAGGTAAGACTCACGCTTGTTTACGGTATGTTTACAGGCCGACACCCCGAGCGACACACGAATGCCGCAAAAACGCGGAGATACTTGAAAAAGACGCGAGAAGAGGGGGCCGAGACCTCCCAGGGGCACGAAGTGTCACATGCAACAGGCGTTTACGTTTGTTTTGCCACAGGAACACCACACCAGCAGGTCTGCCCCAGCCCACCCCCTGCACTTGGCCCGTTGTAGTGCACGCGGCCCCCCCACGATACCAAAGACAAAGGAATGAAGGGGGTGGTGTAAGGGAGTGAGTAAACTGGGGTATAGGCGATGTCGTGAGTGAGTACCGTGAGTACGTGGACTGTATAGCTAGCGTGAGTAGCCCGAATCTTCAGATGTTATTATTACACAATGACAGGAGATAAGTATACCAGTATACCGTATACGTATACCTTTATAATCACAGACCGAAACCGCTCGAGGGCCGCACGCCGTGCCGGCTGTGTAGGTGCGCCACTGGAGCTTTTGGTGTGTTGGCAGCCTCAACACCTTCCATACCAATGATGGAGTGCCTTGGGTGGGGGCCCATGCAGCCAGGGTGGAAAAATACCGTGGGGAAGGACAAAGTTGTTAGGAGTTAGGTACACACGGAGTACACCAGGCAGCCTATCACTATCCCTCCGTCCCATATTCGACGGAACGCGACCGGTCGGGCGGACGGGTGTGGCGCTCGCGAAAGGGAGGCGGAGGGGGGCGGGGGAAGAAGGGGGGAAAAGGGGGGAGGGGGGTTGGGGGGAGAACGGGGAAGGGGAGAGGAGGGAGGAATACGGGACGAGCATGGCGTGGCCGCTCGTGCTCTCTGCTTTCGCGCTCTTCCGCTCGCAGCCCGTAAGCCAGGTGACGCCCGAGGCAATCGCCATCCTGCACATCACCGATGTGCATGCTGACCCTTTCTATGACGGTGTGTGCGGGGCATCGCTTGCATGGGAGGAGGGGAGAGTAGGCAGCGAGAGAGCGGGGTGTGGACTTGTAGTGAGGGATGGGCAGGTGAGGCACGAGCGCGACAGCGATATCGAGGGATGCAGCAGGGCTGCACACGAGGGGGCACAGGCTCTCACTCTACCTCATGCCGAACCCCTGCAATGATCATTTCCTTGGTCTCCGCAGTCAGCTTATTTGGATGTGGGAACAAGGCGTGCACGCGCAACCTCACACTCCAAGACGCGAAAGGACAGCCCACTCTCGACCTCTGTTCCGATAGTAAGAGGCTTGTCAAAGGTGATCCCCCGACACTTACTGCATGGGCCTTGCTCAGGGCGATTGCTCTGCTCGTCGAGCCTCTGGCTATGCACTCAAGTTTCAAGCAAACCATCCAACATACAGGAGAGTGTGGGCCTGAAGTAGGTGACTACAAGCACCTTGCACGAGAGTGGTCTGCGCTCATCCACACAGGAGACCTATGTCCCTGCGGTGTGGCATTTTCGAACCCGCCGTACTCCGTTATTCCACCCTTGCGCCGTGCCCTACTCGAATTTGCCAATGATGGCTACCACTCCAAGGTGGATGGCTATCACAAGCAAGAGCCAATCTAGAAATAATATCCCGTCGAAAGCCTCTCCTGTGGCTTACCGCAAAAAAGATCGCCGTCCATGTGTCTTGCCTTGTTATACCGACGATCTCTGCGCCCTCACGTTTACGCAGACGGCCATATACACTGGTGATGTTGCGGGGCACTATATGCCGGGTACCAGTGTTCCTCATTGCCGCACTGCCCAAGCGGTCGTCTTCTCAAGCATCGCAATGCTCGATGTTCCTGGAGTTGAGGTGAGTAAAAATAACGGCATTCAGAAGGAGGGCAAACTTCCCGCTGAGCTGCGATGGCGCAGCTCAGCATCACTATGGAGACAATGCCAGCCACTCCCCTCAAGATCACGCGCTTGCTGTGTGGACCATCCCCTTTTGCATAGCATTTCTTTGTGATGGGCAACAACGACGTCATCCCCAAAGGCGAGCCGCTCACCCACGAATGGTTGCACGAAGTCGGTAGCTTCCTTCTCGAGAGAAACTGGCTTACTCGGAAAGAGATGTCGACGTGGGTGGATGGAGGCTTCTTCTGGAGGATGATTCACCACACTGGGCTGTGCGCCGTGGGGCTCAATTCCAATCACTGGACGCCGACCCAGGTGGGCATTAAAAACTCGGCGCTAGCTGGAGCACCTCTCCGGAGCGTTGCCAACGGCCTCTCTTGATCTGCGGTAGTGCACATGTGCACCCATAGGTGAATCATGAGATGCAGAGTGCGCAGCTGGAATGGCTCCCCGGCATCTTGTCTCGACAAGGAGAAACATCAGTCTGTACTCGTGGCTTTCTGGTAGTCTCTCACATTGGTGTTGTATGTCCAGATGTGGCGATCTACCCAGGTTGCAAGCACCCAGCCGAAAACGACGTGAACGACGAGGCAAAGGTAGCGGCAGGAGGGATGGCCGGCTCCTCTATGGACGAGGACGTGTCCAAACAATCCAAGACGGATGTGCATGACAGAAATGGGGAAGGGAAATATCTCAGCAAATCCAAGAAGCACGGCGGGCACTTGCCGCCGGTTGTGAATGATGAGTTATGGGGCACCGACAAGTCTTCCACTCTCCACTGCATGGAAATTCGGAAGGTGAGGGCCGCTCGAACGCCAGATTGGCTGCCCATAGGTCATTTCCGACGAGTTGCGCTGCAATCCACGCAGCATGTGTTTGACCTCCCGCCTTCACATATGGCCCGATAGATCCTTGACCATTATGCCGACGCCATTGTGGCCGAATGGGCTGGCGACCTTAACACGGAGCACATCTACGCCGCTGGTGATGTCGCGGCTACGTGGGGACACACGGCTGTCGGCGTCTCAGCGCGTGGCGGTAATGATCCGGTGCGTATTCCAAAGTGTCCAGTGGCACTAGTGCATTGGCGCAAGTGCCCTCTTGCTGCTACGACATTCCTCTGCATCTGGCAAAAAGACGAGCTTGCGAAGTTCCTGGACTAGATGCCCCATCGATCTCTTGCGATGGCATCTTCCCACATCCGCTCAACAACCCATGACCCAGACTTGGCATACCTTCCCCGACCCAACCGTAGGGCTTCAAACGTGTATTCATGTCCGCTGACGGCAAGCGAACATTGGATATAGAATCTTACCAGATGAAGCGCGGATGCACTTTCTCCTTTGGGCATTCCGCCGTGCAAGACTATGTAAGGCGTCTCCGCAAAATCAACACGTTGCCTGCTACACGAGCCGCTCCGAGCGTCCATCCCCTATTCTTTGCTGCTCGCGTCTCCTCATGCCGTGGCTCGGACCTTTCCGAACCGACTCGCCCCCATGTGTCGATGTATAGGCGCCTCACTTCGACCATGGAATTGATGCCACGTCGGTCCGGAATATGCTACGTGACGGCAGGATGCTGCAGATGCGCGAGGCGAATTCTGCCCCTAATGCTGCCGGCATCACCAAGATCACACTGGAAGACCCCAAATATATTGAGCGCGTGAGAGCGGGCATGGACGGTTGCTTGGCAGAAGATGTTGAAGAGGTACCGCGATTCAGTCAAGTGGGATCTCAAGAGCTTTCGGAAGGTAACGATAGCACGAATGGTGAAATTGAGGGAGGCGTTGAAGACAGTGCAGCTCGTGTGGAAGATGCGCGTGCATGGGCGCCCTCGGCTGAAGCGCAAGAAATGGCTCCAGTGGAAGCCGATGTGGTTAGCGACGGCTCAATTGCTGTGCCGACAAGCGACGCAGTTGAACAAGACGCCAATCTTCCAACAACCATCAGTGGTGCCGGGCTGGGCATCCAAAAGAAAGCATCCGAGCACCTCCCGACTGGACGCATCCACATTCCGACCACTCTCGTGGGCGATTCGGAGTCACCGGGAAATGCCGTGGGCCGTCCCTCACTTTCCCCCCTCCGCGACACCGTGAATGAACTTCAAGCTGATATAATGCTTCCCGCGAATCCTCTTTCTACGAGCGATGAGGGGCCTGGCGCTCGCGCTGGCGCCCCACAAACGGACGGCCTCGACAACGATGGCAGCAAAGCGGATGGTCCGAGCGCAAAGGACGCATCACAGCCCCTTAGAGAGTCTCCCACTCCCCAACAAACGTGGCAAATGCCCAGACTAGGGTGGTTGATTTTTGGCGGACTAACAGCATTTGGCCTCTTGGCGATTTTGCGCCGCTCTCAACTGTCGTCGCGCGATGGTGCGCCAAAGCACTACGGCGAATGTTCCGAGTTGGCTCATGGCCAAGCATGCGCGTGCGCTGCCGAAGGGACACATTTCTCGCATGAGGACGCATTGCTCCCAAGCCACCCAAAGGAACGTACATTGTGGTCAATGATAGCGAACTTTGCTATTGGGCCGAGCAACGGCGCAGCAAGCATGTGGACAGAATACCACGAGGAGGAATCGAGAGATTACATGCGCTTTGACCGAGCTGCATAGCATGTCTGAAAGGCCCCTCTAGCGGCGATCTGGAGAGAAGAGCGGCCCTCGCTGAGTCCTAACCTCACCGTCAATGAACATCGGGAGATCGCTGGCTAGGAAATACCGAGTAGGTGAATGGATGGGCAACTCTCTATGTCCGTATTTGTTGCTATCATATTCCTGTGATCCGCCATGAGTACGAGCGCGAAACTCGGGCTAAGGCAGGCGCACAACGAACATGGCCATAGTGAACAGTGTTTTACCATGCTTGCTTTACTTAGTGACCATCATGGATCGTGTCAACCGTGCAACTCAAACCCCAAACGAGTACATGTGCAGTGGTATGACAACATTGATTGGTTCTTACCCAAAAAAACCTCTGAAGATTTTGGGCCACACACCTACTAGTCCACCGGCACCTATTACCGTTCCACCGCCAATGCCCTTTAGTTCCCTTCCCTCCACCTCCTCTCCTTCCCCCCTTCATTCCCTTTTCTTTGGTTTCCGGGGTGCGGCCCAGGTGCACTACCATGGGCCCGGTTTGGAGCGTGGGTTCTGGGCATGGTCTTTGCTTTTTGGTGTGGGTGTGTCGTGTGTCGTCTTTTTGGTTTAGCTAGGGGGCCTATTATTGGTTCTAAGATTGACATGTTTCAACCTACTCTTACAAGTAGGGGTCAATGGGGGCCTCGTGCCCACATGATGGGAGGAGCTCATCATCATGGATTATTGGTGGCGTCGCTGGGCACCACGCTAGGTGACACGAATCTTCTTGGTAACGGTTGCACATCCTGCATTTTCTCGTTGTGCTATGATCGAATCTATTCTTGGTTCCTATCCTCCTGTGAGTGATGTGTTTGAAGTGTGGGTGTTTGTCGGTGTGTTTTAGCAACGGCAGGGTGTATAACTTGGCTATGTGGTTCCAGTCGTCTTTAGTGTTGTCAAGACGATTCTCCCATGCTTTTCTGGCCGCTTGTGAGTCGTTGCGGCGTGTTGCTTTGAGCGCAGTCTTTGTGATGTCGGAAACCGTGATCGCGTCGAGCGCGATTTTCCCCTTTTTTTGTATTGCGTATTCGTCAGCTAATGGATACTCCATGTATTTGGGTCCTTTGTACCCGTTATCCCACCGAGCCGGGGGGTGGTAGCGTCGGAGTTCTTCAGCATTTGCTAAATTACCGGTCTCGGAGACCTCTCCGAGGTAGTCTGTGTTTGTGTGGATCCATATATTGTTGATGTTGAGTTTTTTGATGTATCTCTCATCGTCTGAGACCTTAACCTTAATTTCTACTTGTTGCATTTCCCCCGCCTCCTGCGAGACATCTCTGTCCTTCCAGGAGGCCCCCTTCCTTGGGTCAGGCGGCGGGCGTTCCGACGAATCGTTGGGTATTCGTCCCAATGCGGGAACATTGAGTGATGTGAGGCATCGCGCGCGGCCGCCGCCGCGGGCAGGCACAACGGGCAGGGCAGCGGAGAGCGAGCGCTCGCTCAGGCCTCACTCACCCAGATGGGACAATAGGCTTCTAATAGGTTCTATTAAGAGGTCAAGAGGCCTACCAGACCTGTTACCTGTTAATAGGTAATAGGTAAAAAAAAACCTTTCAATATTCTCGCCTCGCGCGTGGCTATAGGCCTATACTATAGGTACCGCTATCGTAGCCACGCCCAAATCATCTCGGATCCCTTCCTCTCCCTAGTAACTTAGCTCAGAAGTCAGAAGCCAATCATATTCATAATATACATCACATACTCATACATCTATAAAATTAGTAAAATGAGTTTTATTTTGACCTGTTACGGACCTATTGCGACCTGTCAATAGGTCCTCTTAATAGGAATAGGCCCCCGAAACCTGTTGACCTTGTACCTGTTGTCCCATCCGGGCTCACTCACCTGCTTCCATCGTCGATGTCGGCTCGTTCTAGTTCACGGTGGCGTGCACAGACGTACTCACTATTATTCACATGTAAACAGGGCCATTTACTAAGTAACCAAGAGTCATGCGGTGATCCCATCATCCGCGGTGCCGCGACTCCCCCCCCGCTCCACGATCCACGATCCCCCTCCCCCCCCTGCTGGTATTGCCCCCCGGTATTGCGTATTGCACCCCCCTAGTATTGGCCGCCGGGGCCTATGACCGGCCCAAATATCCGGAGATATCCAAATGGGCCAAAAGTGCACCCAAATATCCCAAAGCTTGTCTAGATAATTGTGCCTGGGCCTAATCTCAAAGAGAACCCTTGCATGATACATGATACGCAGAGCCATGGTGGCAACCTGTTCGGTGCCAGTGCTCGCCACCCCGCGCGCTCGCGCGGGTGTGGATTGGATGGGCTGGATGGGCTTTGAGAGGGCTTTCTGACGAGCCACCTCGGGCGGCGTGGGGCGTCCCAGGTGGGGCGCAGTGGCGAGGGTCGCCTGGGGCTCGGGAGCGCGGTCGCGGCACGCTCCATAGTTCAAACTATAACAATAGTTTTGTACATTTTAAGATTATATATGAATGATAATAGAATCATCTCACTCATGGAGAGTCGGGCTGGATCTTGGGCTGGGATGGATGGGGATATTCGTATTTGATGTCACGACAAGGGCTACTGTCTACTTCTACTTCTACTACTACTATGCCAAAGCCAAAGCCGCGTGTACAGTGAAATTATCAAGCAGTTTCCCCCCCATGTTAGTAGCAGATGAATGATACTGGGTCGCTATGCACGCCTCATGAAGAAGGGCTCAAGAGTTTGGCTCTCTAAAAGTCGTTTGTCCCCATACAGCAACATCAAGCCAGCGCAACATTGCCACAAGACAAGCAACTAGCGAGCTAGCTAGCAACTGCAAGACGGAGACGCATGCTATGCACGACAAGAGCGGGTCTGGCTTTGCGCCCCGGAAATTGAGGACGACAGCACTGGATTCAACGTCACGCATGTGCTCAATCGGCACAGCGTTGACACGCTCATCTATTGTCCAAGAAAGCAGGAGCACACTCGACAAGGGCAACGACTGCATTGGAGCCACCCTGAAGCGATTAGCGGTACAAGCGGGCGGCAGGCTGCACAACGACGAGCGATCGACACAAAGGGCATCTTCCCTAAAAATAAGAGGGCCGGCGTCCAGCGCTGCGTCTCATCGTCGGTACACTCGCCACATAGCGCCAAGCCGCTCCGCGAAGGCGGTGCACATGTTATCTACCGCAATGACGCCCACTCTACTCAAGCTCGATAACGGTTCAGGCCTCGATCACCTTGTTAGTAGTGGGCGAGATAGTGATGCAGGAGCCGCCGAGGGCCTCGATCTCCGCGCGCGCCGAGTCAGTGAACGCGTGGGCCTTCACCTTCAGGCCCTTGACAGAAAGCTTCTCCGCACCACCGACAACCTTGTTGAGCTTGAGCTTTGACTTGGAAACAGCACGCATGTCGAGGAGTGAGGAGTAGTCGACCTCGGAACCCTCAGAGGCCTTGTTGAGGGCAGAGATCTTGATGATCTCGTACTCGGTCTTCGTGTGACCGGCGCCAGTGGGCCGCCCAACGAATTTGGGTAGGCGGCGATAGAGCGGGATCTGGCCGCCCTCGAAGCCAGGGCGGACCGAGCGGCCACTGCGAGACTTCTGGCCGCGGTTACCGAAGCCGCAAGTGACACCCTTACCAGCGGACACACCACGGCCCTTGCGCATGCCCCTGTGCGCCGAGCCCGGCGCCTTGGACAGGCTCGAGAGGTCGAGGCCCTCGAGGGCAGGCTGCTCGGATCCGCGAACCTTCCAGTCAAAGACCTTCATGGCGACGGCGGCGCGCGAGCAGGCGGGGCGGACAGGCGCAAAGGTAAGGAGTGCATCGGCTCCGACGGCGAGGAGCGCGAGCAGGCACGCGCGCATTGCTGGCAGGAGAGAGGGGGGAGGGGGCGGGGCGTGCGTGGGGCGGAGAGGAGAGACGCGGGCGGGGGGGTGGGGGGGGGGGGAGCGGGGGGGGCGGTGGAGGCGTCAGCTGCAAGTGAATCCTCGGTATATTAGAAGAAGCCGAGTGGAGAGAGAGACAAGAGAGGAGCGGGGGAGCTCTTGCGGGCGTGCGCGGCGGAGGGAGAGGGAGGCCACGGGAAGGGGCGGAGGGGGGCGCGGAGCTCTCGATCTGGCTGGGCTCCCAGCCGGTATCGACAGGCTCGCACTAAGAGTAAAAAGTTAGAAGTGGCGAGCAGCGGGCAGCGAGCAGCGAGCAGTGACAAGTGCTTCTTCTGTTCTTCTGGCTTCTGGTTAGGTCGGGCTGTCGGGATATGAAGCCACACGTGAAAATCACAACCCAGGAGCCAGTAGCCCTATTACATAATTTAATATTCTCGCCGCGCACACCGCTCTGGCTCTGGAACCACTACTCTCACGCAAGCGTTCTACACCCCCACCCCCAAGACTCCCCCGGCCCTCTCCACTCTCCACTCCCACTCCCCTCCGGCACCCACCATTACCATTAAGGAAGGGCACAGATTTCGCCCCCCCCCCCCCCCCCATTGGGGCCCTTATGCCGCGTGCCATTTTGCGCGAAATTTCACGAAATTTAGGTGGGAAAAGGGATCCACAATGGGTTGGCTCCGGCCAGAGTTTCGAGAATTTTTTTTCGAAATAAGGGGGGCCAATCGCAATCAAAACTTTTTACCGAAATAAAGGTCGATATGGCGCTGACGTAGCGAAATAAGCCCCCCCCCCAGCCCGCTCCCCGCTCCCCCCCCCCCCGCCCGGGGCCGCGCGCCGCGCCTTGGCGCGCTTCCGGGCATCCAAGCGCAAGCGCAAAACCGACAACGACGAGGATGAGGATGATGATGATGACGCCCTTGAGGGCTCAGGGCATCCCTCCGACCCCCCCAAGCTCGTCGCAGGAGGTTGGTCTCCACTCAGCATCCGAGACCGGGGATGTGGGATGTGGCCGCGCGGCAACGCATCAGGCCCCGCCGCGGCGACGCTTAAGCAAAAATTCCGATTCGAAATTAGGCCGAAATTTGACCCCTCGAAGCTCGAAATTTGCTCCAACCTCATCGAAATTTCGAATCGAAATAAGGGTGGTTTTGGATCGAAACTCTGGCCGGAGCCAAACAATGGGCAGGGCGTATGGGTTCACGTTTACCCGGTGTTGACCCACTTTGCGTTAACACCTCCATTGGCTAGGTGTGGCACATGCGTTAACACCTCAATCTGCAAGTGTTGGTACCATCAGCGGGTTAACACCACACCGCCGGTACTGTGTACTGTGTAGCTACGGTGCACCCACGCACCCACGCACCCACGCACCCACTGACTCTTACGTGCCGCGCGTGCGCGCGCACGAGGAGCGAGGAGCTGCACGGCCAAGTGGGGAGTTGCTCTTCGGCGCGGGCGCCACGGCCGACTTGGAGCTTGCGCGGCTGCTGCACCTGCTGCTGCGCGCGCTGCGCTGCTGCCGCTACGCGGGCGGTGCGCCCGCGCACGATGGGATCGTGCTAGTCATGAACAGAGAAAGAGAGCAGCACAAGAAGTGATATAATATATAATAATGATAATCAATGTTATATCCTAGCCAACCCCACTAGCTAATTGGACATAACTTTTCCGTCCCGGAATCCCGCCATGCCTGACGGGCCAGGTGTCCGAGTGATACCGGGGAGAGGGTGCAACCTCAGGTTTGGTTGTTTTTTCCGCAAGTGCCCCCCATGTGGACGGTATAAGTTCTACTTAAAGGACCCCCTTATTATAGTACAAACGGGATCTCCGCGGCATTTGCGCCGATGGTCGGGCGGCGGAGGTGTCCAGGCACTGCCCGGCGGGAACCGCGTCGGTCGGCGAGGTGGTGATGTACTTCACAGTCGGCGGGCGACGACCACTCGGTGGTGTGCGGGGTGCGTCTTTAGTGTTATGGCCTCCGCATCGAATTAATCATATGCTGTCCTCTTGAGGTGAGGACCTTACCCTTTGGCAGGCTAAACCGCCACCATTTCCATTTCCACGCCATTAACAAGAAAAGGAAGGTTATTGCGATGCTTACTCCCAGCGCGATTCCAAACTGTATGGCGGCGTTCAACCCTGACTTCTGTAAGAATACCATGGTAAAGGAGCCTGGTATTAAGATGGCAACGACAAAGACTATAAACAACCTTAGTATCGCATCTTTTAGCCGAATGACGTCGTACTTGTCTTTGCTGTATTGAAGGTAGATCGACATGCACCCGCCTTTAACATTATTATCCGAAAAACTTTGGGTGCGTGTCGTCCGCTGGACGTCACGTCTTTAGTGTTAATGGCCTACGCATCGAATTAATCATCTGCTGCCCTCTTGAGGTGAGGACCTTACCCTTTGGCAGGCTAAACCGCCACCATTTTTCCATTTCCACGCCGTTAACCGTTAACAAGAAAAGGAAGGTCATTGCGACGGGGTGTGTGCCTGCACCACCAGTTGAAGCGACTAGAGATGAAGTGAACATTCCCCGTGCGGATTGTTGGAGTTCTCTTTTTATTTAGCCTGTGGCGCGGCTTCGTGCCCCTTTGGATTTTTATCGGTGGACAGGACAGAGGGAGGGAAGGAGGGGGAGGGAGGGAGCGCGACACGGGCCGCCCCTCGTCCCGCCGTCCCCCCCCCCCGCACATCTGTTTTTTACACTGTTTTTCTCTGTTTTTTTTCGACGGCAAAAAACACACTGTTTTTGCTGTTTTATATCTAAGTTTGACTGTGTTTCACATGTAGTACATGCATGTAGGGTCGCCGCGTCGCCGCCGCGGCGAGATGGGAGGCGGCGCCAGCTCGTCCTGCGCTCCGCGAGCGCAGCGTGCTCGGCCTGCGCCAGCTCTTCCCCTGTGCCTGCCGCCATGGCGCGCGCGTTCTGTATCCGCTGGAGAGAGACAGAGGGAGAGAGGGCGCGAACGCTAGAAGTTAAGAATGCAGTGACAATCGTACGAAGTAAAATCATAGAACTGGCTTAGATCGTCGTTACTTTAGTATTTACGGAACCGTAGTGCGCCGGAGGAAAGGGAAAGGGTTTATCCTTCCTCTGCACGATCTCTACTCAGTAGGGGGAGAGAGAGAGGACCCAAGGGGAGAGGGAAAGATATGAGGGAGCAGAGCGGGAGAGGGGAGAGGAAGAGAGGGGGGGGAGGAAGGGGGGGGAGAGATAGAAAGAAACAAGGAGGGAGAAAGACGAGGGGGAGAGAGTGCGTGTGGGAGGGGAAGGAATTTAGAGATTCGAGATTCGAGAGTGGGAGAGAGAACAGAGGGGAGAGAGCTCGCACGGCGGCGCGCGATGGGCGCGCTCTGGTGTGGCGTGCCCGCGCTGCTCTGTGCCGGCTGGCTGGGCGCGCCGCCAGTGGGCGGGCTGGCCCGTCGCGCGCGCCTCCCGCTCGCCTCTACCTCCGCGCCCCAGCCCGACGACGACGAGAGCTGGGAGTCCGCCACATGGGAAGTGGCGGTCCGCTTTGCAGATGAGGAGGAGCCGCTGCCTCTGCCTCTGCCTCCTCCCGCACGCGTGGCACCGTCGGCCGGGCCCGCCCGCGGCGGGGCGTCCGCCGAGGAGCCCGATGAGCTCGAATGGGACGAGCCACTCGGCACACCTGAGGAGGAGGACGACGACTCCGCCATCTCGGTCACCGACTTTTTCCCGCTGCTGCTCGAGCGCAAGTATGGGGCCAACTGGGAGTCGCTGGTCGAGGAGGCCGAGCGCGAGGACGGCATCAAGATCAACGCAAACTCAGAGTATATCCCCGGTAGTGCAGAAGATCTTGTTGGGTACAACGAGGACGAGCTGCGCGAGATGGTGCGCAAGGTGCAGCTGGCAGAGGAGAACGGCGAGGAGGTGCCTGGGCCAGCCGGCATGGACGCCTATGATGCCGCAGAATATCTCGCGGCGGAGGAGTTGGCGGCGGAGCGCGCCGAGGCGGAGGCGCGGATGAACGAGATGTACGACTCGGAGGAAGAGACAGCTCCGAGGAAGGACACGGCTGCCGGCAAGGCGCGCAGCGGCGGGGCAGGGCGCAAGGCTGCGCGTGGCCGCTCGATGGCAGAGGGTGTGGAGTTCTCACCGTCGCTGGTCGCTTACGTCGAGGACCTCTCGCGGGGCGAGGTCGAGATCCCGTCAACTTTCCCCGAGACGGAATGGCTGCACGTCTGGGCGTGCGCGACAAGCCACAAACGTTTCCGCATGATCTCCGCCACCTATGCGAACTTGCGCGTCCTCCTCCACGAAAACTTTGCAGACTTCGACTCTCTTGGACCCACTGAGGAGTTGTCGCCAAGGTGTGCTCCCCGTTTGCAGCCGCGGTGAAGCTCATGACGGTGGCTCCATTGCGGGCGTTGCCAGAAATTTGGACGACACGTATCTGGCGAAGGGCAAGGCCGCGAGCCTGGAATGGCCGCTCAGTATCAAGCGCCCTTTGAGTTGTTGTGCGTTTCTTTATTTCCGCTTGCCCCACATCCAACAGGGATCTTGCCTTGCTCAAGGCTAATGCCGTGTTCTCCGCCACTGGCATGCCCGCCATCTCCGAGTCTACGGTTGTCTACGTGGAGGCTGGAACAAACAAGCCGCAGAGTGAGCGTGTTTACGTCGATGCCGACAGTGCACCCATTGATGCGCTTCTCGGCCGAGCAAGGCCCATCTCTGAACAGGAGAGAGAGGTGAGCGCTCTTTCCCACCTGCCGTCCTTCTTGGCCGAGCAGATGGACGATGCGCTCATCGGTCCAGCGCTTTCAAGTCGCGCCCGAGAACCGCTCCCCGTCCATTGTGCAGGTTATCTATATCACCGAGACCGTCTTCGTTTCGGGCAACGTTTCACTGCATGGCTACGGGGAGCTACGAATGCCCATGGCATTTGCGTCATCTGATCACGTTGCTATCGCCCAATCGTCGGCACACAATGACCTCTTTGTGAAGGTATGGGCTGGATGTGGTGTCCTCTCGAAGGCGTGCCACGCCCCGTCCTCGATGGGCGGCTGTCTTGCTCCCATGTGTAGTGACTGGTGCTCCATGACACAGCACCGCTCAACATCACTGGCCCACTCGTGGCATGCACTTAGCAATGCGGTACCAAAGATCCCACCCAACCAAGTCACTCTGTATTCGTTGGGTGCAGGTCTGCGAGACGACTGGCCTCGAATTTGTCGGCAACGCCGCTTTCGACGAGTTCTATGAGATGCAAAACTCGGCAGAGGGCCGCACGCGCAAGAAGACCGCCGGGACTGCATTGTTGCAAGAGAGGCTCCTCCGGGATGCCACAGTCCTTGACGCTGATATTCTCAAGGTGAGACGGTTGCGGTGGGACTGCCGCTCTGCTCTGAAGTCGACGTGCGATGCACCGAACGATCTGCGCAAGGAGTACGTGAGGGAGCCTCTTGTCGCTGCTTGGACACGCAGGTCTCGAGCTTTGTCAATCACATGGTTGACGTAGAGATGATGGAGGCATGTGGAGAAGAGCTCGCAGAACGATTCGAACGTGAGCAACCAACAAAAGTAAGACACGGCCAAGGGTGCCAATGCCAAAGGCATCCATCCCCATTAGCGCGCGAGTGCATTAGGCCCTAAAAAATCTGCATCCCATCATGGGTTGCCCTAGCTTGCGCACCTCATTTGATTTGCTTGTCAGGTGCTCACGGTGGAGGCGACCGGATTACTCCCTGCAGTCTTCGTTGCCAAGGCCCTCGGCCTTCCATGCATCTTTGCGCGAAAGCAGCGCCAAATTTCGATCTCCGATTCTTATCAGACGTCGTACAAGTCGAGTGTCTCTTCATCTGTGCAGGTGAGTACTTGCCTCCCCCCCCCCTGGCGCTCGCATGTTCGTCTGCTCGCGCGCCGCCGCTGCCCGCTTGCCTTCCTACGGTTGCTGTTATGCTCGCCATCCTCAGGACCTATACGTGTCAACAGAATATTTGAGCCCAGGTGATCGTGTGCTCATCATCGACGATTTTCTCGCCGGTGGTCGAACGGCTGATGCGATGATCCGTCTGTGCCGCATGGCAAATGCCAACGTGGTGGGCGGGGGGTTTCTCATTGAGAAGGTGAGCAATCGCCTGATGCGGCATCCTGTGGCTCCATGTCATCTTCTGCGCATCACCGCTGGCCCTCGCGATTCTCGCCCAGCGCCTGTCCCAATGTTCCCGGTGAAGGACCATGGTCCGCGGTCTTGCTTACAAGCGCCTTGTAATCCGCCTTCCCAGGTGAACGACGCCGGCCGAGCCTTCCTCTCGGGGTACCAGATACCATTGGAGAGCATTGCCTTGGTCTCTATCGACGATGGGACAATCTCTATCGTAGAGCAAGAGGAACGGCCGCCCACGACTGGGACGGCACAGTCCAGTGTAGATGTATCGGCGCTTTCCAATTTCGATCTCCTTGAGGATGGTGATGACTATGACGACTTTGATACGAGGGGTATGCGGGCCGAGAGAATCTGATGAGCTTCGTCTTGACCACTGCTACATTGATTGAGGCAATGTGCGCCGAGACCAGCGCTCAGTCTCTCTCCTCGGCGGCCCGCCAAGTCCTCGAGTGCGTATGGGTGTCGAGGTTCGAGGCACCTTCTTAGCATCACCTGGCATCAATCCAAGCGAGTCATTGTACTATTTTCTCGTTGCAAGAGTTGACGCGTACACAAGACCCATCGGCTGCCATTGTCATTCTTCCCTAGTGCTAGCTAGCTCCGGCTCACGTACGGGGAGTACATCGTGCATACGTGGGTGCTCATCGCCAACGTTGGACATTGCTAGAAGGGTGATGTTTAGACCAAGAGCAAGAAGCACGGAATATTTTGTTTGTGGCCTTTGAAAACTTTTGATATGAAGAACGGTGCATCGATAGTGAAAGTAATTTTTGTGATAGCTTGCGGGCCCCCACCCTTTCGTTGTCCGTTCCCCAACAATCGTTCAAACGGTAGATTCATGGAGCGCGCTCCATTCCTCTCCTCTCTCGCCGTCCAGGCTGCCAGGGCGGGCGTTCTACCCATGGATGCACGCCCATGTCGCCGAAGGGCTAACGCGCACGCGTTGATCAGCGATAGCCGATGCAGGCCCTGATCACGTGCATGCGAGCCATGCCGCGTGCCGCCGCTGGAACAGCCGGAACAACAAGGCACTGCATGCATCGCAGGCAGCCATGTTGTAGCACACTCAACCCACTCAACCCCACAGCGCCGCCCACACCACTCTTCATACATATCCCGTAGGGAAGGCCTCCGGGCCGGGCCCCTACACCGCCGTGGCATCGCCCTCGCACATGGGCTGCCATTTGCCATGCGACTGTAGCATCCTATGACAATCATACGTGGTGTGTGCCATGTGCCATCGTCACGGAGCCTAAACACGCCAGTGTGAAATGACACGCCGTCTAACGGAGAGGGAGGGGCCTTCTCCTTCTCAACCCTTCAATCACGAACTCACGAAGTCGGGCCACCATGAGGGCCTCACAGCGACTAGTTCGATCCCCCCTGAAGTGTTCATTGTGCCATCGGAGAGCACTTCCAGCCGGCACAACGCGACGCCCAAGCCCAGCCGCGCGTCATATGCGCGCAGCTTACCAAGCGACTTCCCGTCAGCGTTAGTAATTGACGCACCCTCCGCCGCATCAGGTGTGCTAGTGACCGGACTCGCATGGGTTTCATCGGCCTCGCCATCTGCCAAGCCTGCCCATTCATCCAGCGGCAAAGCAGCGGCAATCGCCTGTTCTGCCGGAGGCAGCTGGGCTAGAGCGGGCGCCGCCGGAGCGTTGGGATTATCCCTCAGTTTTTGCGCAAATGCAGGGCTCACAACAGGCATTAGTCGCTTGCGCGTCACTCCGCGAGAGTGAGTCCGAGCGGTGAGCTCTTGGCCGATGTAGCAGCCCTTGGAAAATGAGATGCCCCCGAGCAGCTCAATGTTGCTCTCGAGGGGCAGCGCTGAACCAGGAGGAATTACCGCAGCATTGTCCGTCACCCCGAGGAGCGCCTCGCACAATGCATGCACCGAGGGCGAGACCTCTGTGCTCTCCTCCAGGCCAATGTTCACCTCAGAGTGATGCCGGACCGCGCGCCACCCCAAGCACGAGAGGCGCGTGTCGATCCAAGCGGCACCGTCGCCGGCGAGCACGCCGCCGCCTTCTGGCACAGAGGCCTCGATGCCACTACCGACGATCACGCTGTACTCATCCGACTTGTCTGTGATTCGCACCTTAGAGCGCAGATTGTACCTTGAGAGGTGCTTACGGAGAGGATCGGCCATTGCGCCGTCCACGTCGAGCATGACGCCTCCCTCGGCGGTGGGGATCAGGAAGCCGGCTCCAAGTACGCGGCCCTGCGCGTTGAGGAACGCATTATACAAGGGCCTGCCCTCGTCGAGCTGTTCCACGTTGGCGGTGGTGAGTCCCTGCAGCAGCCGGCGTGTGTCAGGCCCCTCCAGGTGGAGGAGCCCGCGCTGGCGTAGCCGGGCGTGCCAGCGGCCGGCGGAGAGGGTGCGCTGCATCGTGGCGGCCCCAAATAGCCTGTCTCTCGCGGGCGGGCGCAGCCGCAGCTGCAGCCGGGCGGAGTGGGAGGCGAGACGAGAGAGGGCGCCGCCGCCGACGGTGGAAGAGCTGGGGGAGGCGCTGTCGTCTCGTTGTCTCTCTTCAATAGCCAAAAGAATATGCGAGAAATGGAGAATTCTACCAGTAGAGTAGATCCGTCAGAGTTTTATTGTTGTATTAGTATAACCCTAGTGCTGCGGGACCGTAGCCCTTCGACGGCAACGGAGCCCCTACCCCGCGATGGGGGCTCGCTTCGTTGCTGCCCGCTTCGTTGCTGCCCTAATTAATATTTATATCTATGCACTTACTTGCTACTTGCTACTTGCCTAATGCCTAAGACATCTTCATCTTACATCTCCCTCCCATCTCCATGTTCCATGTTCTGCTTATGTTCTTATGTTCTTATTATCCATCGCCCGTTGGTAGATTGATTTATTAATTTCTTAATAGTCTCAACTATCAACTAAGTTTATACTTAGTTCGCCCATGGGAGGGCACGAGCCCCCCTCTCTCTCCACTCCTCCCCTGCTCCCCTGCCATTAAGGTTGTGAATAGGTTGCAATCGGAGCCAACATGTTTGAACCTATTAGTGCTCGAGAGCCAACATATTAGATAGTATTAGCAGCATGCCGCCAACATATTAGATAGTATTAGTGCTTTTGAGGAGGGGTATTAACGGTATTTGCTTGTTAACATGTTAACAGTACAGGAATATGTATGTATTATGATAAATAAGGGGCCCTTGCCCTTGCTTGCCCCTTGAGGTACCCTTGCTTGTTGCTTGGTTGTGGTTGGTACTACTGAGGAGAAAACGAAAGAAGAGCCGCGGCGTGAGCTGCGGCGTTAGTATAGTAGAAGACAATATAGAAGTAGAAGTCATATACAAAATAACAGCTTACCACTTTCTACTTTTGTATCGCTGCATGTACGAGGGTTAGGGTTGACGCCGGAGGGGAGAGCTGCTGCTCCCCCCTCCCCTCCCTCTTCCGTCTTCCTCCTCTCTTCCCTGCGGCGCGGGCCATGGCGCGGGCCTGCGACCCCCCTTCGGTCCCCAGGTGGCCTGCAGGGGACTGGGAGCACAGCTCATGAGGGGGGTGGGAGTGACAAAAAAACTTAACCTCGGGTTGCACCCGGACCAAAAGCGCAAAGGGAAAAGTCTGGGTGCGGCTATTGTTTAAACAGTATAGTGTCATCCAGGGGAACTCGGGACGGGGGGGAGGGACGGGGGTGGACGGGCGGGCGGTGGCGGCCGTGGCGGGGTACGACGAGATGGCCGGCGCGCTGCTCTCACCTGACGCGTGGCCACCCGACGTTTTCGACACGCGGCTGCTCTCGCTCGTGCGCGCGCGGGAGCTTGGCCGGCTGGCGTGCACGTGTAGGGCACTCTCGGATGTGGCGCGCCATCCACTCTCATGGAGAGCCCTCTGCGAGGCTACGTGGCCCGGACGGACCAACGAGCGCTGCTTCGCGGGCAACTGGCGCTCGCTCTTCCGCTGGCACAACGGCTGGGGCGCGCCTGCGCTACGATTCGAGGCGCGCTCCGTTGCGCCGCCCGACAGATCGTATGTCTCCGCATTTCTACTCGAGCAAGGTGGCGAGAGCCTGCTCATCGCCTCAGACAGCCATGTGCATGAGCTGAATGTTGCCGCCGGTTCGACCGAGCGGGAAATTCAGACGGGGTGGCCAGTTCCCAGCTCTCACCAGACGGTCTATAGTATCGCCACCATTGGCTCTTCGGCCTACGCTCTCGGTGCATCTTCAGCTGAGGGCGGTGTCGTATCTATACATCAGCGTAGCATGGGAGGATGCTTGGCATCCTCTATCTCAGTGGAACTAACTTCGGCAGCAGGCGATGAACGTGATGGCACACTCCCCGCGTGCGTTCAACTTATCGGCAACGCTGGAGACTCGAATCGGCTTGCAGCCTTGTACGACGCGTCTACTACCACGGCGCCAGTATTTCTCGCTGCCTTTAACAACGCTGCTCTAGTAGAGAACGGTGCTGCGCGATCATGCGTCCGACTTTGGGACGTGACATCTCAACGCTGTGTCAGCCAATTGTGCGATCCGTTGGATCGGTACGGGCTCATTGCAATGGACATGGCACCTCCCAGCAGCATCCACACCAATCGTCTTTGTGCGCAGAGTGTCAGCAAGGAAGCCGGCAGCCCTCATCTCCTTTGTGCATTATCTTGCCCGGCAGGCTCGTGCCGGAGCTGTGCAGCGAAGGGTCTGCCATCCTTGTGCTGGCACCGGCGCGCTGTACACTCGGCCGCTCTCAACATTTTCGACGTGCGCGCCTCGGCGCGGATGCCAGCGCTCCGGGCCACAATCGGCCATCGCTCCGCTCACCCATGCGTGCAGTATCGACCCCCTTACATCTACACTTCCCATGCAGGGTGCCCTCTCGCCATTTGGGACGAGCGCGCTGTTTGCTCACCCGTGCTTCTGGCACCCCTGTGCGAGCGGCCTGGACTGCCGCACCAAGGCCATTGGCTTCAGGCTGATGCAAACGAGCCGTCGACCATATGGGGAAGGGATGCACAGGGCACCGTGGTTCTCTGGAGAGCGGGAGCCCCAACGCCCACAACTGACCGAGCAAACGCGCCCATGTATAGCCAAGCGACGGCGCGGTGGGAGGACGAGGAGTTCTCGCGATTGCGGTCGTGTGGCACCGTAGGAGGACAGTTCGAGCGAAGTGGACAATGTGGCCAAACCAGTAATCCTTATCCAATTACCCTTGCCGAGATACCCACCGACGACTCTCTCCCATTATTACAAGCCGATCAACAGTCGTTCGCAGTGACAGGCACCGAGGTGGTGGACACACTGGGAGGCGATTCCGTCGTATTGGCGAGAACCAACAGCCGTCGAGTGGATGAGAACGTACTTGCAGGCGATGGCAACGCTGTCATTGTGATGCGGCTAGCCACACTTTCGGAAGGCTAAGGCACACAGGCCGATGCCTTACTCTAGCTCCACCATAGCTCGACAAGGGACGCTGGCTTGTCATCCAAGTGCAGAGACTCTAGACGCTGAGTTCCTGCACTTGAGTTCCTATCATCGCATATCTGTGGCCGCCTGTGCCAAAGGGTATTTGTGGCTTGAAATAGCACCCAAAACTTTCACTCAATTCAACTTCCTATATCGCCCGTTCCAAGTGTTGTCAAGTCCCGATCATTCATTCATCGACAATCATTCTCGTTCTGTAGCTGGTGCTAAAGCTGTGGCTGTGGCTGTGTGACTGGGAGTGGAGTACGAGGGATGTTGAACCGTAAGGTGTGGGGAGGAACAAACAAAACTTCTTAATCTTCTCACCACGCGTGCGGCCCTGAATGGGTAGCTCGTAGCCACGCCCGCTCGGACGCAACATCATCCGACCGCAAAACAACAGGCCTGTCTAGAACTCGCACTCCGAACCGGGCCCAAGGTAGAGCACCTGGGCCGCACCCCAAAAACCCTAGTTGGGAAATACGTGATTACCGTGTTTCTACAAAAGCCAAACACAGCCGTGTACGGGCCGTGTTTTGCCGTGTTTCAAACCCCCTGCCCTGTTTGGCCGCCGTGTTTGTAGCAGCTGGCAGCTGGCTAGTGGCTAGCGAACGTGCACGCGCAGCACTGCCGCGCCGCTCCACACCACAATAATAATAATGATAATGATGATGATGGTGATGATGATGATGATGATGATGATGATGATGATGATGATGATGATGATGATGATGATGATGATGATACTACCTCCGTTCCAAAATTGATTTTTTCAGTTTTCTTTTCACAGTCTTAAAATAATATTCGTCGAGCGAATGGGGTCATGTGCTTCTGGTGGGCTCTCTAGATCAATGGTATCGACCTAGAACTCAAATATCAATAAAAACTGAAGGTGTGGTGAATAAGGCTGTGAATATATTAGGTAGATACCAACCTACCAACATACCAACCAGCCCTCAGGCACTATTACTATCTACCATGGTAGCACCTCGGCGCTATTACTATCTACTATAGTAGACATTTCCGCCAAAGCTGTTAATATGGTGGTAATAGCCCCTGGCTCGCCGACGCCGGCCCTGCAGCCTGCAAGCAGCGGGCGACTCGTCGGCCGCGTGAGTCCGCCGCTATTATAGCTGCTAATACGAATGCCTATAATAATACATGCTTCTCCACACTCCACACCCACACCCACATAGATATACATATAGTCATAGTCTCCATACATACTCTCTCAACTTCAACTATCAGTAAACTGATAGGGTCATGGAGCGCGCGCCGCCGCCCGCTCTCGCTGCCGCTGCCCTCGCCGCGATGGACGAAGGACTAATGGACACGCCGCTGTCGCCGAAGCGGCCGCGCCAGGACGACCCTCCCAGCCAGGTGGGCATAGGAGCCAGCGGGCCACGCCCGCGCACACCCGAGAACAGCGAGCGAACAGCCCGCATGCTGGTGGCCAACATACAACACACATACATCTCACCTCACAGCCACACCTGTCACACCAAGCCAGAGGGACGCTCCATCAGGGAAGGCCCCCGGGCCTGGACCCTACACAGCCGCGGTACCGCCCTCGCGCTCCGGCGCGAGGGGCTGACCCGGCACCATCTCAGACAGAACCCAACTGGGGGAATGTCGTACCAAAACCAAAAGAATGACAGAGACCAGCTGTGGACCCCCAAGGTGGGGACAAACGACAACAAGGGACACGGCACTGAGAACAAACTCACCAGCGCAGCCCAGAGGCGGAGGGACAAGCGCGACTCAGGCAAGCACGCGTCGCACACAACACCAACCAGGGAGACCCAACACATCGAACACCAACACAAACAAGGGCCAACACAAAACACCCAACACACGAAACCCTTGAGAGAGGGTGACATAGACACGGACCCAACGGGCTTCATAGACCTCATAGAGGCTGGACCACACAGGGGACTAACCCCACCCCTCTCACCGGCCACGCAGGTGGCCCTACTTGACGAAGACCTCGAACCTATGCCCGAAGAAGAAACCGAATTTCCGATTGACAAGAAGATCATCATCACATTCACGGCATACGAGAAAGGTTACAAGGCCAAAGATGAAGAGACCTTAGGCGCTATCACCGCCCATGCTGTGTAACGAAACATCTCTTATATGGCCAGTTTACGTAGTTGTGGGCCGCAGGGGCTACATATATGGAACGGGTTGACATGCGCACGCACGGCGTATCCGCGGGGGGACCGATGCACATCGCGCCGTGCCCACGCACGGCGTGTACATTGTGATTGCAAGTCATCATAGGTACTGCAATGAAACATCTCTTATATGGCCAGTTTACGTAGTTGTGGGCCGCAGGGGTGCACATCGCGCCGTGCCCATGCACGGCGTGCACCGATGTGATTAGCGAAGAAGCTTTGACGGCGTCTCTCTCTTATAATTTTAACAAGATCTAATGTTAAACAACTACAATACAACTGTGGACATTTGATCGCTCAATTCTACTGATGTCCCACTATTGACGGAACGACACCTTCGTAACCCAAGGCAAGAAAGAGGTGTACCACCTGTATGTCGCCCCCAAGCAAGGCTCGTTCAATTCGTTCGATTTCCCGCGCAAGATTCTTCTCACCATTAACGGAACCCGCATTTCACATAAGCGACAAAGGCAGGCTCAAACCCAGCGAGGAGCTAGCCAAGCTAGCCGCCAGACTGGGAATCGAGCACGCTGTCCAAGTGACCGGGGAGCAAGGTGAAGAGGATGAATGAATCACTTAGGAAACCGATAAGAGAAGACACCACTAGAGGCAACGCGACCCAGACGGGACCCAACCACCTTAACACGACCGGGAAGACAAGACACACGCGAGAGCAAGACCAACAGGCCCGCCCAGACCCCACATTCCAAACCAGACCTCATGTAGTGCACAGAGGTCGGACCCCGGAAACCAAAGAAAAAGGAAAGAAGGGGGGCAGGCGAGGAAGTGGAGGGAGGGGAGGTAAGGGCGATGGGAATAGAGCTGGAATGCCCAGTGGACGGCAGGTGTGTAGCCCTGAATCTTCAGATGTTTTTTTTTCCATACATACTCTCTATCTACTGCTACGTATCTATCTGCGTACATGTGTGCACCTACACACTACACACACACAAAAATTCTTGATGGTGGGTGCACCTACACACAAGCATCACACAAACAGACAGACAGACACACACACACAAACACACACACGCGCGTGCGGGTAGCTTTCTTCGAAACGGACACGCGATTCAAAGGGCGTTGGCACTTGCCAACAGGGTGTGCTCCGATATGCGAACCGAGCAGTGCTAAGTATCTCAGGGGTTCATGGCCTCCATCGGAGGCCTATTGTAGAGTTGAGGGTCTTACTCCTACTCCCCTTCCCGAGGCGAGTTCGCTCACCACGGGCCACGGGCCACGGGCCTCGGGCGCCCAAAACTTTTTGGCGGGCCCTGGTTGGTACCATGATACCTTAGGTACTAAGGTACCAACCACGGCCGAAGCCACTATTACTATCTACTATAGTAGCACCGGGACACTATTACTATCTACTATAGTAGCCCAAAGTGACTACCAAGTTCTACTATAGTAGGCCAAATCCAAACCTATTCACAGCCTTAGTGGTGAATCTCCAAGAGCTCTGGAAGTTTGGGGTACAATGTAGCATTTGGGGTACAAAACACGGCCCCTTTATCCGAAAGAGGTGGAGGGAGGGAAGATAAGAGATAAGGGCGGTGTTCGTTAGTGACGGGAGGACCCGAAACTAGTAGGTGTGTAGCCCATAATCTTCAAATGTTTTTTATCGGCAACGGAGCCCCTCCCCGCGATGGGGGTGCGCGGTTGGCGCATGGCTCGTCCGGTGTACCGTATGCTCGCCAACTAGATTCTCTACAAGACCACACTTCTAAACGGGTGTGACGGATCACGATGAACAATCGATGGACGATCGGTGGTTGGGCTAGACGAACCTTTCGAGGGTGGGCTCTCGCCGCGCTCGCGGCTCGGAGGGGGAGAAGGGGGGAGGGGGGGGGGAGGGGGGGGGAGGGGGGAGGCAGTCAGGCGCGAGGGCAGCTGAGGACGGATGGAAGTGGACGACCGCCGGTGGGGAGAGAGTGGACTGATCGATACTCTTTTAGGCGATCTGCTCGCGCTCTTCCCCAGACAAGAGAGAAGAAGAGAAAAAGGCAGACCATCCACGCGCGCCGGGCGTTCGGCCGCGCGGGGGACCCCACGAGGGGAGAGAGACAAGTAGGAGGATCAGGGAAAGAAGACGAGGGGGGAGGGGCAGGGAGGGGAAGGGAGGGAGGGAGGGAGGGGGAGAGAGAGAGAGAGAGGGGGGGAGAGTGGGAGAGTACAGCAGAGAGGGCGAGGGGGGAGGATGTGTTCCGGGGCTCAGTGAAAAACTGCTTCAGGAGTAGAATAGTGGTGGAGGGAGAGGGAGCGACGGGGACCCTCTTCTCGTGATGTTATAGCGAGAGATGAAACAGGGAGCAGAAGACTGAGAGAAGAGAGCAAGAGAGTTGTAGAGGAGAAGAAAAGTGAGTCTAGTCAGTGTAAATCCCCCGACGAGAACAGAAGGAAGGAAAAGATTACATCAGAAAAAGCAGACAAAGCATGAAGAGATCCAACGGAGATGAAATCTAAGAGAGCAACAAGAGAGAGAGAGAAGCACGACGCACACGCGGTGAGAGTACACAATACATAAAACTATAGCAGAAGGTGGAAAAGAGAGAGTGGGAGAGTAGGAGAATGGGAGCAGAAGGGGTGTGAGGGAGGGGTGGCCGAGAGAGACCCGGCAAGAACCCCCGACAGCTTCCCCCCGCTTGGCTCCCCCCCCTCCCGGGCCCCCTCTCCCCGCACCGCCGCACTCCGGCCTGCTCGCCCGTGCGCAAGAACGGGTACGCACACGAGGGAGGAGGAGGGAAGCCAGCGGGGCGGCGCGGGCGGTCATGCCTCCAACTTCACTGCTCGACCTGCCCCGAGAGCTGCTCGGCTTCATTCTGCACGATGCGCTCAAGGCGCACTGCTCTTCTGGCTGCACGCTCGGCAAGCTGGTCCAGTGCAGTCTCGTATGCGAGACATTCCGCGCCATTCTCTACGACCTGCCCGTTTGGTCAGTCGATCTAGTCGGGGGCCCACGCCCCGGCAGCTTCTCCCCATGCATCTCTGGCTCCGAAATCCTCCGCCGCATCCTCACTGTCCATTCTGGACGCATCTCTCGGCTCCGGCTGGGCTCGCGCGACGTACGGGTGCGCTGGCGCGCGTCCAAGGCGGACCTAGAGCTTGTGGCGGCCCATTGCAAATCGATCAACCACCTAGACCTGGGCGCCTTGGACGAAGACGCTCAACAGGTCCTCCTCTCGGTGCTCTCACAATGCAAGTGCCTCAGCATGCTCTGGGTGGAGTCATGTGCCAAGGTGCGCAGCGTAGACATTCGCGCCCACACGCCCACGGGTTGTATCATCTGGCGTTGAATATCCTCGTGCGACAAACGAGAGTTGGCGGCGCGGACTGCCACTACTGTACAGTAGCACGTGTGCGTTGCAATCAACTCACCTCCCAAGCCCGTGGACCGGCCAAGTACGGATTGAACAGCGCCAGTGCATGTGCACACAACGGATGTAGCAAACTTGACATATGAAGACGCACATAGTGCTCTTGCGCTCGATCAGCAGAACCGCGTAAGCTCTCGAGGTGACGGCAATTTGCTCCCTTGAAATGAGGTTGCCATGAGTAGCATCCTTAACTCTCCATGATGTGCCGCTGTGCATCAACCCCTCCCTTCGTTGCCGAGAATGACTGAGACGAGTAGATGAGGCCCACAGCTTAGTGACGGCCGAACTTTGGACAGGCCATGGACTTTTGGATGCGCATTGTTATAAGTGGGGTGACAACATGAGATTTCTTTAGGTTGAAGGCGACGATAATAAACCAACTGCGAACATAGCGCGCTAGTACCGCTGCTGCCACATTCACGCCACACGTGCGGTCCTGTATTCTGCTCTGCAGCCACGCCCTTCCCCATGAGGCATGCCCCAGGGCAGGGTCCTCACACACTTGCGCCACTAAAGGCGCCGACCCGATAGCCTAGAAGCGAGCCACAACACCCACGCACCTACTACTCTACCAGCCGCGCGCCGCCGCTAGGCCTGTTCCCCCCCCCCCCCCTTCAACGTGAGACCCAAAGTAGTGCACATGGACCGCCCCCCCCGATACCGAAATATAAGGCTGAGGGGGGGGGGAGCGGGGAGGGGAGGGGTTCGTGGGGCAAGGGCGATGTCTTTGGTTGGTGCCCGGATGTCGAGTCGAGCGTAGCCGGAGGGCTCTAAAAAAAAACTTCTTAATATCCTCACCACACGCGCGGCGCGCGGCTTTGCACAAACTTTCCCGCAGCCACGCCCGCGTCCCTTCCCACTCTCTCCACCCGCCTCACGGCTCGTCCCCTCGTGCACTACATAGGGGCTCGGTGAACGGGGCTTTCGTTCGGTGGCAGGCCGCGTGTCCTGGTCCCCGGTGGTCTAGTTCCCTTTTTTCTCCTGCGCCACCGGGCTACCGGTTTTCAAAGCCGGAGGGCTCTGAGCCACTCCGTCGCGAGCGGAACCGGCGGCTAGCGCAGCATCACTTTGGCCCTCCTCCCCGCCGAGAGTCGGGTGAATGAAATTCTGGATTGGGTCGGGCAATTCCATTTGGGTGTTTGGACTGGGGACGAACGGCGAACCAAGGGCGATTGGGCGGCGAGGCGCTCCTAGCGCGCGCTCCATGCCCCTATGGTTTTAACGATAGTTGGCTGCCAGATAAGAACAAGAACGGAGAGCGCTAGAGGAGTCCGCAATCTGCAATTTGCGCTTACACCTCTCAACTCTGTCCTAACTAGCCCTAGCTCGAAGGGGGCCGAACGCCCACACGTAAGAGGAGTTAAGCTCCCCTCTCTAAGGATCCTACCTTCGACGGCCAAAGCGCGCCAGCGTGCTGCTCCACCAACTCCCAATAAACGACACCCAAACTCCAACCTCCTCCTAATAAACGACACCCCAACTCCAACCTCCTCCCCCCAACATTTTGTTTGTTTGTTTGAGCGGGGGACGGGGGAGGGGGAGCCCCTCCTCAACCTCCACAGCATCACAGCAACGAAGAACACGTCGAAAGTGCGACACGTACACTGTCTTCACCTTCACCCGCCTAGCACTAGGCCTCTCACTCAGAATTCTACAAGCCTTGATCTCTCATCCATGCCAGTCAATAAGAGAAGAGTAAGAGTAAGAGAATCCCTGAATCCCATGCGGCGTCGGTGTCTCCCATGACAGCAGCACGACTCACTAGCGGGGATGAGGTCGCATGCGACTACAAATCTAAACAGCCAGCGTTCGAACATCATGAATGCTGATTGGACTTGTCCAGCATTGCGCATGACCCCAAGTCTGCTCACGATTCCTAATCTTGGTCTCTTCTGCTCTCTGCGCCAACGTGCTTCATACATCTAGGCCCAAACTTGTCCTTGCCGTCCATGCGCGGGCGGAGGCTGGCCTCAAGCACAGGAAGCTTCTCTGCAGTGGGTGGCATTCATAAGGTGAGCTCCCAAAACGGAGTTTGTGGCGGGACCCCAGGCAGGCCGAGTGGAGCGCAGGCCGTGTTCTTCACCGAAATACCCGTTGGTGGTGGCATACTGCACGTAGCTGAGCATGGCGCCAGTGGCGAGGATCGCGCCCACAAGCCCCTTGTTCGCGGCGTCCTCGAAGGCACGAGAGCCGCGGAAGCGCCAGAAGCGCTCGGCCAGCGTGCGCCGACGTGCCATGCGATGGCCGGCGCGTCGGGCAGACAATCTCCCGCCTCGCAGTCCGCCTCCCACCAGTGCTAGACCGAACATACAAAAGAGGGGTGGGGTTTCTCTTCAGAGAACAACAGCCTTGGCTGTAAAGTATTGTAAGCCAAAAAAAACATGATGAACATACCGGCTACCGCTCGAGTACTCTTCCCGCGACCGGGAGACCGTCGCCAACGACGCCCTTGCCGCTCGCTCGCTCACTCCCCCCCCCGCTCCCCTCTCTCATCATTCTCGTGGGTTTCGGTCACATGAGTACTATAGCAACCCTCGCACTTCTGCAAATGTAAACACTTCTTTACTTTTAGAGTAGTACAATGTGTAACCACACGACTCACAGAGTTTCGGGCGAGACGCTACGCAACGTACTTTACACGGAGAGCACCAGAGGGGGGGGGGGGGGGGGCGGCAGAGAGGGAAGGGGTAAGAAGTAAGAAGGGGGCGGATTTTATTGTTGGCGCGGCCCGCTCGCTCAGTCTCTCTCTGTCAGGGCCACGCTCTCGCTTGGCGACACACGATGGCGCGTCCTGCCCCGAGGGAGCCCGCCCGAGCGAGAGCCGCACGCCGCGCGAGTGCGCGAGCGAGGCGGCCAGTCGAGCGCATGGACGGGCACGTCCTAGCCACCGCGCCACGCCGCACACACGCACAGCTTGCGCGGATGTGCAGCGAGCGAGCGAGCAACTGAGAGAGGGCCTGGCACAGTCTGCCCGTCTGTGGCGCTGACCTCCTGCTGCTCCCGCGCCACAGGAGAAGTGCAACTGAGTATTTCAAGGTTGACCGTGTACTGAGCAGCGACTAGATTCTCTATTCATATCGTGACCACACAAGATGAGTGGTTTTGCGGCGCTTACCGGCTTCGAGGGTGACTCTGATGATGTGCTCGCAGCACACAAGAAGAGGGAGGCCGATGAGGAGAAGGCGCGTGCGGCCGAGGTGGAAGCTACACGCGCGCGTTTTGACAAGCTCAAGGCATCAGCAGGTGCTACTAACTGGGCGGACAGCGATGAGGACGACGACGCCTTCTTTGGAAAGCCACCAGGCCTTGGTGGCCCGCCAGGGCTCCAGGTGCGCCTTCACTCCCCTCCTAAGTTGCTTGTTCTGCATCTGCACGACAGCCACCACCAACATGTTCCCGCCCTGTGCCGGCGCAGGCGACCGGCGATGGCAGTGATGAGCAGGAATCTAGCTCAGATGACGATAGCGATGGGGACGGGGAGCAGGGGAGCACTCCGTCTGTGCCAGTATCAAATGGCGCCGTAGAGGCGCCTGCGCCAAAGCAACGTCGGAAGAAGCCTGCAAAGAAGGATAATGAGCTTGAGGAAGTGGATGCTCTTCTAGCCTCACTTGAGAGCGCTGATAGCAAGGGGAAGAATGAGCCCGCTGGCCAGTCCAAGGCTGCTCTCAAGCGCGCCAAGAAAAAGGCGGAGGCCGCCAATAAGCCAGGTGCAGAGGTGTCTGCTCCAGCTGCTGAGGCAGCCGAGGCAGCTGAGGCAGAGACGGAAACGGGCACCGACGGGGCTGTTGCGGGTAAGTCACCAGAGGAGGTGAAGGCAATGCTGGCAGCGAAGGCTGCGGCGGCGAAGAAGGCAAAAGACAAGAAGAAGAACAGTTCGGCAGCCGCAGCCGCAGCGGCTGCTGCCAAGGCGGGAGGAGCGGGGGGTGGCAAAACAAAGAAGCCAAAGGACAAGTCGCACTACAACCAGATGCCGTGCTAGAGTTCCTAGGTGCTGGCAAGCTTAGCCGTCTCCAGGCTCAGGTCGAATCACCTCATGCAATCGCGCCGAAATAATACCGCGCGCCTTGCGCCCTACAACTAAACTACGTAAGCATGCATACTGTTGGAAAGGTGAGCTGAAGGGCTAGCCGTCAACACGTGCATGGGGCGACAGAACGGATACGGGATCCTGAGATATTCACGCGGCGCGTTTTGAAGCAGGTCAGGCTGGTTGCCTCGTGTGTTGCATAGCCAGCGTTATCTTCTTCCTGGGCTCCTCTGGCAGGCTCCCCCTACGACATAGTGCTGAGATCCTTTGAGATCCTAGTGCATGAGCCACGGAACAATTGATGATTATGTGGGTATGCTGCCTGTGGCTTCTCTTCTTTTTTCGCGTGGCTTAATTGAGGCGGCTGTCACTGTGATGCTGGTTTCCGATGACGAGCCAGCTGACGTCTGACGCGCGCCACGATGATATAACATTGCATGTCATACGCGTGTCGTGGCTACACGTGGGTGTTGTACAAAGCGATCAAGGCCGTTCGTGCGCTATGCCCTCCGTTTAACCCTTAGTAGTGGCGCCTAACGGCGCGTTTTACGTGCTGCCGATCCTGAGCCGATTTGGGCGGTAAGTCGAAGCCGAGCACTGCATGAAAGCTGAGAGCGCGCAACGGATATGCTATGGCCAGTAGCTAGTCGATGGCTTTTGCAAACTTCAATAGCCTACAATTGCAATTGAAGAGGAACACTTCTTGAAGCGCAATACCCTAGCTAGGACATCACACCACACCCTCTAGAGAGTCATTCTTAGCTATAGTGGAGACATACATACCACATGGGGAGCACAACAGGAAGCCCCCCCGACGCTAGACGCTAAGCCTGCGCACCCCAGACGCGAAACAAAATTCAACAAGTTGTCCTGGACGAAAACCGTTCTTCGGGCGGACCATTATAGGCCGTGAAGCATGAGCGAAAAAACGCGGGTATCACGAAAGCCGCGCTCAAGGCAACACGACGCAACGACCCGCAAACGGCCAAAACAGCATGGGAAAAACGCCTAGACATCTCAAAAAAGAGGATGTACACCCTGCCGTTGTTAAAACACACGGACAAACACCCACACTTCAAACACATCACCCACAGGAGAATAGGTACCAAAAACACATTCTCGACGAGCACAACGAACAAATGCAGGATGTGCAACCGATATCAAGAGGACTCATGCCACCTAGCGCTAGCGTGGTGCCCGGCGACAAGGAAAATCTTCGACACCATAGATGCGATCGCTAACTAACTACACCCCGAAACAAAATAGGTCCCACAGACAGAAAACAAAAGACAGATTATTCGCATACCCAAACGCGACCACCCCTGACAGCTTGAAAACCCTCTACATCATAGCCTGGAGGTACATATTAAGAGACTTCTACAGAATAGAATTCGAATCATACAAATACCACTATGTACCGGCCTTAGAATCCACGCTAATAAGATTCACTACCCTGGTGAGGGGCCTTACCCCGTCGAACACTTATCGTCCAATGCGCACCCGCACGGCGGCCCAGGGTAGAAAACCTAAGATTAAAAAGCCAGCGGAGCTCAGCACTCCTATGTTTACAGAAGACGACACGGGAAAACTAAGGATGAGCGACAACCTCGGCCTAGTGGCGAAAGCGATCGGCCTTGCCGAGAGGCTCGCCTAAGCGCCTAAGTCGAGGCACACCCCCCCCCCCCCCCGTTTTTAAGAGACCACTCACGTAGACGAACACTCCACGAGCACGAGATACCCCATTAACGGCGCAAAACCCTCACAACAACAACAAGAAACGGGCCACCCAAAGGCACAGGAGGAAGGCGAGAGCAGACCACTGAGGGCCGGTGCACCCCGCCCGCCCCAGCCCCCCCACAACCTGGGCCCCTATGTAGGGCACGAGGGGAGTTGCCGCAAGGCGGGAAGTGAGGGAGAGGAAGGGATCTGGGCGTGGCTACAATAGTTAACCCCGTAGCCGCACGCGTGGCGTGAATATTAAAAGGTTTTTTTAGACATGTGGTGGCCCGCCGCGACATGGGGTTAGCTGGGAGGTAGTCTAGCAGGCGTGTGGGCATCGTGCGCGACGACGGCTCACGACGGAGGGGCCGCGGGGGGGGGGGGGGGGGGCAAGCTGGAGGACCTCACTCAGAGTGCCCGACTTTGGGCGGCTCTGACGAGACTCAATAGGTGAGCTCCAAACCTCCGCGGCCAGAGGGACTCGGGGGACACTATGGCCGAGGGCTGCGCACCGATGCTCCCGGCAACGGGTGCCCACTGTTGGGCCGTTGGGCCGAGAGGGCCGCCATGGCGGGGGGAACAGGTAGAGGGGTACGATTCCATGGATTTCGTACCCCCCCGAGGGGGTACGTTGTAGCACAAAATATTTTAGGCGACTACGAAAGGCCTGTCCCAGCCCTCCCCCCATGCATGGCCCAACATAGTGCACATGGGCCGCACCATCGCACGCCCCCGGAAAATGTCGAGGAAAAAGCGAACTTCGGGGGGGAAGGGGGAAGCGGAAGCGGAAGGGGGAGTGAGTGAGGGACTAGGGACTAGGGCGATGGAACCGTGGACGCTTTTGGGTGTAGGTAGGCTTAGCTAGCAGTAGTAGGCATATTCAAAGGTTCCTCCCTCCTGTCTCTTTCTCTTCTTAGTCCCGTGTGCTTTTTCCCTTGCGCCCGATGGCTCCCCGGTTCTTTAGTCTTTAGTTAGCCTTCCCCGCCCCGTTCACTTGCCTTTGTCCTGCTCCCATTCTCTCTCTCAGTTCTATTTGTTCCCCGCCACCTTACCCCGCTTCCGACTTCTTTGCTGTTTGCTTCCGCCGCTCTGTCCTTCTCCATATTGCCTGTTCCTCGCTGAGGACGAAGCCCCTGCGTACATGTTGTGCTCCAACCCCCTCCCCCTCTAGCTTAACCCTTGCGCTCCATCCTGAGCCGACCCCGAGTATGTTGACTGTTCACTTCTGTCCCATGTGTTCAAGAAGAGCCACCCTACACTCCACAGCCTCAACTGCGCCCCCGCCCTACCCAACCCCGGCCCCTAAGTAGAGCACGAGGGGAGTTGCCGCAAGGCGGGAAGTGAGGGAAAGGAAGGGAAACGGGCGTGGCTACGATGGACAGCTACATAGCCGCGCGTGTGGCGAGAATATTAAAAGGTTTTTTTTTACTGCCAACCACAAAAGTGTAAAGATAGATGCGCCAAGCAGCACACACCGTAACGGCAGAGGCCTAGTCGGTAGTAAGAGGCACACCAGAAAGATGGTGTTCTGGTGTTCTAATTGCATCTGTCTCTCCGATGAACACGGGTGCGACCGTTTGCAACGATCGCCTCTGATTTGAACTGTGCTGATCACCTCCGTCTTTGCGCAAGGCCTCACGACATCACAAAAATGGAGGTGACAATCAAGCTACTTTCTTCTCTGTGTAATGACAAGGTCCACTACTATTTGGCCGCCACAAGGAAGTGAGAGCCTCATGAAGCCGCCGGCGTAAGCTCGAGCACCGCGTGTGCAAGCAGGGGCATCAAAACACTCATATTCTGAGTGACAGCGTGAGGGCGGCCAGGGAGATTAACGATAAGGCAGCGACCTCGAACGCCCGTAGCTGCTCGAGAAAGAGCAGCAAGTGGCTCTTGAAGAAGAGCCGCCCGCATGAGCAGCTCGGCGAGACCAGGTAATGGCTTGCTGAGCACAGCCATGGTTGCCTCCGGAGTCACATCTCGAGGGGCAAGGCCTGTGCCCCCCGTTGTAAGCACCACATTTACCTCCCCTCCATCCGCCCATTGGCACAATATTCGGGAGATTTGATCAATCTCATCTGGCACAACAGCAGTTTTGACAATGGAGAGGCGCCAGTGAGATGCTCCGTCTCCGAGAGCATACTGCCGAAGGCATCGTTGTACTTCAGCACCAGAAATGTCCGTATAGACACCGGCGGAGGCTCGATCGCTCACGGTGAGTATGGCGACGTGCAACTCTGCTTGTCCCGGAGGTGGTGTAACCATTGACTGATGTGGTACCAGTGCTGGCGGCCGCGGATTTTCTGGCTGTCCCTCCACCATCGCCGGCGGAGCCCCCATGAGCTCCTCAGCTGGAGTGCAGCACACATTCGTCATCGGGGATGGTGCCAGGGTGTGCAGCGGGCATGCCTCCCCTCGGGCTTGGGCCTCTGCAGCCAGGGCAAGGGTAGCCACCTCTGCTGACGACAGTGCCGGAGAGTGGGCAAGGGTGGCCTCTGGCACATTGGGCGGATCCACCTTCGGGTGATTGGCGTGGCCAGGCTGTGACTCCTCCAACCGGCGCAGCTGCTCCTCGCTCGCCTTGCCCTGGTGCTTCTTCTTCCACTCTGCGTACGGCATACCGTAGACGCGCTCGCACGCCACCTCGTAGCTGATGTGCAGCCCTGCACGCCACGCGCCAGCGAGGTACCACTTGGCGAGGCAATTGCGGCAGAAGCCAGAAAGGATCATCATGTCGATGTTCTGTGCGTCGAGCCGTGTGCGCAGGTGCTCCACAAGCGCGGAGAAGGCGTGGGCCTCTGCCTGCTGCCGCGCCGACGCCTCGTCCATCGCTAGGTGAATTGATGAAGATGTGAGCTGAGAGAAACGAAAAGAAAACTAGTACTAGTAGTAAAAATACACATATGTATCTGTTACCCCCCAGGAGCCAACGCCCAACGCCCCCCAGGAGCTATCGGCTATCGGGGGCCCCCGAAAGCTCTCGGGGGGATTTTTTTCCCCGATCGCCAACAGCCCCACCGAGAGCTACCGGGGGACCGAGAAAATCCCCCGAGAGTCCGAGAGCTACCGGGGGACCGAGAAAATCCCCCGAGAGCCGAGAGCTATTGGCTATTGGGAGATTTTACCTCCCCCGGGGACCGGGGAGCTATCGTGTTTTAAGGTGGTTCCGTAGGATTTGGGAAGAGGTGGGAAATCGGCAGGTGGTGGGCGGGGCGCGCGCTCTCCAGCGAGGAGCTCTACCTCCCCAAGGGAGGTCGTGGCGATGTATATATGTATGGGATGCCTGACTTCGACGGCCCGCTGGCCGCTGGGCACCATTCCCATTCCAGTGGAGTTAGGTGGGCTCCCCAGCGCAGGTTCTGCGGCCCCCGAGCATGATGCGCCGCCTCTGCACGTGGTGCAAGTGCAGCGTGGCCAAGACCAAAAGCGTTCAATTATCCCCATCCCTGCTAACACCTTTCGTTGTCACCTGGAGGTTACTTGACTCAACTTGACACTTCACATGTTGAAACCCACACGTGGTCTGACTCCATTCACTCGACTTGGGGCAGGGTCGATATTTTGTTGAAATTCACGATCCACGTCTCACACCAAAGAGCACTGATGAGTGTATGTGCACACCAAAGAGCACCGACCGCGTAAAAGCAGACGACAAGTTTCGTCACACGTCTATATGGAGAAGACGAGGAAGGGTGAGCAGTTGCCCTGCAGTTGAGCAGTTCCCTGCAGTCCGCCCCTGCCGCCCCCCTGCCGCCCACCCACTCCGCGTTACCCTACCAGCCCCCCCACCCGGGGGGGGGCACAGGACACAACCGACGTCACGACACGTCTCCCCCCTCGTGTGTGGACAGTTTCGAACGCATGAAGGAGGCGCTCCTCTACCGCATTGCACACTTGGAAGACAACTGGTTTGCACGAATCCCGCCACAGTGGCGCGCCAGCAGCCGCACCGTATCTTCCATGTACGCCGTGCGCTCCCGCAGCCTCCGCAGCGTTCCGAGCGTGGCGCCCGCCTCGAGCAGCCGCTGCAGCATGACGGGCCTGCACGCATGCAGAGCATACTCGAACGCCTCCTGCAGCCTGCAGCACGCGCGCCCGAAGGAGAGGGGAGGCGCGCCGGCGCGCTCCATGGCAACTGACTATAAAGTTATTTGGGGGGAGGGTGAGTACGAGTGCTGGCCCAAGTGGGCCTGGGAGTGCGAGTCCTGACCCACGCCCAATGGAGGTCTGGGTCAGTTTGTTGATTGCTCAGCCCATGCCAGGAGGCAGAGCATGAGAGTGTCTGACGGGCCCCTCCCGGAGGGGAGTTAGTGCCCGGTGAGGGGGGCGCAATTGTTCCCCTATTATAACAATAGGTTATGACTGTTCAACTGTGAGTGTGGGCGCGTACCTTACACGAATATTCATGCCTATTGCCTTTAGATGCAGATGGGCATGAATACAACAGAAGTTAGCTTTAGCTATCATGGTTCTACCGAATATGGCTCCGAGTAGCGGAAGACGGTCGGAGGAGCCTTTGCCCATGAAGAGGGCAGAGCAAAGGCCGATATTTTGCCATGCAATCGCCGAGTGTGCGCTCGGGGTCCGGGGTCTACTCGATTCTTCTTGAATGAGAATGAAACGGAATTCGAGAACTCTAACTCTATTCTATTACCTGTGTATCCTTCTCCCCATTAGGCCTGGGGGAGGGGGCATACTGGAGGGTGCAGGGACGCAAATCTAGATGAAATAGAAGATCGCTAATGGGCAGGTGGCCCAAAAATGTCGCAAAGTGTCCCGGTCGAGTGAGGTGCTTGCCACACGCCCATGACCTTGCTGCTACCCAACAGCTAAGGTAGTTTGTGTAGACACAAAGGGCAACACGTTGCCCTTTTCAATTCTAGCCAACCTTGCTGCGAAGGTTTTCAATCCTAGCCAACCTTGGCTGCCGAATTGCGCGCAGCAGCAGCCTTATGCAAAAGCTCGCAGACAGAGGCAGCGTCGAAGCCCTGCACCGAGTCCATGGTACCTTCCATGCTGCGAATGTGTGGTTGGACAAGTGGGTGCTCCACCATAAGGCCTCCAGCACAATGAAAAATCTCCCCCTCCTCCACAAGACGATTCACAGTTTGCTCGGGGATCGGGTCGAAGTGCACGGTCGCCTTGAAGACTGTCTCCCATTGCTGACCTGTAGATGCATCGGTCAGCACTGCTGACCCCACAGTGGACGGCGGATGCTTACTGTAAGCTCCAATGAAGCTGCGGGCCTCCTGCTCGTCTTCTGGCTTCTCAAGCATCTTGCCGTCGCAAACGACCACCTGGTCTCCGGTCAACACCCACGCGCCTTCCCTCTTCAGCTGCGCGCCGCTCTCTCCCTCGAGCAGTGCGGCGGCTTTGGCGCGGCCGAGAGTGAGTACGAGAGTCTCGACATCTGGGTGCCGTATGGCCTTCTCGTCGATGTCGGGCTTGCACACGTCGAACTTGACGCCGAGGGCAGTGAGAATGTCGCGCCGTGTCCGACTGCCAGAGCCCAGCACGATCTTGGGCAGGTTGCTCGGCAGCGTCAGCGCGAGGCTTGTCATCGCGCAAATCGCCGCGACGCCCATCGGCGGCGGCGCGGCAGAGCAGCCTAAGAGACAAAGTAACTTGACTTGGACTCCCTCGCGCGCGCTTTTCTTCCCTATCGAGTGGAGCGGCGGGGGTGTGTCCTGCGCGGGTCCTCTGTCCGTAGCCCCCATCCCACAGCCCCAGTACTCTGTAAAACCGCTTTTGCGCGCCTCTCTCGGCCGCGAGTTGGGCCGCCTGGGCCTCGGGCGTCGTGCCTCTGCCGTCGATGAACGTCGACTTCTCGTCGCTCTTCGAGCGGGTGGCGGGCGGCGCGGCGGGTCGGTCAGGTGAGGTGGCACGGCAGAAACGCAAACAGCCCGCCAGCGACTCGTACCCACACGTGCCTGCCGGCAGCAACTCGGCTGCTCTGGCAAAGCCAAAGAAGAAGCACAAGAACAAGAAGAGGAAGCAGGGTGAGGCGGCGGGAGGGAGGGTCGCACCTCACGAGGCGAAGCATGTGCCCGGTCAGCTCGGTCCCTCGACTTTCGCGCCTTCCAAGCGGACTTCGACAGCCTCCAAGCTCAAGGAGCAGCTAGCAGGCGCACGCTTCCGCGACATCAATGAGCAGCTCTACACGCAGGACTCGATGCATGCGGTCGAGCTCTTCGGCGGACAGCCCGAGCTCTATCACGCATATCACGAGGGATTCCGGCTGCAAGCGCGTGGTTGGCCCGTGCGGCCCGTTGACACGATTGTTGACTGGCTTAACAAGCAGCCGCGGCGCTGGGTTGTTGCTGATATCGGATGTGGCGACGCTGAGATTTCTGAGCGGGTCAAGCAGAAGGTGCTCTCCTTCGATCTGGTGGCAGGCAAGCCGCACGTCACGGCTTGCGACGCCGCCTCCCTTCCCCTTGCTGATGGGTCTCTAGACGCGGCTATCTTCTGCCTCGCACTGATGGGTTCAAACTACGTGGACTTCCTTCGCGAGGCATACCGGGTGCTCAAGCCGTCCGGCATGCTACGGATCGCTGAGGTGAGCTCGCGTTTCCACAACATTGATGCCTGGGTAAAAATGATGACTGGATCGTTGGGATTCGAGCTCGTCGAGCGGGATGAGTCAAACACGCACTTTTTGCATTTTCTTTTCCGCAAAGTGGAAACCCTCCAGCGAGACGCGGGAATTGTGCCCCTCAAACCATGCCTCTACAAAAGAAGGTAGATCCTTCCGGCTGCAATCAAAGGAGTACAATTGTGGAGATTCCTAATAGGTTCAGTGACATTTTGCGGTCTGCATTCAGCGGCAAATCACTTCCAGCGATATTTCGGTAGGTAGCCGCGTGTACGTATTTTGCGGGTGGAGCCACATTGGAAATCTTGCATTATGATTATGTGAATGTGAAGGGTTGCTGGTAAGCGGACGACTTATAACACGCGATGTATTAGCACGCAACAACATCCTATCGAGACCGGGGACAAAAAAACATTCTTGAAGTGTCCGCTATCTATGCTACTAGTGACTACCCCGGAAACCGAAAAAAAAGGAATGACGGATGACGGGGGGCAGGGGAAGAGGTGGAGGGAGGGAATATAAGGGCGGTGTTAGTTAGAGACGGGAAGACCCGAGTATAGTAGGTGTGTAGCCCAGAATCTTCAGATGTTTTTTTTATGCTACTAGTTGCGCAGGTAAGACAGAGCGAGCGCCCTCGAGGGGCGGCACCCCACACCCTAGCCTGCAAGCCCCAACCTCTATATCTATCTACATCTACATCTACATGCTGCACAACTAAGTAAGTATATACTTAGTTCTCCCATGGGGGGGCACGAGCCCCCCCCTCTCTCCACTCCTCCCCTGCCGTAGGGGAGGAACCACTCATGCTCCTGGCATGCCTGATGGCTTGCCAGGAGGAGACTGCCCTACTGACCCACTCCCTCCCCCACAGGCTCGCCCCATTCGCCCATGCTGGCTAGTCGTGGCCAGCCTATCGCTCCAACCCCTCCTCCCCCCTAGTCGACAGGCAGACAGGTGCAGACTAGGGGCCCCAGAGGCGCAGGAGCGCCAGCGAGGGAGAGGCAAGGGAGGCCAGGGCCCAGCCCCAGCCTCCTCTGCCCCCTAAGCTAGCCTTCAGGTGCCTCCGGGAGCACACTGCCATGCTGACCCATCCTCCTCCCCACAGGCACGCCTGAATCGCGCGTCCTGGCCCGGCGTGGCCAGCCCATCGCTCCAACCCCTCCTCCCTCCCTGGTCGACAGGCAAACAGGTGCAGACTGGGGGCCCCAGAGGCGCAGGGCGCAGGAGTGCCAGCGAGGGAGAGGCAGGGGAGGCCAGGGCCCAGCCCCAGCCTCCTCTGCCCCCTGAGCTGGCCTTCAGGTGCCTCCAGGGGCCGCTAGAGGGCAGCTGCGAGCCTGCCGCAGGCGCGCCATCGCGCGTGCCGCAGAAGAGGGGAGAGAGAGCGCGGAGAAGGGGGTGGGTGGAGCGAGGAGCTCCGCCCACCGAAAAATCGGTAAGTCTCGCGCCTGTTTACAGGATAAGTCGAGACAGAGTCCGCCGCCAGCCCGGGAGGCGTAGGAGGAAGGGGGGAACGGATCACCGGGGGGGGGGGGGGGGGGGCACCGGACCATATCTAAGCCCTTCACCCCTTTCCCCCTAGTAGTGTACGGGGGGAGCCGCCTGATGGCGGGGCCGGGGGGGGGAGGGCCGGGGGAATGGGGGTGTAGAAAGTGTCCTGCGTTAAAGTAGTGGTAGTGGCAACCTATTGTTAAAATAGGGGGCAATGGGGGCGCTCTGCGCCCCACTCCCTACACCGGACACCGGGCACTAACTTCCCTCCGGGGGGGCCCGTCAGTCATACTCACGCCCTGCCTCCTGGCATGGGCTGAGCACTCAACACTCTGACCCAGACCCCCAGTGGGCGCGGGTCGAGACTCGCACTCCTAGGCCCACTCGGGCCAGCACTCGTACTCACTCTTCCCCCCCTCTCCTGGTCACCAGGCAGACAGAGGCTTGCAGGGGGCACACAGGACCGGCGAGGCACGCGAGGGAGAGGCAGGAGGGGCCAGGGGCTGAGCCCCAGCCTCCACTGCCCCCTGAGCTGCCTGGCTAGCCCTCTGGGAGCCCCCTCAGGAAGGTGTCGTTCCGTCAATTGTGGGACATGAGTCGAATTGAGCGATCGAATGTCCACAGTTGTTATTTTAATAAAATTAAATGTAGACTAGCGTAACATTCCCTGCTTCCCGCGACGCGTGTCCCCCCCGGAGGGCGCCGTGTCGGCGCTTTTCGATTGTGATTACTTGTAATTATGGGCACGGCGCGATGTGCATCGGCCCCCCCTGCGGGGGCGCCGTGCGTGCGCATGCCAACTTTTCCCCCTAAGGCCCACATTCACGTAAAGTAGCCATATAAGAGATGTTTCGTTACGCAGCACGTGTGATGACTTGCAATCATTGTGCACGCCGTGCGTGGGCACGGCGCGATGTGCATCGGCCCCCCCCCCGCGGGGGCGCCGTGCGTGCGCATGCCAATTTTTTCCCTATGCGTACCCCTAAGGCCCACAATCACGTAAAGTAGCCATATAAGAGATGTTTAGTTTTAGTTGCGCAGCACGCAGCACGTGTGATGACTTGCAATCACATTGTGCACGCCGTGCGTGGGCACGGCGCGATGTGCATCGGCCCCCCCGCGGGGGCGCCGTGCGTGCGCATAGCAACTTCCAGGAAAGTGCACGCCGTGCGTTCACTCTTTCCGCGGGGGGACTCTGGACGCAGAGGCGGTCGGGAACCATGGGGGCACCCCCTGGGACCGGGGGAATTATTACCGTATACTGCGAAAACACTAACATAAACAACTGGTAGGTCTTTTGGTCTCTCCCCTCCCCCGGGTCCCCTCCCCCCGTCTCCCCCTCCCCCTCTCATCGACCTACCAGAGAGAGAAGGCTCCTACTGCCTGCCTCCCTCCTCCCTCCTCGCTCACCCTCCAGCTCTCTCCTCGCCCTCGTCTTCCTCACGATGGTGGCGACTCGGCGCGCATCGGTACGGTCCTCCGTCCTCTCCTCTCGTGCTCCTGCTCGCTGGTTTCGTTCGACATGGAGATGGAGAACAAGAAGGCCGTCCTCGCACGCGTCACGGACCTCGCCACCCAAGATCAGCCAAGCGACACCGTCGCCTGCCAGCAGAATGACGAGGAAGAGGGATGTGAGAAAAAGACGAAGAAGATGAAAACTCAGCACGCGTAGCTGGGGGTATAATAGACCAAAAAGAAAACAAATAACCTGACAATTATAATATTGAGCCTTGTGTATATACCAAAAAGAAAACAAATAACCTGGCCCTCTTTTGACGGAACGCGACTTGACCCCTGAGAGCAGGTCGTGGCGCGCGCCATGGGCACGCGCCGCAGGAGAGGGCGAAGAGAGAGTGGAAGAAGGGAGAGCGGAAATCGTCAGTCCCCGGACCGGGGATTCACCGATAACCGCGACCCGTTTACATTAGTAAACGGGCGGAGTGAGAGGCTGGCGACAGGCGGAAGAACGGAGGGAGCGGCGCATGTTCGGCCAGGGATGCCCTCTCAACGTATGGTTCCCCGGGCGCCGTCGCTTATTCTGCGGAGAAATGCTCGGGCAGGCTCGCCTGCCCCAAGGGCCTCTCACTCTCAACGGGACGACTGCAAAAGCTCGCTCCCCCCCCCGGTGCTTTTTCCTGGTAAATCTTCAATGTACAGGTTACATTGGCGAGACTAACTGGGTTTTCACCCGTATGAGCTTGTGGGGAGTTCGTACGGGAGCCGGGGGCTTGCGAGGGGGGAGGTATAATCAGGTGCTTACTTAATTTTGTTTGTGCCTTGGGACTTGGTGCGGTCATGTGTGTCGTGGCTTGGCGTGTTAGTGCAAGTCTAGTGAGAGTAGAGGTACTAACGCTCAAGAATGTGTTTTTTTTTAAAGTAGTGGTAGTGGGTCCATGCGCCGCAAGTGCGGTAAGAATATTATAAAGTTTTTTTACATCTACATGCTGCATTCATTCATACTCGCAGCACATATGACGCGACGCAACAGTAACCGCACTTAAAAACACATTTTAAGTTGACGGGAGACGCGTGCAATTTCGGCACGTTTTGAACCTACTTTTATAAGTGGGGGTCAATGGGGGCCTCGCGCCCCCCTCTCTCCATCGCGGACACCCCCCGGGGTGGGCCCGTACAATCAACCCCAGCCCCTGCCCTTTGGCAGGGGCTGGGCAATCAACAATCAACACTCTGGCCCAGACCCCTAGTGGGCACGGGCCGAGACTCGCACTCCCACGCCCAGCATGGGCCTGCCCTCGAGCTGACTCCCCCCCCTCCCCTGGTCGCCAGGCATACAGAGGCCACTGGGAGGCTCCAATGGCCAGCGTGGCAAGCGTGGGAGAGGCAGGGGGGGCCAGGGGCTGAGCCCCAGCCTCCACTGCCCCCTGAGCTGCCCTTGCTGGCCCTCTGGGAGCCCCCAAAGGCCCTCTGAGAGCAGGCCGTGGCGCGCCGCATGGCGACGCGCCGCAGGGAGAGGGGCGGAGGAGAATGGAGAGAGGGAGAGGGGGGAATTTGCGCCCCCCCCCGATGGAGTGCGGTAAGAAACGGGCCCCGTTTGCGTTAGCAAACGGGCGAAGGGGGGCGGCTGGCGACAGGAGGGGCGAGAAGAAGGGAGTGGCTCAAGACGTCCCTGTGGCAGGTATCGGGGGGCGCAGTCATTTATTTCTTCGAGGACTGCTCGCGGCGCGAGCTGTAAGGGCCGTTCTGCTTCACGACGAGAGGTCCCTCCCCCCCCCCCGGTGTTTTTCCCCGGAGAGTCGGCCGGCGTCGACCGGTCCGCCTCAATGGGGTTTCCCTCATTGTAACTTGTGGGGAGTTATAATGGGAGCCGGGGGTTTGCGAGGGGGGAGATTTGAAGGGATGCATATGTGTATGTGTCTGTGCCATCACTTCAAGGCGTGCGGGCAGGTGCGCTGAGGGGTGTCGTGATAGTACCGGGCTAGTGGGAGTAGTGGTACTAACGCTCAGTTGTTTTATTATTATTATTTCGGCACGTTTTGCGCCGCAAAGCTGCTTTCGCAAAACTTTTGCACAACACTTTTGGGGTTCGGGCACAACACCTTGACCATGCCCAATAAAAGCTGAACCGTAGTCGAGGCTGCGAAACGCACGCGCCAGCCAATGGGTGCATGACATCAGCTAGACGAAAAAACAAAAGTATATGGTAGTACTAAGTAGTGTAGTACGCAAAAGAGCAAAGGGGAAAATCGCCGAAAAGTGAGAAGGGCCACTAGGCGCCTCAGCACGATAAAAGATGTGGTATCGGATGCATGGTCGGTGCAGAGGCCATCATGATGCGCCTTGCAACACAGTCGAACAAGCCGCAGTCTTGCTCGCCAGCTAGACAGCCATCTACCACGTCACACAAGCACATATATGCGACTACTTCAAGATTTAATTGCGTCGTACTTTCGCAGGATCACCTACGCAAGGGGCGCGCACTCGTTCGGCTCGCTTGATGGCGGCGAGCTCTACTTGCATGTGGGTCGGCATCACGTTGCTCCTCCCTCAGCTGCTGCTCATACAGTTCGCCCATCTCTCCCACGATTGCGTCCATTTCGCGTCGGAAGGTCTCGAGTAGTGCTTCCTTGCCCTCAATCTCGACGGCCATCTCCCTCTTCACGCGCGCTACTTCGGCCGCCGCCAGTCTGCGCGCATCCTCAAGCAATAAAGCCGCCTCGTGCGCTCGCCGTTGCTGCCGCAACTCTAGTGTGCGCATCTGATCTCGGAGTAACATCAGCTGCAATTGCGTTGGTGCATCAGCGAGCGCATAGCCATCAGCGGCGACGTCTAGCGTCTGCGCCAGCGCATTTCCCGCCTCAAGGGCCTCGTTCGCAAGCTCCTCCAGACGCTCCGCCATTGCCGCGGTTGCACGCTGATGGGCCAACACGGTCGCTTCGTCCGAAAGCCACGAAGCTGAGACACACGCCCCTCCTATCTCGTCTTGTCCCTCGGCCTTATGCTGGACGTCCCCGGAGGCTGGCACGTCGATTGTCTCGGCTGGTCCGGCTACGAATACGGCCTCACCAGTCACATCGGAGGGTACGCTTATGCCTTCTACGCGCAAGTCATCTTTTGCCGGGGCGTCGGCGACAGAAGACACTTCCTCGATAGCGGCGGGAGCAACTCCAAGTCTTGCCGCGAGGCGTTCATGAAGGACGGGCGTACGAGTTGGCGGCGGCCGCAGCTGCTTGTTGTCCTTGCGTTTCGCCTGCTTGGCCTCCGCATCGGCCAGCTTGCTCTCAAGTTCTTTCACCTTTCGTACGTAGAATGCGCGCACATCCTCGACCTGTTTTTCTAGCTCGCGCACACGCACCCGCGCCGCACCCACGTTGCCCTTGGCTGCAGCCGCAGCCTCGGCCTCCTTGAGCTGCTTACTGAGAGCCTCGACGCGTCGTTCGTAGCCAGCGGCTACACGGTCATGCTGCTGTCGCAATGACCGCAGCCGCCGGTCCGCCGCTGCGGCGGCTTGCTCGCACTCAATCTCCAACTCTGCCACCCGTGCAGCTAGGCGGTCCCGCTCCTCGGCCTCAGCGGCGGTGGGACCTACTGCCGCCAAGAGTTCAGCAAGCCCAACTGGGGTAGGCGTCTTGTCCCCTCGTCCGCCGGCACGGCGGATGCGTGTATGCGGAGAGGCAGCGGCAGCTGCGGCGCCGTTCCGGCCCGCCGCTCCCACGTTGGCGCCCGAACGCGATGCGGCGGCTGTGGCGGCGCTCCTATGAAGAAGTTCGGTAAGGTGACTCACCTGCTTCTCAAGGGCAGCCACTCGAGCATGCGCTCGGACATTAGACACATTCCCTGTACTACTAGACGTCGCTGTCAGTGACGCCTGAGCCTCCGGCTCAGGTGCATTGGTGGAAGCGGAACCTTCCAGTGACGAGTTCTCCGCACCTCGCATCTTAGCTGCGGGACCCATCCTGGACTCAGTGCTTATCGCGTGCGCCTGGTTGCGCTCTTCCAAGAGCTTCACCCTCTCACGCAATGCAGCCAACTCGTCCTCGGCCTCTCCGATCAAACGTTGGTTCTCGACGTACCATGCGAGTTTTGACGAGACTGCTGCTAGCTCCTTCTGATGGGCTGCACGTTCGCCTTCCATAGCCTCTCGCGCGAGCGTCAGTGCCGACGCCTCACTCTCCATCTTGCCCAAATCCACTCCGGCGAGCTTGCCCTCAAGTTCCTTCTTGGCTGCTCGCAGCCGGTCGAGCTCGAATTTGAGATCCCTCTCACGCTCAGCAGCCTCCGCCTCAACGCGTGCGGCCCGCGCCTCTGCTTGTTCCACCAAACTGTGTTGTGCCTCGTGCGCGTGCTCGGCGCGATGCACACCTTCGCGGTACGAGAACATCTCGGCATGCAGCCTAGCCAGCTCCGTTTGATGCTTTTCATCCGCCTTCCGCCGTTCTGCGACTGCTGCACGAAGTTCGTCCGACAGCCGTTCATTTTCACGCTGGTACCCAGCCAAGAGCGCCTCCTGTTCGTGTATTTCACGCTCGAGCTTGGCCAGGTCCTCGCTCGAGAGCTCGAGCTCCGCGAGCGAGCCTCCCGCCATAACATGGGATCTCACCGATCCTGTAGCTTGAGCTGCTGCAAGCTGCGCTTTTAGATTCTCCCGCTCGCTCCGCCACTCATCGCGCTCGCGTCGGTACTGCTTATTCATCTCTGACATTTGACGCGCGAGACGGCGTGTGTCCATTCGTATGGTGCGATCTGAAGGTGCGGTATGAGTCTCCGACATAGGACTTGAGAGGTCCCCACGATTCGATGGTGAACAGGTAAGGGCTTGTTGCTCTTCTTGGATGGGTGGCTTTGCGCAACCCATCGGGGCATTGCTGCTCATGGAAGCGGCACAGAAAGGGGCTTTTCCCGTGCGAGGGTCGGCGGTCGGACGCGGAAGAGGAGATTGGTAGGCATGCTCAGGCTTTGCGTCCATCGGCGTCTCCTCCCTGGGAAGTTGAGCACTAGGTGAATGTCCTAGATTGCAATACGCTCTGCTGCTCCTTGGTGAGCATCCCATCAGAGTGAGACTTCCGGCTCCCTCTCGCATGCCAGGTTGCGAGTCGGCCCCATATTCGAACGGCAATGGTGTGGCGGGGCGATGCAGCAGTCGGGAAGCAGTGGTCTCAGTGCGCAGACCACTGCCGCTGCGCGCATCCTTCCGCTTTTCTGCGTCGGCATCGCCACCCTTCACATTGGAGTACTGACCCGCTGGTACCGTGACTTGGGATCTCTGCTCAGTTTCCTGTGTTGCGACAGTGCCTACAGACGAGCCGTCCGCAAGTTCGACCGTCACATGGCGCGATGCCAATCCAGGCTCAAGTAGCGGCTCGTCAGGTGTCGACAGCATATCTGCCAACCCCTGCTCCTGAGACGGCGAGGACGGTGACGAAAGCTCCATGGTACCCTCATGAGGTCGCATGGCCCCGCTCGACTTAGGAGCACTGGGCGTGAGCCATCCAGAGCTGGGTGGAGCGTCGGTATTGAACTCGCTAGGTGCAATGCGGCTTGACGAACGCCCAGACCCACTCGCATCCAGAGCTCGCTGGAGCTCCTCGTCAAGGTTGGCTGTCGCGGCCTTGCCATCCATATCCTTAGCCTGCAGGCTGTCACCGTACATGGGATAGGCCTGTGCTCCTTCCAGCGCATCCGCAACATCCGCTCCTCTGCTGACCGACGCCACAATCGTCCCGGCTTTGATAGGAGCAGCAATGTCGGTAGCGTTGGCAATATCACTGAAGCTGAACGTTGAGGAGTGCAACACCTGGTGTAGCTCATCCTCGATCGCGAGCGATGTGGTGCCGGCGGGCTGCGGCAGAGCGAGCCTGCCCAATGGCGCATCTGCTTGACAGGTCGCTGCGCCCGGCTTAAACTCCAGCGAGGCCGTAAGCGCCGGCCTTGCGGCCGCCGGCAATACATCGAGCGCCGCCTGCAGCGCGATCTCGTCTGCGCTTGAGTCATTCAGGTCCCACTCTCGGAGCGTCTGGTAGGAGATCGGCCCACCGTGACGCTCCTCGAGCGCCCGAAAGAACGCCTCACATTCGGCACCGTCCGAATCATCGTCGTCGTGCTCCATCGCGCGCCAGAGGGGGCGGAAAAGCGGGGTCGAGGGGGCGAGAGGTGGGTGGCCCGGCTCCCTTCGCGGCAGCGCCGAGCGCGGGAGAGAGAGAGGAGGCAAACGGTTTCTCGCGCCAAAGCCGGCCTCGAACGCGAAAAGAAAAAGAGGGGGGATCTTGCAGGCCACCTGTGAGGAAGACATGGCATGATCCCATGTTTTCATGATACGTGATGGTCTGGTTCGTCGGAGTCGTGAAGGACGGCACGTTCTTCCGCATCGGAGTGGCTGGGCGACGTGGAATAAGACCTTGCCGCAATAAGATCTCATGGAAGGTTACTGGTACTGGTTACATCACGCATCAGATCATCAGATGCGCATCACGTGTCACGTGACACGTACACGTTCACAAGTACACGTTACTCCTACACGGTACACGTTACGCGTTACGCGTCACCCAAGCTGAAGCTAGTATTAGCCGTGGGCCGTCGTGAAGCAGATCGACTGCAATACCGCGATGTATGTTGGAGATGCAGTTTACGGGGACGTGCTGCATGTTGCTGCAAGTTGCTAGCTCCTCGATGTTGTAGCGCCGTCGCCGTCGTCGACACGCGACACGCTGACGCTAAACAAAGCAGACCGAGCGGAGGAGAACAAGAACAAGAAAAAAGCTCGGAGCGCCCAACGGCAAGATGCTGAAGAGGTTAGCATGCCGTAGAATAACTAGCGTAGTAGCGCAGATACATAGCCATGTTGGTTCATTGTGTAGCAGATTCCGATCCCCAATACCCTTGTGCATACTATGTAGTTATTATAGTAGCAGGGGGGCTGCTGTTGCGGTATTTTCTATTTTCGTGTGTAGCTTCGTGGAGGGAGGACGGCAGGGCGACGGGGGCGACGGGAGGCGGGGGACGAGAGAGAGAGGGAGGGAGGGAGGGAGGGAGGGAGGGAGGGAAGGGAGGGTGGGGAGGGGTGGAGGGGGGAGGGGGTAAGGAGGGAGAGCGAGGCAGTGAACGAGAGGTGCAGGAGAGGAGCAAGCGATGTCTTCCACCGTTAGCGAGATGATTGACCTTGACTATCCGCCAATGATCGCCTCAGCAAAGGGGCTAGGCCCCATCCTGCGTGAGCACACTACCCTGAGCCTGCCTGCCTCTCTCTAATCAGTTCAGCCCGCGCACTCCTGCACGCGTGGGAAGGCATGCACGCGCGTCTGCGCTCATTTCTCCACCCTTTTCCCCTTTTCCCATGCTTGCACAGTCTGCTTTCGTAGCACTCCACCCGCTGAGAAGCTGGAGCTCGAGGTGAGACGGAAAGGCGGCGTCGGAGGTGGTGAACGCATGAGAGTCACCGCGAGAGGCCAGCGCGTCTCATACGACGGTGCGACCAGACCGATGTATGGTGAGCAGATGCTCATCGGCGTGCGCAAGAAGGGCTCCAATAAGGTTCGGCTAGTCCGCCTCACTGCCTCGTTTGGCATGGATTCGGGTGCCGTCGACGCGGAGCCCATCATGGCCCAAGGGGGCGATGCCGCTGCGGCACCTAGCTCCGTGGCTGGCGCTCGCTCGCTAGTTGCACAGCTCGGCTCGGAGAAAGCGCGCAAACGTCTTCAACGTGAGGCGAACAAATTGGTCAGCCATGACTCAGTGTTAGGGGGAGAGCACGTCAATGAGCTCGTGCGTTCTGCTCTCGAAGCCGCGAACGAGACCGCTGTTGCAGTCCTCTCGGAGCAGGAGAAGCGCCCTGCACATCCTCGTTTTGTCCTGGGGGCGCCGAGCGCACGCGAGGCATACCCTCGCGACGGCCTTGTGCCCGAGATGGTGTGGGTATCGCTTGACGCAGCGCGCCTTGACGCCGCGGCGCGTTCACAACAGCAACTCGCGACGATGGAGAAGGACGAGTACCGCGTGTGGCCTGCCCTAGTGCTGCGCGTGTTACGTAACAATCTGCCTGTCGGGCTGCCGGCACCTTCGACAAGTGGTAGCGAGCGGGTTGAATTGCTACGGGCACTCCTCTACCTGACGTACATGTGTCGTTTCAACTCAATCAAGAGAGCTATCACGCCTAATACTGACAGCTCCAAAGGAGAGAGTGAAGTGCTTGTCGGAGAGGATGAGGAGCACCCCCTCGCTCGGAAGCTAGGAATTCCAAAGCTGGCGTGGCTCGAGCTCTTGGTTGCATTCTCGGAGGCTCAGGGCGGTGCCACGGCGGACGATCTAGGAGTTGTGCGCCGAATTACGGAGCGAACGCGCCAAAAGCTGGCCATGCATGCAATTGCACTCGCGCTTTGGATAGGCGACGGCAAGAGTGACAGCACCGAGCTGGCGCAGGTGAGATACACACTCGGACCTAAATGCTCGCATGTATCGCAAGCTTGCAGCCTTGTCTGGGTAGCGTCGCGTCACCCATGAGAATGTGACCGCATGGATAGCCCGTTTGTATGCCAACAAGGGGGCTCTTGCATGCAGCCCGCTGAACGATAGCTTTCCATCTTAGCCCTATAGGATCGCGAGCATTTGACTCATTCAACGCTATCTTAAGGCCCCACATCTGCCACCCCGTATCATCTGCCCGCAGATGCTATCTCTAACTACTAAGCAAGCTGGGTTGTACATACGTCAGCTCGGGTGCACATTCGGCAAGACGCGCGGTTCAACGGCTATCGAACTCACACTCCCTCTCGAGCTTCCCAGGATTGAGCAAGGGCGCGCAGCCCCCAAGAAGAGATAATTCGTGCGTTGTCGTGCGCGTCGAAGGAGTCCATGGCATTCTCAGCTTGGAGGCTTGTCATCATATCGTGGGACCTCGTCTTTAGGAGCCTTGCCCAAGATTATCAAGTCGCCTAACAAGTGAAGTGGTCCTCTAACGACATCCAAGCCGAGTTCCGACATCTAATGGGTTGGTCATTATGCGTGGTCTGTGTGCGCTGGTCTCAGTGCTATAGCGTAATGGATGAGATAGGATGGCGGAACGCGGTGTATATGGAGTGATGGTGTGTATCCCAAGCCGCAAGCCGTAACAAACGGGTGTTGGCGCATGCACTATTCGCTTTCGCCGGTCAGTCCGATATGCTGTGGCGCAAACCTATATTCAAAGACAAACCAGAGGATGTCACACTCGTCTTAACCATGTGCACACGCCGCGCGGAAGTCGGCGTCATGGCGCGCGGAGTGGCGGGGGGAGCAACTTTCTGACACCTCCCGTGCGATCAACTCAGGTCGCGTTCCGTCGAATATGGGACATAACTCTAGGGCGGTCAAACAGGGGCTTTTTAACGACTAGTAAGGGTTGGGCTGCATTTTTTGACCGTGGCGCGATGCCCACTAAAAAACCTCCCGGGGGGGCTACCTGACGCTACGAAAATCTTCGCCAAGAAATGGTGCGATTCGCCCCCCCTCTCGCCCCCTCCGTCACGCGCCCTCACGCTCTACCCGTAAAGAATGGGCGGTCGCGCCCGCGGGGGGATCGGTTCCTTTATATCTAAGCTACATTCGGCATTTGATTCCCGCCCGATGCAGCGCCGTGTCGGGCTGCCGACAGTCCGACCACCCCCTGACCCACTGGCATCATTGCCCGCGCAGCCCACCCAGCTTCTCAAAGCGCGCGCACGCGGCTACCCTGGCTGCCACAGACCCCACCCCGACCATCCCGACCCGCCCCTCGCAGGATTCGCCCTCACTCGAACTCGGCATCGAGAACCAGGACCAGCTCACCAACGCGGCCGTCCACGCGTGGCTGACGAGCCTCCGCGTTGAGGCTGCCTTCGCGGTCCTGCTCTCTCTGACAGTGCCAGATACGGCGCTGGTCGGTGAGGTGAGACCCGTGGGCGGCCTCAGGACGGGCCACGTCGTGGCCCTCAACGCCACGGCGAGGAGGAAAGCCCAAGATCCTGCCAGAACGCCTCACAGCGCATCTGGCGGGAACCCACCACCCAGAGCAGATATCACCTTCTGCCGCTGGGTGGTGGGCTTGGCAGGCGGTATGGGACATCATTCCGTACTGCAAATGACGCGCGACGGCGCAACAAGAGCGCTCCAGGCACGCGGAGCTCGCGCAGCGAAGGCGCAAATCAAGGTCTCGGCAACACTTAACATAGAAGTCGAGGAAAGCCGTAGACCGCGGAGCCGACGCGGCGCCCGTCGACCTCCGGTGGGCAGTTGAGGCGGAATGCCTTTGGCAGTCAGCCTCTATGCCTGTAGTAAACATCGACGAAAGCGGCGGCGGGGATGGGCCAGTAAGTGGGGGTGGTGGCGGCGGCGGCGCTCCCGCGGTGACGTCAGACGTCAACAATCAAAGGGGTCTGCAGATGGCTGACTGCGACGAAATTTCGACGCGCGGCCCACCCGATTGGTGTGACTGTGTGGGTGGCCCCTGTGTATTTGGTGTCTGGAGGGGCCCCCCATCCGGATGGATCGTCAAAAACGGGCGCGTAGCGCGTCCGGCATCAGTTCGAAGTTGGGCTCTCCGGGCCTCCCTCGGAGACGTCAAACGTCGAATGGGCTCCACGGATGGCTCATCTGAAGGTTGTAGTGTTGTAGGCATGAATATTCGTGCAAGGTACGCGCCCACACGCCCACACTCGTAGTTGAAAAGTTCCCCGTGCTGCTACTGATGCACAAGACACATAGATTCGGATTTCCCATGGTCTCAAGCCCAGGTTTGCAGATTTTGGTCTCGAAATTTGCGGGTTCCAGATCACAGATCTCCTCGTACGTGCGGTATCCGGGTCACTGCGCCGGGAACCAGGACGAAGACACAGTTTTGGCCCATGGTGGGCGGGGGAGTGGGGGTGTAGAAAGTTTGCTGCGCGAAAGAAAGTAGTGGGTCCACGGCCGCGTGTGCGGTGAGAAAGAATATTAAAAGGTAAAGGGTTTAGTATATTGCTTATACCGCACATGCACATGCGGCCGTGGACCCGCTACTTAGACGTAGCATACTTTCTACACCCCCGGCCCTTCTCCCCCCCGCCATTAGGCGGATTCCCCCGTGCACTACTAGGGGGATTGGGGTAGTAGAGGGCTTAGATATGGTCCGGTGCCCCCCCCCCCCGTGATGCGTTCCCCCCTTCCCCCTTCCTTCTATGCCTTCCGGGCTGGCGGCGGGCGGCGGCCTCACTCCCGACTGATCCTGTAAACAGGTGCGGGTGCGGGGGACTTACCTATTTTTCGGTAGGACTCCGCCCAACCCCTTCTCCGCGCGCTCTCTCCCCTCTCCTGCGGCACGCGCGACGGCGCGCCTGCGACAGGCCTTCAGCTGCCCGCTGGCGACCTCTGGAGGCTCCTCGAGGCTCGAGGCTCCTGGAGGCCAGCTCATGGGGCAAAGGAGGTTGGGGCTGGGCCCTGGCCTCCCCTGCCTCTCCCTCGCTGGCGCTCCCGAGCCTCAGGGGTCACGGCCCCCACGCCACACCTATCTGCCCGTCGACCGGGGGGGAGGAGGGGTTGGAGCAATGGAGTGGCCGCGTGGCCGCGACAGGCCAGGGCGGGCGAGACAGGCGAGTCTGTGAGTGAGAGAGTGGGTCAGCAAGGCAGTCTGCTCCTGGCAAGCCATAGGCCATAGGGCATGCCAGGATGCCAGGAGGATGGGTGGTTCCTCCCCCACAGTGGGGGGGGGGGGGGGGTGCGAGGGGGGGAGGCTCGTACCCCCTTTGGGAGAAAAGGGTATAAATACTTAGTTGCGAGGGTTTTGTTGTATATTGACGAGCTTTGGGCTTTGGGTTAGGATATAATAATATTTATGAGTAGGATATAATAATATTTATGAGTAGTATTATATCGATGAGCTTAGCTTAGGTGTTAGGTGCGCAACTGAGATATCGCCATTCTCGACTAGTTTGGCGTAACACCCCCCGCATGAGCCTAGCTCGCAATAACAAATGATCTAGTGGCATGCAATCTTCTAGCCAACCATAGCCTTGCCATCTTACCAGGCTGCCAGCTGTCGTGCCGATCACAATTTAGAGATCTTGTCCAGCTGCATCATGCCAGCTGCCACACCCATGGCATCGAAAAGTTCGATGCGAGAGTCATCAAATCGAGAGAAGGCCCATGCCAGGGCGGCAAGCTCTCGTGGCTTGAATTTTCCCTGGGCAAGCCGCGGAGCCGCCTCCGCCGCGAGCGCGCTAAAGAGCTCGGGCGCGGGGTGCTTCGAGGTCGCGAAGGCCCACGCTAGGTTTGAGAGCGCTTGGGCATCGAATTCGCTTAGCCGTGAGAGTGACTCGGCAGCAATAGCATCGAACAGGGCGGGCGCCGAGTGATTGGCTTTGCTGAATGCCCACGCCGTCAGCGCAATGCCTTGCGGCTTAAACTCGTGCAGACGTGGGGCCGCTACCATGGCCAGGCGATCAAATAACGCGGATGCCGAGTGCCCAGCGTTGGCGTATGCCCATGCCATCTTCGCAATTTCTTGCGGCTTGAACTCCGATGCACGGCGGGCGGCTACCACTGCCAAGGCGGCATACAGCTTGTGTGCGGGAATTCTTCGACGGGAAAATGCCCATGCAGTGCTAGCGAGCTCTTGTGCTTTGAAATCGCTAAGGCGGACACGGCATGCGTAATCCAGCTGCTCGAAGAAGTGTACGCCATCGTACTCGGCCTTGGCAAGCGCCCATGCGAGATTTGAGAGCTCCTGGGGCTTGAACTCTCCTAAGCGAATCACCGCTGCGAGCGAGATGGAATGGAGAAGATCTGGAGATGTGTGTCCCAGCTTGGCGCACGACCAGGCCAGATTTGCAAGGGATTGGGCCGAATATTCGCGAAGCACAGGTATCGAGACGACAGCAATAGCATCAAAGAAGGCGGGGGATGGGTGACCGGCGGTGGCAAACGACCAAGCAGTGCTCGTAAGTTCTTGCGACTTGAATTGTGGCAACTGGACGATGGCAATGGCACTCAGGGCATCGAAGAGCTCTGGAGCCTCGAACCGCAACGTGGCAAAGGACCACGCCACGTTTGCGAGCTCTTGCGGCTTGAACTCGTCGATGCGCGTGATCGCTTCCTTCGCAATAGCGCCAAAGAGATCCGCAGCAGGTTGGCCTCGCTTTGCAAACGCGTACGCTGTCATTGCCAGCCCTTGCGCGGCGAAGCCTTTCACATGAGAGAGGGCAGCCTCACGGAGAGGATCCCAGAGAACATCCCATTCTGGGCCGCAGAGCCC